>JAAOAW010000083.1:0-170098 GCA_013186925.1 Fusarium succisae | reverse complement strand
CAAAGAATTGATTTTCGAAGAAAGACCTCTTATACACCAGAGTTACTAGCTTCCTTATTTAATTTGTTATATTTGCTATGAAGCGGTTCTATCTCTTTTATAGATAAATATCCAGTTATTAATTCTTAGCCTTCTTTATAGTTTGATACCTGTTCCTCTGGAAAGAGGTTAGGAAATTGTTGTTTTGCAATATCAGTAGATGTAAACACCCCTTTATCTAGTATGCCTTTAAGTAACGTTATAATAGGTGCAGTGCTGTATTTATTAACTAGTCTTTTGGCATTCTTAGTAAATGCTTGTTAGCCCTTCTGGCGCTTTTTTATAACTAACTTAATGGACTGTTCCCCTGGTTCTTATGCTGTAATCCTTATTAGTGAGGGAGAGTCTTTAAAAGCAGCATAGACCCTTTTGTCGTTAGGAAGGGCCGCTTGCTTATTAAGTGCCCCTGCCGTTACTTCTTCTAGATGGCAGCCTGGACAGATTACTGCTATTCCAGGATTACCTTCACTATTGTAAGCTTCCTTTGCTTTGGCACATTAATAAGTATCAGTCGTCGGTTTATTAGGCAGTATTGTTATGGTTTGTTAATATCCCTGCTAGCAGAGACAGATGCGGGTTAAAGAGCGGTTAAAGAAAGATAATTAGAATAATAGTCCTAATTAGAGCTAAGGGGTCGATGACAAATTAATAATAACAGTATGTATATCTTATACTACAGCCAATCAAAGTTTTAAGTCTATGTTGGCAGGTTTAGTAGGAAATCAGACCAGAACAATATAAGCATCTAAGACATGCTACTACGCACTTAGGGACTGTTACCTGTTATTAGACCTACTTACTTTCCGTCTATTAAGCTATAATTTAGCTTTAGTTAAGGTCTACGTGAAATGACACTACGCTAAACCCTAGCTAAGTAAGGCAGAAAAAATAGCCCCAATAGTAACTAGTCTAATCTTTTTGTATCCCGGTGTTGCCCGAGACGTATTATTTCAAAACTAAAAGGCCTCTATATAGACTTAGCTAGTAGCCAAAATAGTATAAGCAGCCGTGGACATTGCAACCCTTTTATCTTGTCTATCTCCTCTAGCTATTTTTAAATATACTCTGGTCTATTTTCTTCTAAACCTTTCTAGTCTTGCTAACCTATTATGTTTAATACTATATTGCCTAGTTAGCTTATACTACCGCTATTCTTGCGCCTATAAACTACTATATATAATACTATAAACCGCTGTATTACTTTAATCTAGGTATATTAGGATTCCTGGTACTATATACCTTTTTTACGTGCTTCCTTTTCGCTGCTATATTTTAAATCTATTTCCTTGCGGTATACTACTTGCCAGCATAACACGCTTAGGAATTAACAATTAGAGTATTAAGCTCCTATTCCACTGCCCTGTGCCTTATAACTTCAAAACATCTCTAGCTAAGGGTACGCTTCGCTAGCCTCGTTGCGATGTCAATAGTGTTTAAGCTTATATGTATTAACAATTAGACCCTGTTTATAAAAAGTATAAAGCGTATATCCTACTATCTAGGCGCGGATAAGACTACGTATACGATAAATAAGGGGGTATTAAGCCGTATATACGCCTTGGTCTTGGTCGAATAGAAAAGACTTTATTACTTTAGTAACTTTTGCGTGGATAAGCTCTGGCCAAGATAGCAGCCCTAGGGTACTGGTAGCCGCCGGGCCTTGGGCAATATTAAGATTTCGGCGCAACGTAACAGGATTCAAGTATTATTGTGTTGCCCGTCTTAACAGTAAAGGAGGGCTCGGAGACTAGCTGCTGACTGATCTATTACTTTGCGTATTAGGTGGCGTATTCCGTAGAAGTCGTTTTATTGTATGCCTTTCCCTTGCATTCCGAGGCTGTGAAAATGTCAACGGACGAGCAGACTTATTTTTATTGCCTCCTGACATGATCTGAAAGTAGAGGGGCTTTTTGTAGAATGTGTACTTTATTTACTAGCTATAAATCGCAAGAAAGGGGATTTTAAAAGGCGTGAGGAAATTAGGTGGCTAGAGGTTAGATGGCGGCCCTATATTTAGTTTAGCCTATTATTCTTCTTCTTCTTTTTGCTTTTGCAGCGCTTATGTTTATTATCTATTGCTAATGATAGCTAAATATCAATCTACTTACTCTGCCTTATTACTTTTAAATACGTAGCTAATAAAATTCCTTAGCTCCCTTATAAGAAATATTAGGTCGTTGCGGAGCTTAAAGAGCTTGTCTTTAGGCGTAAGATGTAACTTGCAATTACATAGGCTATCCCGATTGCCCTTAACTCTAATCTAACCTAATTCTCAAAGCATTCGATTGTTTACCCCTTTGTGCTCTATATTTATAGATAGTTAGGTTATCTATCTATGCTATTTTGTTAACGTTAGACAGGATTGTAGATATAACTTACCGATTTTCTTCGTTATCTTAGACACTCGTAGCACTGAATCACGGTCTTTATCCTATGGAAATGCCTCCGGCTATAGGAACCAGAGCATTCTCGTTACTATATTAGCTGCCAAAAGAGCAGGGTCCCTTCTCTTGGTCGACACATTAAAACACTTCGTATTAGGCTAAACCTTGGGGGTTGCGCTCGATGCTGTAATGGTTAGCGTAAGTATGAGCATAAGATCACATAATAGATCCTTAAGGCAATCTATTAGACAGTAGTACGCTGCACAGTAGTAAGATAGAACGAATTAGTCCCCTTTTGCGAATAGCTGGCGTATCTCCGTAAAGCCTCTTTCCATAATATCCAGGATCTGCTTAATCGGTATCCTGCAACCTAGATCGATCTGTAGTTGGATCTTCGCTTGCTTAACGCCAGTTAAATTGACCGACTTACAAGCCTCTACCTCTAGCGCCCTTCTCTTAAGGCTATCGGGTCAAGCCGTAAGGACAGTTGCGGATGCAGCTGCTCCGATGAGTTATACTACCTGTTAATACGTCAATCTCCAGCGATAAGAGCCAGGTACCTATTTGATACTTGCAGATACCATAGTAGCTGCAATGCCCGAGACCCACTGAGCCCTTGTTGCAAAGCTGCCTCTGGTGTGTTAGATAGCGGCCCGGAGAATAGAGGGCTATATTAAGTAAGTTGGTGCGATAGACTTGACTCCTGGGTAACCCTTCCTACTGCCTTCTATCAGAGCAATAAAGATCTTTTCTGCAAAGTTATATCTTATCTTTAGCATGACCTTTGACTTATTTACTATCAAACGGTTATTAAACTTAAGTACTTCTGCCGACAGTTTCTTGAAGTTTCTGTAGTAATATTAGGAACGCTAAGGAATCTTAAGAGACTCCTGGTACGTATAAGGTTTTAAATGGACCGTCTTATACCTTCCAGGCTTCTAATGCAATCATTGCCTAAGCACTCTCCTTATTGCCCGTATTAATATTATTATATTCTCTAACACCGCTCTTACTGCCACTGCAGATACTACAATTTAAGCCACGGCGAACTTGGCAAGCAATAAAAGCAACTGTCTCTAGTATCTACAGATCTTAGAATACCTTATGAAGGAATGTTATTATCCTATCTATCCTGTCTATTAACTAACCCCTAAGCTTAGTAAACCATAATTAACTGTGTTGGTTAGATACTATAGTTCTATTATAGTAGTATTCTAGCGAGGTAATATACATTAGAACGGGCCGTCCATTGCTTAGCTATAGCTATCCTACAAGGTTAACAAGTCCTTGCCTATCTTAGATATCTAACATTTGTAGCAATATAAATAGCTAGCCATATCTTTTTAGACTATCTATTATGCCAAGGAGCCTTATAACCTTAGTAGGCAGCACCCTCGGGTCCCTAGTAAAGCAAAAGTTACCCAGTTAATCAAGAGTAGCAACGCCTTCGGAGAGAGCCATACCCAGACCTTTTGAACTAGACTTACAAAAGCGGCGATCCATTTCGGTTATGGCTGCTTCTATAACCCTAGCAAAAGCCACTATAACTCCTGGAAAGATATCTGGGTTAAAACGCCGGAGGATGCCTGCATAGAGTTGCTTCTCTTTAAGGAAGAGATGCATAAGCTGGAAAATGGGTTATAGTACGCTACTGAAGTTTTAATGACGGCGTATAAGTTATAGAGCATCGATGGAAATAACCTGCTTGAATTGGAACGTAAACTTATTTGCTTGCAAGGCCGCTTTGACCCTCTGTCGCTCCCGCGTAAAAGGTGTTGATATGCCAGGGTTGTTAGGTATAAGTCGCCCCCTTACCTGGGCCAGGAGCCGCTGCTGCTTATCCTTAAGCCGCGCTGTGCGTTAAGCCTCCGTTAAGGGAATGGTAAGTATAGCTGTAGCGAGGCTATGGCTAGCTAGTAGGTTATAAGGGCCATAACAGATAGACCGTTTTAGGTTAGAATAGCCCTAGAAGAAGCCAAACGAAAGTATATCGGCACCCTGGTTCTGGTAGCTTATGTTCTCCTTTATAACAGTAAACAGATTGCTATCTAGGAAGGCAGGGGGACGATCTGATATAAAGTTGCCGTATGCAGGGTAGAAGCTAAGTAGGTAGAAGGTATAGTTACTTCTATAAAACTCCCTGGCTATATGGTTACAGTTAGTAAGTAAGTATACAGAATAGCTTACCCTTCCTTCTATACCGGCAGAGGTATTTAATGCGGTACAGTAAACATTAACAGCTAGGGCATAAGAGACGTGGCTAATATTATCGAGGTTATACTTAGCCTCAAGGGCCTTGCGTAACCGTATCAGGCCGGGACTATACAACGCATTATATTCTCTCTGGTCCTCTATTGCCGATCTTAATTCTAAAGGCAGTAGACTAGATGGCAAGATGTCCGGTGCTTGCCTTAGATAGATATTATCGTTCTTGTCAGTATCTGGGCTTAACGGCGGCTGCTAGGAGTTATCTTGCCTATCGTGCTGATGTTCTTGGTCTTGTAGTTGAGCCCTATTATACTGGCCTATGTTAAAGTTCTCCGATTCTTTTATCTATTTAAGGAACCTCCGCTCCTGCTCTTTATTACCATCAGGTCTGTTAGCATTGGCCCCGCTATCAGTATCTTAATATTCTGTATTAATTTGCCCTGGACTAGGTATAGGTAGTATTAAAGAAGCAATATCGTCCGCCCTCTCTAATATAAATAGGCTATCGTTAGACTCCACTTCGACGGTTAGTTAATCCTATAGCTCGTCGGGCCTATCCTCTCGTTCCTCTTTTCCTATTCCCTCCTATCCTTACTATATTGCCGGTAAACTACTGTCTTCTTAATCGTAGCCGTCCTCGGACTTATCGATATAGGCTAGCCGGATAACTGTCTTTTCCTTAAGATTTGCTATACGTTTATTAACTTTTATATTAATGTTGGCGCTATAGTTATACGCGTGGAAGGCAGGCTAATAATTGATCCAGAAAGTGTTGCCCTAAGCAGATAATCTTTCGAGGAATCCTATCTAGCTGTCCATAAATAGTGTTTAGAATGTGACCTATTTGTTAAAGGCTATTATCTGCGTCTCCTTGCCTCCAAGAGCCCATCTCGGCTTAATACCTTTACCAAGGAGCTTACCTTTAAGGAAGATGTCTTTAATGTATAATGCAAGCAGTAGGGCATGGCCTTATATAAGGGCAGTCCTTGTATATGTTATATTGTGTCGGCGACGGGGGTTATTAGTACTAGTAACCCTCTGACTTAGGTATATAACGATAAACCAAGCTTCTCGAGTAGTACCGGTGGCAATGCAGAAGGTACGGCCGCTTAGGTTAAAACCTATGCCCTGCACGTGCTTCGCGCTATACGGGGCACTCTAATAGCAGAATAATATTATAATATTGTTAAAGAAGTAACTAGGCCGGCAGATTAGCCGGCGTGGCAAACCGACAATACTAATAAAGTCGAGTTAAAATACGGGGTAATAGTTATCGTCCTTGCTCGCCGGCTTTGATCCAGTCTTCTTGCTCCTATAATCCAAGATAACTTGGCGCTAGAGGAGATCTAGAGCATATATCCTATCAAAGGCTTCGTCGTTTATCTTATCGATAAACTTGTTAGCTAACGCGATATGTTAGTTAGAATAAGTTAGATAAATTTAGGAAACTAGCAGCGCGTTCTTATTTAAGTTCTAGGTAAAGAAGAGGGCTAGGAGGGAAAGGAATAAAATAGATCGATTAATACTTCTGTAATACTCTTTAAACAATACAGTGCTATACTATATATCCAGGAATCGCCAGCGCGACGGTCTACTCTCTAGCCTCTTTAAAACTAATCTGCAGCGTCTTCCGTGCTAACTAGGCTCCCTTAGATACTTGCAGGCTCCTTAAGATAATATTTATTAGCTAAGAACGGAGATATAAGCTCTCGTGCCTCTTCTTAGTCTTCGCCATTGTCAATGTCAGGACCGTTAGAGTGGATATTGAACTTGACCTCTTCTGGTAGCCCTAAGCACGGCATGATTGGCTTCTTAGTGTCCATCAGAGACTTTATATTAGCTAACAAGAAGTAATACTAATCCTTATAGGATGCTAACTGGTGATGAAAAGGATATGAGTTAGTATGAAGGATAGGGGAAAGTGATATAAGACTAAAAATTATAGACTGTTTGCTTTTACTAGGAGTATCTTGTTATTATTACCTGCAGAACCGTTTGCTGATTTATAGGGTTTGACTATAGTATAAGCTGGTGCAGTCAGACGCGAAGCGCGTTGTTCTACGTCGTCGTGCTATTATAGTTATAGGTGAAGTCCTTTACATAAGGGGACTGTGTCTTTACTTAAGTTCGAGCCTCAAGTAGCTACTGCACCTACTATCAGTTTATTAGCTATACCCCGAACGCGCCTGTAAATAACCCGTGCTGGTATACCTAGGGTTAGGTATCCGAGCGCGTATATAACTAAGGCTTAAACCTGGATATATATTATTATTAATAGTAATATCTTATTTGTCCTCTTCTAATTATAACATTCTCTATTGCATAGAATAACGTTAAATCCTTTGCGATGCCTTTGTATAAAAGGTTAAGGGCAAATATATAGGAAATGAGGTAGCTTGCTTATTATAAATACTATAAAACTCTAAAGACTTATTATATTATGTAGTAATAGGGGTACTCTTTTCCCTAGTCTAGCCCTTTCTGGCCTATCTATATTCTTTTTGCTACGTTTTTACCTTCCTAGCATTAAACTAGCCGTTAATTCCAGGAACTCTAAAAACCAGGAACTTGCACGTAATTATGATAAATGGGGGTTGGATTAGATTCGGTTCGCTATATTAGTAACGTCTTACGGGTTGTAAATAATACAGTTAATTATTGTTATTTGTTATTATTATTTATTGTAATTAATAATTACTACTACTTGATATATTATTTATTACTGTGCTACTGCTGATAGTTTGCTAGATTGTATTATCTATCTTTTAGTATAGGGTATAATTCGCTCTAAGGATTAACGTTTACTTCCAGATATCGCTATAGGACCATCTATCCAGGACAATCTCTTTTATGGCTATGAGCTAAGGATTTGATCCCGGTAATACTGGCGCTATTGTTTCTCCCTAGTCGTTTGGGATTAGCTAGGGCTTGGCCGTATATTTAGTAGTAATGTCCTTGTTACTAATAATTGGCGGATCCTGCCGCTCCTAATATCCCCCTTTAGTAGTTTTTATAGCAGATAGCCGATTTTAGCTATAACGTAAGACTTCTGAGGAGGTAGCTAGTAACTGTAATCTGCAGAACCTCTCCCCTATCTGCCATCTCTGTAGTAGGGGCTTCTTGTTATTACTGTCTGCTAGGCTGGAGGCGGCGAGGATCTTATTGTAGTAGTTATATTATTATCAGTAAATAGTTGCGGCAATAATAGTGGCTACTGTTAAGAATACTGTGATTACTGGCGCTGCTGAATCTGTTGCTGTATTCGAGGTAATAAGCCTTCTTCTATAGCTATGGCCCTTATGTGCCTGCTATTATAATATATCCTGTCTGCCGTATTGACCAGAACAGACCCCTGTAACAATAGGGGTTACTTAATAATGTTTTAATCTAATAATACGGTACCCTATTATTAACAGGGAACTTTATTAATACGCTCTTCTAGTAAAAGCAAAGATAGCAACTGCCGCTGCTGTTACTGCTAATTATCGTGTTTAGAAATTGCAGTAGCTAATTTTATTCCTGCCAGGATCCCCTTGTACCCCTAATACGCTACCTGGATCGCGCAGAGTGCTTTACTTGACTAAGGATGTCCTTCATTAGACTCGTTGTTTTCCACTGCTTTGTAGTATTGATTGGAAGCCCATGAGAGAATAGCATAATCAATATAGACACTAAGCTCGTTTAAGGCATATATGCCTCTCAGTGCAGGATTCCCCTTCACCTTAGGAATATTTCCTAGCTAACTAACGATAGCTTGTGTAATAGCTAAGGCCGGTGGTCTGTAGCGTATCTCGGATTGCGGTTAATGAACCGCGTTATCTACGCTAACGCGTTTAGAGATCGAATTCTCCTACACAGGATAAAATACAGGGCCTAGGGCATCTTAGACTATATAAAATAGATTAGTCTATAGGTCGCCGGTACTAAAGCGTTCTATATAGTGCTTATTATATTCTTCTAGTATTAAGTTAAGATAGTGTTTTGTCAAGGGATCCCTGAATTTGGTCATATAGCTATAGACGTAGTCAAGGACCTTCCTTTCTAGTATTCGTAAGCGCAGATCAAGCCAGGATACTATATCATTAGTGCTATTAATATTACTATCTTCCTTCTGCTAAGTCTACTAATTATCCCTGTAAGTAGTTACTATAAGACCTTTAATTGCAGGTACTAAGTCCTATTGCCGTAAGGGCTTATTATTCTTGTAAGTATTGATAATATCTGCAGGTTAAGTGTTTACCTAACGTACTACGTGGTCAATGACCTGTGCCATGACCTTGCCTTCCTTCTTCTTAATCTTTAATAAGGGCTATATATCCGGAAACCAAAGAGTAAGGTTCTGTTAAAGATGGCGGCAAAGACCGTTATAGGCTTCCTTATTGAGGGAGCTTAGAAATCCACTTTGCCAAGCTGTCTTTTGGGCCGGTTTAATAGTAAAAGGGGGTAATGGGCTGGAGTTACTATTGTTGTTATTATTACCGTCACCCTTAGGATAAAAGACCTGGCAAATATCCGCAGCATTATAGGTGTCGCTTTTAAGGCTACTGGCTAGCACATTCTAATCGGAAATTTAAATAGACTTGGAGGTAGAGGCAGGAAGTGCCCTTAAGGTCTTAAGAACCTGGTAAAACGTATCGAACCAATACTACTCCTATATTAGCAATATATTCTAGGTAAGGCTTGGTGGTGTCTAAGACTATTTTCTTTTGCCCTGGAGTGGAAAAGATAGATAAGATAACGAATAATGATGATAATGGTAATAATAATGAACCATGATTCCCAGGCACTAAGGGCAAGCCACTTATATTATCTAGTCTATACCCTGCAATCTAATACTATTTTGAAATGTTAAACGTAGTTCTTCCTAGGGAGGTTCGATACCAGCAAGTTACTGGGGGTCTTTACCGCTTGCTTTGCTATAGCGTAATAAGACGGCTGATAGGAAAGCGAGCTTCGCTTGTTAGGCACAGGATGTTAAGTATGCTTTTCTTAATACCCTTCTTGTTAATATTTCTCTCGATAGAAAATAAAGTAAGATCCCAATCAAAGGCCAAGACAAGCTATAGCCAGATTTGACCATGGGTATCGGGCAGGGTAAGATCACGGCAATTGACACAAAGCTTAATGTTAAGTTTAACTGGTAAAATGTCTATATAGAAATATAAGTATAGTTTCTTACTTATATAATAAAATATACGGAATTAAGATCTATTAACAGTATTGGGGACTGTAATTAAGAAGGGTTATACCTTTGTCGTAAAACTCGTAAATTTACTATAAATTGTTTAAGTTAGAATGTATCTGTTTTATGTAATCTTTTAAGGCCTCGATGCGATGTTAGCTAGCTATAAGCTTGGGCCTCTCTTTAATAAAATCGGCCTAGTTTCTAAATAATAATACATATTAACGTCAGTCCTGGATATAGCTTTGATTAGCATCTAGGAGGGTATTGATTATTTTTTAAACGGCGGTGGTACTGCAGGAAACCTGGATATAGTGCTACTTAGCTTAATGTACAAGCCCGCCATTCTAGAAAGAGCGATAAAGATAGGTAACATAGTTGTAGTCAAGGGGCCTGTTACTGCCGCGAGACCAGGAGGAGTTAAGGAGATAGACAGGTAGCTTAGTAATAGCAAGGCGGTAGGGCTCTGCCTGTTTCCTCAGGGAATTAACCTTGGTAAAGGAAAGTGGAGAAGGCTTTGGCGATTTGGCGGGCTTAGATGATAATGGGGTATTGTTAATAATAGGGGTAAGGGAAAGAGAAGTAAAAGAATGATAGGGTTTATGAGGAGGATGGATAGGTATAGTTTTCTAGCGCTTAGGAGGCCGGGGATTTGCGTTAGATTTAGGAGGCAGATAGTAACCAGTTTTAATCATAGTGCCGCTAAGGATGAGGATAGCAGTGGATTAGTATATATATGTTTTGTTACTTTGTTCTACGCTAGCTGAGATATAGGAAGGAATAGTTAAGGGGAGAGAAATAGGATAGATAAAGATATAAGGAGTATTATATTAAATGGGAGACGATATAAGGATCAGAAAGGTGACTAATTAAAGAATGGTTATAGGAAATAGAAGGGAGGGCATATAAAAAGTGCAAAGAAGAAGTAAAAGTTTAAAAGTTCAGAGGGAGGGATAGAGGATAGCGGGCACGGATACCTAAACCCAGGTTCCAAGAATGAATTGCCAAAGTTTTAAAAAAGGTATTATACACGGACACCTAAACCTGGGTTCAGGCAGGTTAGCTGTATAAAAATGGCAAGTTTACTAGCAATTTTATAAAAATCTGGAGGTCTATAAGTAAAAGGGTCTAAATATTTGTTACTTGTAACCCTAACCAGGACCCCTTCGGCGTGTTTTCTAACTCCAATTATTATTCCTGGCTATACCTGAGGCCTCTGTACTTATTCTCAATTAGTTTACACCTCATTCAACCTTGCAGCAATGCCGACCTCAGTTCGAGTTCTTCCCCCCGGTATCGGAGCTTCCGAGCATGGTCAGTTCTTCGATGAACTTGCATCAGCGAGCGCCAGGGCGCAGTCGTGGGCCGGGGAGATCTTTCCAACGTTGACCTGAAAGATCCTAAGCGGCTTGCTGTCGTTCTTTCTTCTTTGTGAATATCTACTCCTGGTCATGAGCACGGTTGATGATGACTATACGACGCTTTCTCGGTGAGTCGACGGAAGGTGCCATGCACTTTCCTCGGCCGAGCTGGACACTCATTTAAGCTGGCCAGATGGGGGGCTAAGCAGTTGACATACTGCTCCGGTGCAGCACAGTTGTCCATGATGTGGCCAGTCTTACCACTGCGCTGGCAGACTGGCCTTTTATAGCAATTGCGGGTGAAGTGGTAACCCCAGCATGTTTCACACTGTCTGAGACGGTCGGACTTATCAAGAAGTCTGGCCATATAACTACCGAAAAGGGACCAGTATCCCTCTGTGGGCTTTAGAAAGGATATAAATAAGGTCTTGGTCAGGGGGTTGTTAGAAACTTGTTACATAGGACGTACACTAATAGGCTTAAGCCCGGTCTGGATTTCTATCTCGTGGCTAATAATACTGTTAATATTTACCTCTTTGCTATAGTAGTTAGTTAACCTTATAGGAAAGTCTAAGACTATATAGGTATGCTATTCCTTATTAGTTTCTATGGTTATAGCTCCTAGTATAGCTGCCTATTTGGCTTGCTTGTCTACTAGAAAGTCGCGTATTTTAGGATCGGCGGTCAGGACGGCCTATTTAGATCTGACTTGGAAGATTTGGTGGATCTTATCTGAGACGGCACTGAGTTTCTCCTGAATAAGGGTCCGGATTGCATAACTACTTAGAGCTCTAGCCGGAGCTCCGTCCTCGAGGCAGATGAAGACACGGAGATCTTCTCGGAGTGGGGTAGTGGTCGTAGGTCGTCCGTGGCAATAGGGTAGATCATTTTGGCAGGGTTATTGTTGTTGTTATTGGGTCTGCCGGCTACGGGCAGCAGGCGGCGAGGCGGCGGCAACGCTACTATACGTCGGCTTGGATGCGGTTCCGTCGCTAGAAAGCTATTATTTCCAAGAGTCAAGGAAGCTATTAGTAAATTATTAAGTAAAATATTACTACAGTCCTGTAGTAAATTACTTAGTAGCTTCTTTAAACTTAATATAAATAGCTTAGAAAACTATTAACTTAGCACTATACTTATTTACTTACTTATATTTAAGCTTATTAGCTAATTTAATAATAAAGACTAGCTAGTATTTAAAGATTAATAAAGGGTTAATATGCTTAGCTCCTTCTATAGCTATAATAATAGTAGTAGTATTAAGTAATAAGAATAGTATCTAAGCTATTTGCCTAGAATAGGTAAAATACTAATAGTGCCGTTTATAGCTATAGGGCTATCCTATAAGAGGGCTATATAGGCTCCTTGGTTTAGATTAGTAAGAGTATAGATCCTTAGATTAAAGAGGTCTAGGTTAGCAGGCAGGTTTATTAAAAACAAAGCCATTACTATAGCCTATAGCTACGTAAAGCGTAGATTATATAGTTTATTTTATACTTATTAAGGGTTTAGGTGTAGAAAGTGCCACTTTCTTAGCCCTTATATATTAAGAAAGTGTAGTAACAAAGGAAGGTAATAGAACCCAATACTGCTATCCTAATTCCGTCATGCAGGGTAGTTAGCTCCTGGGCCTTCCCTAGATTTCCCCCTATTCTCAATGCTGTCCCCACTAATTGTTATCGTGGAAGCTTCCTGGGTTAAGGCTTATATCGTGGGGAAAAATGCCGTATTCTAATTGCCATGTTAGCAATCCTAACGTATATTCTACACTCCCTCCATCAGTCCCCCACTAATTAATTGGCCCACTCCCTGATTCTGATCAACATTCGCTCGGCATCTTATCCAAGGTACTTGAACAGGCAAACCAAGGTCCCAAGGTAGCTTAAAGAAATAGACTAAATAACCATTTCAACCTCATCCCAAACCTGTCTCAATACCCACTATCACCTTCAATTGCACAACATGGTGTTTTATCCTCCCTCTTGGGCCCTAAACTCCCCGGTACTTCTACCTCTTTGCTTTAGATGCGCATAAGTACTGGCTTAGCGTAGACGTACCTGATTCAATTAGTATAGCAAACTTTATTAATACTAATAAAGCAGGACAGAAGAGCTTTGAGATATTAAAGAATCTGTATATATATAGTTTAACAGGAAAGTCACGTATAGCAAAAGAGGTCGCGTAACGGGTTGACTTTCTTGCTTATAGCTTGGTAAAGAATATTGGCTTTAATCCTTACGATAGAATGCCCTGGGATAGAGTTATAGTAATCTATACCCGTAATACGGTAAATCCCCTTACTTAATATATGTTACGTAGTTCTAATACTGTAGACAGATTAATTACATTCCCGTTATACACGCCGTTTATTGCGTTAACGATATTGTTATGCCTGTAAGTTTAGCGCACTCTGCTTCTAAACTGGAATACTAACTTTGATTTTTAAGTACTAAAGCGCTATTTACTTATATACCTTTCCTTAGTATGGCTCTTAAGGCAGCTTCTAGTGTCAGAATTCCTAAGAAGTATATTTTTTTACTTATATTACTTAATATACCTTTTAAAGGATCTTTTAAAATAATTAAAGATCTTATCTTAAAGGGTTAGTATTTTCTAGTATTAGAGATACTGCCTTAGGTACTAGGATAAGGAAAATAATAAGTTATATATCTATGCTGCTTTAGTAATATATCTAGTTTTCCTATATATATTTTATTCTTTTATATACTTTTTTTAATAAGCCTAGAAAGTTATAATAATTTTATATTACAATATTATAGTATATACCCTTATAATCTATATAGCTAAGACTAAAACCTGCTAGTAAGACTTTATTAATATATAAGTATTTCTTAGTATTTTACCCTTTAGCTATATTTATAGCCTTATTATAATTATATATATAGCGCAGTATTGCAATAATAAGGTTATTGTCCTGTACCGCTTTTAACTAGACTAACTCCTTACTGTAATTATAAAATTCCGTATTAAGCAGTTAAACCTTATACTGCTAATTATTATATAGATATTAAGTAATAAGGATAAATGCCAGAAATATAACCTTAGCTATATATAGCTTGTTTTTTTGGCTACGGCGCCTTTAGCAGGTAAGACAATTTAGAAGTTACTTAAGTTATATCTAAATTAGAGAATCAGTCAAGGCTACGGTAAGTCTATATTTTACGTATTATCTTTTGCATATACTAACAACGTAGGTCTTACCAAGGCAACGCCGTCAGTGTTCCACATAAGTAAAGCAGATCCCTTCCCTGGCTTATTAGGCTCTTTAGTCCTAGGCGTAAAAGTTAAGATCATTGACTAACACGGCGCTAAAGTAATAGCGCAGGATACACTAGGCAAATTATATATCTAAGGACTAAATATTATACTAGGCTACCTTAATAATAAGAAAGCTAATACTAAGATATTTATATAGAGTAAGGATAGATACTAGTTAAGGACAGGTAATAAAGTCCTTATATAAAAGTTATTATAAGGAAATAAATATTTCTTTATTATTAATTGTATAAAAGAGCTTATTAAAGTTAAGCTATATTTTCTTACCCTGTAGAAAGAAGTATGCTAATTAAACCAGGGCTATTAAGTTGCTTCCGCAGAATTGGAAGCGCATTTTCTTTATTACCCCTACGTAGATAACTATGCAGTTATAGGCATTATTAATAAGCGTACAGGAAAAGTACTATTAGCGTTTATTATAAAAAGTAAAGCTATAAATAAGTTAAAGGAAGATAATATTATAAGAGCTGTGTATAAGTATATTAAGATGTATAAGGCAAGGTATAAATAGCTAAAGGGCGGTGTAAAGGTGCTGGATATTATTCCTAAAAGTCTGAGCAGGAAGATTTTAAGGAGGGTTTTAAAGGCGCAGATCAAGACAGAGAAACCTATTACAAAGCTTTAAGTGTATTAATTAGGATCTATAGAAGAGAGTTCAATACCCTTCTCTGCCAGGTTTTTACTGCTTAATTAAGGAACGAATGTTTGCACGGTCTGGTTGGTGTCCAATGCAGACATCTTAGTAATGAATAAACACATAATATTGCTATAACAAGTACTAGTCAATCTCTAACCAGTTCTAGCAATTCCCTCACAAGAGACACCCATACCAGGTTATACAAGCAAACTTAAGGAGGTCTAGATAGGCTAATGTCAGTTTATTCTTAGGGTCCATTAGAAAGGTATATCTATTATTATTATTAGCTATATTATCTTTAATCCATAATAGATTGATATTGGGCTCTAGTCTAAATATCATGCTATTATATAGACTATTAGCCTCCTTGATGAGATACTCAGTTAGGGCCTAAAGCTGGCCTATAGAGGTCTCTACTCCCTGGCCCTACCTACACTCTGGCTGTTAATACTCTAGTATAGAAGGCAAGAAGGTTAATCATTCCGGGCTGCCATATACCCATAGGCCCAGAGACTTACAAACTCTTCAAACGACGATCGAGATCCTATGACTATGTAGTATCAACTTGGCCAAAGAAAATTGATGGTGGCCTTAAATGCCTAAGTCGCATTTGCCTACTGGATTCTAGGGGATCAAAAACACTGTCCCTCTTTTAGTGAAAGAGGGATGAACAATAAGGACGTAGGGTGTTGCATTTTATTCTCCGATATAGAAGGATCAAGCTGTAGCTATTACCTTAGACCTCTCTACTTTAATAGAGGAGGTAAGTTTGCTAATTTCATCCTTTATAGCTTTCTTATTTTTCAAAAGCTTTGGTACTTTCACCCCGGCAGCCTCAAGCCATTTGTCGTCCAGACTCTCTATGTTGATAGTGGGGCTGAAATTCTCATTAATATTATTAAGAGAATAGCCCATACCTAAGAAGGCCCACATGTTGTTGTTGTTGTGATATTGAATGATAAAGTCCTCGTACCGAGGCACGCTGATGACATCAATGTAATGTAGTGATGAACCAGGCCTGCAAACCATAGTCAGCGCTCACTCATGCTCAGTTACCTCTAAGGACTTGAGGCTACATACCAAACTGCATTTATACGGCCGGTATTATTGTTCTTGTACCACGAGCGACAAGAGTCCTTCCAGACTGTGTGCTTGTACCATTCCTGTGCGTGGTCGTTGAACTGATCAACCACATGCTGCTTGGGAGCCCAGTATTTGATGTTGTCCTTTTGCATTTTGTGGACAATCTGCACAGCATAGTTGGCTACTGCCTGGACACCACCAGAGATTGAACCATTTGCAACGGGCCTGTTTCAATATCAGCCGAAAAGGCCAGCTTCCAAGTACACCATGCTGCTTATTACTTACCATGTGGGACCTACAAAGATGATAAAGTTAGGCATATCTGCCGAGCCGAGACCAAGATATCCTTCAGGCGCGTTTTCCCACTTCTTGCCGAGGTCAACGCCGTTGAGGCCGATGACAGGGAATCTAGGCCGATAGGAGACATCAAAGCCAGTAGCACATACAATGGTGTCACACTTGCGCTCGACGCCATCACCTCCAATGATACCATCCTCCGTGACCGTTTGGGCGTGTGTAAAGTGAACATCGACGTTTGGCTCCTGGATGGCATGCATATACGGGTCACCAGGAGTGACTCGGCGGCACCCAAGTTCAAACTTGGGTGTAAAGCCCTTCAACAAGCGCTCATCCTTAATGAATTCTGCCATTCGTTGCCTGGAGAGCTCACGTGTAGACTCTTGACGCTCAGAGCTGGTGTAGAAGACCCCCCACATATTGTTTATCTGATTCTCAATGTCCTTGGCATGGGCCACAAGCTTTTCCGGATGCTCCTTAAACTCTCTCTTCTGGTCGTCCGTGTATTCGTGATTAGCACCAAAGTTATTGGCAATCTGCACAAACCAGACACCTGTGCGAACAAAGACATCCATGTGTTTGACGTAAGGTTGCATACCAGGTACAGTCTGGACGGAAGATGCTCCTGAGCCGATAACAGCAACGCGATCCTGCTTCCATTCCTCAGCCTGATAATCCTTGGGCCAATGAGCAGTATGAACGAGCCGCCCCTTGAACCTTTCAAGGCCAGTAATCTCAGGCCACTTGAACTTGTTAAGCATTCCAGTGGCGTATAGCAATAGATCGCATTCGTCGTAGAAGATCTCACCCTCTGACTCCTTGGTAGGGTCAAATTTGCCAGTCTGGGGTATGTTGTGCCTGATTTTCAGCCTCCATTTTCCACGCGACTCATCAAAAACAGCTCCCACAACTTCAGTGTTGAAAGTCATGTACTTGCGGAGCCCAAACGTATGAGTAACCTTGTTCAAATACTCCCAGATATCTTGGCTATAAGAGAAGAAACGTGGCCAGTCGGGGTTGAGGGCGAAGTTATACGTATATCCGTGTGATGGGACATCGCAGGCACAATTAGGATACCTGGGAGAAGCACAACGTTAGTGGCAGCCTAGAAATGCAGCTAGGATCACTTTGAATGACCTATTCTCCAACCAAGTACCGCCTATCTCGTGATTCTTCTCATAGATAACATGCTCGACATTCTGGCACTTCTTTTGTAGCTCGTAAGCAAGCAAGATCCCGGAGAACCCGGCACCAATAGTAACCACCTTGAGGCGTCTGTTACTAGCGTCCTAAAGATGTGTCAATTTCCTCAAGTGATCCAAACCCCTTTCACAATGAGAGAATAACCTACCCCATAAGTAGTATTAGGTATGCTGTATCCATGACTCCCAGGCGTTGAGTAGTCAAAGCGGCCATCCGGCCCGATCATGCTTGGTCTGTTAAGCGCCATTTCTAAGAATGGTGATATTTGAATAAGAATACAGTATTTTGAGGATATGATTATTTAGTGTGCATATACCTAAGATACTGAATCGCGATGAGGGAGTTTTAAAACAGAGCCCTAAGGGCAACTAGAATTACTTATAGCAAGAGACATAACAGCAATCCAATTTACCCGGCGATGATTTGTACAATATTTCCAGTGCAGATGAATGACTCGACCGACAGGCGGCCGGAGTCTGATGCTGCGCTCAATTGGGGGCCTTGTGTGACAGCGGGGCTAGTTGATCAATCCCGAGGTGTGACCTCGGGAGCCAAGACTTTTGGGTAGTCTATGCTACAGCCGAGTGAGCCAATCATGATGTGACTGAGTGTACCATATGCTAGCCAATCACTTGCCAACACGGGGCTCTAGATTCCGATTTCCGAAGTAGTAGCTAAACTAATCCGAACGCAATACTGAAAGTAGGGTTACAATCGCCGTCTGGAGCCTAACAAGTATCTATAAACACTTTAATACACAGACATGTAGCATTAAGGAACATAGATCAATACCTAGTGTATTTCAACCGCAGAGCTTTTTATGTATTCTAGGGCTTTAGTAAAGGTTTTCGACAGTCTTCGGTCCGTGCCCAAGAGCGTGGACAAATCGGATCCAACATGTTACCAAATAGCCCTCCGAAACCCCGCATAGCCATCGATCCCTTTCTCACGAGGTTATGGAGGAATCTGGGGTACTCGAAGCTATTGCGCTACCGGAGTTGTTACCATGATCCGGTCAACTCCCCACTTTACAAGCTTCATAGGTCGCATATAGAACTTGTATCCGCGGAAGTCCGGAGAGCTCCGATTCGACCAAACATATTCTTTCCTGGTTTCTTGGTTTTGTCAAGTGGTCAGCCTGAGGTATCTGTACAGTATACGATTTATACGCACCTCAGACCAGTCTTGGCCTCGGAAGTGACGAGGTCTCTGCTCACGGACACCCACGGCTTAACCTGGTCGTTGAAGGGTGGGTCAATCGGCTTTAGATATTTGCTGAGTACAATTAGCTACTGCTATGATTCTTGAAACGGCAAATGGGAGTGCATTGGTGAAAGCATGACATAAAGATTCGGGATATTGCCCGCTTTCGTCACTACCTTTAAGATACATGTAACAATGATAATCGGTTAGAAATATATCTAAGGGCTACTCGAAAAGCCATTTGAAGCCTATATCCTGCTCCTTAGAAGCCTTTGCAGTAATATCTAGATTACTAAAGAAAACTTTAAAGCTATGTAGAACTCCAGGGTATATATTGATTTTAACGTCTATGCCTGTATTATGCAGCTCCCTAGTATAAATAAGTCTATCATTTTGTAAAGGGTCTAAGCTGCTAATCTAAAGAAACGTCTTTAGAAGACCTCTATATCCCAAAGGCCAGAGCAGAGGGCTAAAGAGCTTAGACTTCGGGTCAGGAGTATAGTTGCCTAGGGCCGGTAAATAATTAGTAAAGGTTTTACTCTTGCTATAGCGTATCCTATTATCGATTCAAGGCGACTTATGACGTAAGAACTTGGCAGCTTTTATATCAAGACCTGGAGCATTTCTGTTCTGCTTGTAGCTGGTGTATTCCGACCTATAACGCTCTGTAAGTATTTTAGGAGTGTAAGTAAAAGGAATATAAAGATATACGCCAGTTAATAGGGTTAAGAGTTTATTGTTACGGGCTAAATGCGATAGCACAGCCGTAATGTTGGCGCCTGCAGAAGAGCCTCCAATGATAAGGCCAGCAGATGGTTTAGCACCCAGCGTGGAGGAGTTATCAACACTCTAATTAATAGATATTGTCAGCATGGTGAGCTCATAGCAGCAGTTAAGAAGGGTACTAACCCAGACAAGCGCATCCCAGGAGTTAGTGACTGCAGTAAGGAAAGGTTTCTCAGGTGCCTTCTGATAATTGATACTTAAGACCACTGCTCTATAGTTTCTCACCAGCTTCGCAGCGTTAAGTCCTTCTAACTCAGGTACTCCAATGCACTAACCGCCACCATGAAAGAGGATGGCTAAGGGTGAGTCATAGCTCCGGGGTGCTGCGGATTTATAGATAAGAGCACGAATACTAGACCTATCTCTGACGTGAATCTGGACTTTGCTCTTCTTGATTCCTGCCAAGTTCGGGGAGGAAGTTAGGAGACAGTTTCTAACAGATGCTGACGAGCAGCTGGGACGTTGGGAAAGTCGCCAAGGCCTTGCGCCGCCAGAGCAGGGTTCGCATCGATAATCTGAAAGAGATAGTTAGTTTTTCACGTTAAGCGAGGGGTTGATGACCAACTTCTTTCAACTGCCTGTCGATTTGGCCAAGTTTGGGCCAGGCAGCAGGAGTCTGATGAATGCTCATTTTTAGTGTCATTGTCCAGGAAAGCTAATGAAACTCTTGTAGTTGAGGATTTGAGGTCTTTAGAACAACGTTGAGAGAAGTTCGACAGTAGTTGTGCACAGAACATCAACTAGAACAAGGGGCCAATGTAGTCATACATCACCGTTGCCTAACCTGACGTGCCTCATTTCTCGGGCATTTCCCCGGATTCCACTTCCCCAGACTAACGGTACTCTAGCGTGGTCTCTTTCATCTGGTTAGGACTTCCGGTGGACTGGTACATATCATTTTGTTTGCTACGTGCGGGCAATGACCTATTCCTAACATCGAGCCAGAAATTTCACCCAGGACGTAGTAATTACAATCCTAAAATGCCTTGGGTACTGAATGTAGGTAGAGTTCAAATCCAGCCTATCGACAAAGTGAAGCAAGTCAAAATGGCTGATGATGATCACTTGGATGTACCGCTTGTCCCGTCTTCCGGACTTCGATATTGGCAATAACTCCGCATGGGTCATGCAGCTAAATGCGGAGCATTAACGGCAATTTCGCCCAGGATTACGGCTTTACACCATATTACTGAGCAACTCCGGTCTTCCGATGGAACGGGTGGCATCTGCATTGTCGACAGGAGAAAGCCGCTTTAGAGTAGAAAGGGAAGATGTCTCCTCGGACCAATGCTATCCTCGGGACCCTCAAAACAGCAAGTCAACATGGTTGTTTGTACTTGGCTTTTAAGGACTTTACTTTCTAAAATTTATTCTGAGAACCTAATGATCTCTGACCATAAATTGCCGAACATGGCTCGCATCGAGTCTCAATCCGCTGGTTTGTCACACTGCACCCCCTCCCGCTACGTTTCTTTATTGCAACTAAGAATCCCTTGATGGGCCAGATAGCTTCTTAAAGCCACAAACTTATTAGTAAAGCGTAACAATAACCATTATGAATCAAAAGGGGACAGCAGTATAGCCATGAGAATAACATTACACCCAGCTTCTGACTTGTTTCTGCATTTTGTCCACCAATGGGATTTTAGTTACTAAACGTAATATCGATAAAACCCGGGAAAGCAAATGGCCATTCGGCCATAACGGCCTCGGTAGCATCACCATTGTTCAACTGCGTAGCCACTTTTAGTCAAGGTCCGAACTCAGTCCTCGCGAAATGAACGGGTGGCTGTGTGCAGGCGTGTTTGTGGGTATGCAAGATATAGCTTACCTCATCAGCGTTGGCTGGTACTAGAAAATCAGTTGTGCCGTCACCTTCAAGGGACACTACCGGGTCGTCGAGACTCGGTCGTGGCTGAACTCTCTCTTGTGCCCTTGCTTCTCGAGCCAGAGATGCGACCTCCCTAGCGAATGTGATCGAGGTCATGGAGTCTGTAGCATACTCCAGTCGGCTGAAGTGGCCAGCCAGGACATCCATGAGGATCAAGTCTGATGTTACGGTCTCGGCGTCTTGCTCGGTGAGTTTCTCCAGGACGCCGAGGAAGAGATTGACTAGACTCATGATAGGGTAGTATAATGCAAGCCTGGTATTTGTGTCAGTGAAGTCGTTCAGTCCCGGGTACTTGCAAACTGAGTACATACCAGCCTCTGCAATCTACATCTAGGTCGATATACTGAGTGCCTCGGGCAATCGCTCGCGATGCCTCTGAGACTACCAATGAACTTTCTCTAAGCTGTTCTGCAATGACTTGGTTTTGTGGCTGGAGCAGAGCAGGGCGCGCCCAAGGGTAGGTTAGGATGCAATGAATGTTGCAGAGCGTGCCATGATAATTGAAGTGCACATACGCATAGTGCCAGTACTCAAAGAACGGGTGCGTCCTGCGAGACCTTGCTGACGGTCGTGACTTAAAAACGGGATCTAAGTCTTCGTACCACTCTCTGATTTGGTGGTCTAGATCTCGAATATCTTGTAGAGTCTGATGTAAAGGGGTCATCTGGAGACGCGTTGTGGAAAGCCGCCTGGAGACTTGAGAAGTGATCTGAGCATGGTTGATCATGGCCTTGAAGAAGTGGAAATCGCTTGTAGTCCCGGCTCGAGCCACTGTGGGTAGAGCGACACTGATATCTTGGTCATCCGCAGCCTAATTACATTCGCGGTTATCATTAGTTGTAAGGTGAAATAGAGGGGGTAACACCTACCGATGGCCGGCCAGATCTTATCGCTACGTGCTTATCCAGGAGATATGCATTCCACCACAGCCATGTTCTCGTGGTTCTTTCGTTCTCGCTGAGAATACTCTCTTGGGAAGCTTGGATGTGAAAGCCCTTAGATTGGGCTAGGCGCACGGCGGAAGAAACCAGCATATACTCTAAGGCCGGGCTAGCCAACGCTTCCGCAAAACATGACTAGGTAGGCAAAAAATGTTAGTTTGGGAGTCACATACTGTTGAAGACATAAGGCGTTCTTACCATTAATAGCAGAGCCTCTATAGCAGTAGAGTCCGTGTGGGTATATAGTAATTCTGTGTGCACAGACATGGCATTCTCAAAGAAAGACCATGACCGCTCGCGGGACGAGACGTAACTTTTGGGCGTGCCGTCTCGTGTCATAGACCTGCGGCAACCAATAGCATACACCGTGTGGATGATTGCGTACCACGCGAAATCACTCGAGTCACGAGCTCCGTTGGCGAGATGTGCTTCAAAACGTGCCTCGAACCACGGGCGTTGGACGAGACCCATTGAGTGCTCAAGGCTTTCTTCAAAGAAGGCTGGTGGGTCTTGTCAGAACCATACTTATTACTACATGTATTTTGGGAGAGGCGATGATTTACCGGTTACCCATTCTCGGGCAGTTGCCTGGGGAGGATCAGGTGTACGCTCCTTGGAGAATCGGCCTCGAAATTTGAGGTCCTTGTTTATCTGTAATGCGAGCCTACGTATGCTCGTTTGGACGGCAGTTGAAGATCCCAGCCGCCGGGAGATCCAACCAATACCCGATGATGAGCAAATTGACATGTACGAAGAGGCACCTATTGTACACGGCAAAGTAAGCAACCCATCCAGCTACACGATGAATGCAGCATTTGCGCAAACTTACCGTGATGTTCTGTGTTGCCTGCAGGCTCATTCTCGCAAATATCATTCCACCATGGATTAGCAAAGGGCCTGTTGATATCTGCTGGTTGAGGGAAAAGCAGACTTGATGAGGAGAAGGAACCACAACTGGGCGGTTGAGGATATTTCCGAGGGCTGAAGGTGTTGGTGGTAGCAGATCCTACTTGGGCTGATTGGCTTGACGTGCCCCTTTCACGATACGGATTTGGAAAAGTATTTCCTGGTAGCGGTTGCGGTTGCGATGCTGAAGGGCGTAGCTGGGTCTCGGATCCAAAGGAACGTCGATCGACCTGCGCCACGATGCTATTGGTATTGGTAGATGTGCTTTGAAAGATGCTTTGTCGTTGAGGTCGGTTCAGATCATGTTGTGTAGTCGTATCATCGCATAGAGGGCCTGCGCCAAAATCTGCTCCGTGGCTGGTTGTTGTAGAGGCCGAGGGAGTCAGCAAGGCTTCCATGCGCCCTGACTCACATAACTCGCCATCCTCTTCGTTGCTTGAGAATCGGGGATGAGAACTGGTGAGCCCGGCGGTTGAGGGTCGATTGTTCGAAGGAGGTGTTGTTGATAATTGATCTAGGCGCTGCTCCATATGCTTCAGTCTCTCCTCGAGCTGCCAATTGGTATTTCTCCGTTTGGCGGCACGCGAATCGAGACCCGGAAATGTGCATTCCTGCTTGTGAGCCTGCACGGGTTAGCGGCTCTGTGCAGCATACAATACATGCACATATCCCCAGGTTGGCCATCCTACCTCACAATTTGAGCACGGATGCGACCCGCTACCTAATCGTGGACATACGTGGTTAGGAATATGCCAATAGAGCAGTCAAAGTTTTGTTGAGCCATGTTCTGAGTCTCGCCAAAACGGTTTCCAACTTACATCGTGCCTTTTTCGCGCGGCAGTAATTGCAGGCTATTGAGCACTGTGGGTTCTCTCGCCTTCGGCGCATATTGAGTCGGTACGCAAAAAGTTATGCGCTGGTTTTCGTAGATGAGGGATACGGATTTTCAAGGATGACGATGATGTCGCTCAATGCTCTGTGCCAGGTGATCACATGAGCCACTAAAGGACGACTATTCTGCCCCGCGTCGTAATGTCTTGCATCTCGATTTTGGGCCCCATGCATTGGTAACCACCATTTCCCCGCACTTTTCTCACCACCATCCTCTCCGGAGTTACGGCTCCGAGCACAACTCCGAATCTAATCTTGTTTGGGCAAGGTCTCCCGGGGAGTCAGATGTCCGAACTCCGGTATGAAGATCAGTACCACCATATCATGCAAAACCTCTTCTAGCTGCTCCGTTCGTTCCGGAGCATTCAGCTGAAGTTGAATTTCCCAAGAGCCTATGGAAACTATCCAAATAATAATTATTAGCTAGTGTAAGATATAATAAGATTATACTTAGAATTATCTAATAAAAGTTAGGTTTTTAGTAGTGAATTCCAATAAATTTAAACTGAGCGGGGGTATCTAGCTGTCCTAGATTTTTGTTCTTATCCTAGATTTTTGTTGCCCACTCCCTGAGTAGGGCTTCCGTTAGGTCAGATCCTCGGGTAACACCAAGCACCAATCAGCGATCCGATATGAGCCAAAACGATAAAACATAATTTGTTGACCCCTCGACCCATTTTCTTAGCCGATTTAACATAAATCGCCTGCAAATAATACCTAGGGTATGGATTATCTAGATGCCCTACAAAACTCCCGGATATTGTGAGTATACAGTATTGTGAGCTGACTCGGACGGGCTATGATTGTGGGGAGCATCAACGATGACTTGCAGGGGAAGTTGCTGGAACGGAGATGTCAGGTCCCGAATTAAACTAACGAGGACAGGGCATTATGGCCCCGTACCTGTGCCTCGGATCCCGGGTGTGGAGAGTCCTGGGGGTATCTTAGAGGGAATACTCGCAGCTTGTCACTCAAGCTAGCATAATATGCATACGTACTTGTGTGAAATCCTAGTAAACTCTGTATCCTAAAACGGTAAGGACCTTCATCTCCTTCTCTGGTCGAGATGCAACAAAAAAAGCTATGCTGGGCTTGCCTCGGCATGTGGGGAATAGGGCATCCGCAACTATCAAATACTGTGCATGAATGCCGAAAGGTCGGAACTTGCACACTGAAACTCAAGCTCTGCCGGGACCCCGTCAAACGACATATATATATTAGCAACATGCTCTCGAATGCGAGCATGAACTATCTCACCACTTCCACTCTCTCTCGATGCAAAGACTTACGAGCCGCTGCGAGATATCAGTCACCATGGGCACCCGTCTGAAGGACCGTATTGCTATCAGTAAGCATAACGCTGTCAACCAACAAGCCTTCTGATGCTGACCGTCTCGCGCAGTAACCGGCGCGTCCTCTGGACTAGGCAAAGGAATCGCTCTCACATTCGCGGCCAGTGGAGCCCGAATCGTCTGCGCAGACCTCAAATCAGTCGGTGTCGAACAAGAAATTACTGCCAAACACGGCGAAGGAACGGCTATCTTTGTCAAATGCGACGTTACTAAAGAAGGCGAGATCCAACATCTGATCCAAGAGGCAGTCCGATTCGGCGGTCGATTAGACATTATCTGCAATTTCGCTGGCGTGGCCAAAGAAACCAACCCCCAGAAAAGGAACTTACGTGCTCACGAAGCTTCGACGGAGGATTTTGATCTAACGTTAGCGGTTAACACACGTGGACTTTTCCTCTGTTGCAAGTATGCTCTTGAACAAATGATGAAGCAGGAGCCGAGAGAGCCGAATTGGAGAGGCGAGCGGACAAGAGGATGGATAGTTAATTGTTCTTCCGTAGGAGGCCTCAGGGGATTACCGTTCCAGACTGTAAGTTGCTTTCATGGATCGACTGTGACCTCCCGTCCGTCTCCTCTCTCTTAAACATATCTCAGGAGTACATCGCATCGAAACACGCCGTGATTGGACTGACTAAAGCATTGGCTTTAGATTACGCCCAAAGCAAGATCCACGTCAATGCTATCTGTCCGGGCTTCGTCGCCACCGGAATGACAGCCCCAGGAGAGTCCGTCGGCTCTGATGAGTTCTCAGAGCGAATTAAGTCACTCCATCCGGTAACGATGTCCCATTTGTCCGCCATCCATTGCTGTGCTAATGCATTGTTTCTAGTGGCGCGAGGTCGGTTATGCAGAAGACATGGCTAATGGAGCACTTTTTCTATGCAGCGATGAATCGTATGTTGGCTACCTACCTAGGCAAGCTCGGAAATCTCACTAATATCAATTAGAGCCTGGATTACCGGCCATCCTTTGGTAGTCGATGGCGGCTACCTTGCAGGCTGAAGTTAAACAAAAGTCCTGAAGTGGCAGCTGTCAGATATTACGTGTATTCGGTCCATTGATGCAGATTGGTATATTCAGGTTGTGTCCTGTTTTAATTCTGCCCCTTAGAGGTTTTGCCATTTCGATTGTAATTTGAAAGTATCCCTGCTTGCACATGAGACCCCAGCATCTGTTCAACACAAGCCTCGACTCGACTACATGACCGACGTGGCTTGGCGATAGACTGCTTCCTAGATAGGGAACCCAAGAGAGCTATCTAGATATAATAAGCTCGAATGAAGCTGAGCAGAAGATATAGGACATGCAAATCGGGCTCTACCCAGGCTTGGGTCCTTGGGGGTCTTAATGGAATTCCCATGTTGCGAGTCAACTCATGCATAGTCTTCCCAACCACGCGTTTAGCAAAGATGTTCAGAGCCATACAAATGAGTTCGCTTCCTCGACCGTTGCTGAAGGCCTGTCTGATCATTAGCACCAATTCTGAAAGTATCGACCGTAAGGGGGCTGACAATGCCTTCACCGATTAAATCACCATGATTGGTATGAAGTTGAATGTATGGATGTGACCCATTCGTACCAACATGCATAGCGTCTGAGCCAACTCCGTCTAGACTAGTGGGGAATCTGATATCGGTAACGGTGAAGCTGGTGATGGTGACATCATCAACTTCTAGCGGTGTCCTTGAGGATGGCATTGCAGCGGCGTAGTCAGGAGAAGATACAGGTTCTGGTCTTTCAAGGTTAGAACCTACAATTCGATGTGTAAATAATCTTGTGATGACGAGGGCCCTTTTAAGGAGATTATCGCCTGTCCTATCAATGGCAATACAGATAGCGGAAGTCAGATCCGCAATGTATAAGATTGCGGGGTCCGTTCGGCGGGCTTATCTGCCGACTATCCCCGCTACCTCGCCAACTGCAACTGCGTGCAAGGCGGCTAAGGGAGGGGAAAACAACTCATGGCCTCAATCCTAAGTGGGAGCGACTTCTCTGACTTAGCATCAGATGAGGATATGCTTTTCTAGGTTTTGTTTCTAGTACCTTATGTTATAGTCTAATATTTTCTTGCTCCCTGAGCATAACTGATATGGAGAGCTAGCTAAGGAACTCAGGAACTAACCAGAACCTGTATAGTGCTTCGTGGCGCAGCAGCCGTCTTTCGTCAGCGGCTGCTGATGTCTTTCACGCCTGAATATAAACTGGGTCATCCGCCTCTCACGTCCCTCCTAGCCCTCTCACTTTTGCTTCCCCGCATACATTATCTGCAAGCTGTTTGACCTTGACACACTCAAGCAAATATCTCCCAACTACCCTTGTCCAAAATGGTCCACGCCCTCGATCCTACGGGCTGTACTGAATTCGAAGAGCTGCTGCAAAACTGCAAAGTAATTATACTCAAAGCGGAGGCTACTTTATCAGCACTCTATCATAAACACGCCTCCTTCAAGGAGATATCCGATGAATAAGACTATGGGACAGGGAAACACAGTTGGTGAAATGGACCACTGGGGAAATCCTCAAACTTGTTCATGTGTATTGGACTTGGACATCTACAGCTAGAAACATAACCGGCACATTAAGCCCAATTGCCTGTACCACCTGCAACACCGGTGGCCGCCCCGACATTTCCTGACTGGTAGGTGGCAAATAGGTTACCGTTCCTGCGGAAGTAAAGGGCGTAGTATGTCTAGACGATATTCGAATCAGTACTTTATTTTCTCCAAGTTCGTGGAACCCCGAATAAAGGGGAATGTTCTAAACAAGGATAAAGAAGGAAGCTTACTATAAATCCCGTGAAAACAACATCGCAATCACCACTAAGATCACTTGCATCATCGTAGTACAACGTACCGCTATGAGAACGAATTAGTCAGCATAAAACGTCATCTAATATCGTCAGTTGGATGTTTATTAGCTTACAATGTTGCTCCACCAGGAAAGCCCGGTGTGATACCACCCATGTTGATGGTGCATGTTTTACCAAGAGCATTGATGTAGACACGTTGGTAAACCCAAAGGTTGATGACGCTACCATTTGCTGAGGTCTCGTTTCTGAAGCCCGCTGCTTTAACCTCAGGAGCGGCAGCATCAGCGGCATTGGTGGAAGGGTTTGCCTGGGATGCGCTGGTGGTAGCTAACGCAGCCAAATCCGAAGTACCTTCGGGCTGGGCGATGATATAGTGGTAAAAGCTCTCGAGGTCTGAAGGAAGTTGACCGGCATTCTGAGAGGCTACGAGCGTCTCGAAGGTGTCATAGCTCACAACGTTGGATTGAGCTACAGAAGCCATTGTAGTAGTCTTTGTGATAGATGTTTGTTATTTGGGGAAAGTTGTACTGAATTGAGCTACGATGACTCTTAAGAAGGATGGGGATCTGTGGAATATTTATACCTGAAGTCTCATTACTGTCTTTCTAGCTATAATACCTTTACTTCATAAATGTATGCCATCAAAACTATACCGACGGTGTAAAATAACAGTCTCATTTTCACATGCACTTATGCAGATAGCTTTCAGCCAGCCACAAGTATTACCCAGACCTCTCGCGGGCACTATTCCCGTCTGTATTTGGAATACAAGCATTGTAATTTGCTTTCTTACGAGTTGGAAGACTATTTCAAATAAGCGACAGCAGATATTGCCTTTAATCTGATACCATGTCTTAAAAACATAGGTGGTGATAGGATATAGATACGGATTGGAACTTACCAAGATGTTTTACATGTTAGTGACCGCTTGTGTGGCTGGCTGAAAAGTACCAATTGGCCGATATTGGACATATCTAGCTAGATTGGGAGTCGGGAGTTTCTTTCCTTTTGCGGGCCGCGTACGCCAGCGATGTTGTCGGCCGCCCGTGCGGGGTGATTGTGACAGGGTTGCATTAGTGTGCCTGTATGCCATCTGCAAAGAGTTGAATTTATCACTCGTTAAGCAGGCCCTTCCTAAATCTGTCTTCTCAGCCAGCCTTATACATCTTAAAGCAGGCTGCTTAGAGATACACAGCCTCTAATGAGTTTATTACCAGCAGGATATAGTAATAAAAAAGAGTTATTTTGTATAGTTTGTCTTACAATTCCTTAAATAGTTAAACTCCGCTTTCATGCTTCTTTTGGCTAATATGTCCTGTGTTAGCAGACAGGACTAGGTTTAGGTTTTGGTCGTTAAATAGTTTATACACAAATATAGTCAGACGGAATGGATGACGGTTACATAGTGCTGACGCATAGGTCATCACATTCTGAATCAACTTGGCAAATACCTTACCGCTGGTGGTTATCTGGAACTTGACTGAATTGGCAAGATCAGTTCCCTGATCTCAGGAATACTTAATATTAATAGCTGTCAAGATCAACCCCAACCTCTATATAGCCTGCTTGTTGTATTACAGGAAATAATTTCACGATGTCTCTAAAAGTCTATCGGATATGCCTTTTCGCTTAGTAAAAACTGTTACCGTTTCGACTCGTTACGATGAGGGCGAAAAGGAGGGAAAGTGTATTGGCTATACTGAAAAAGCATGGCTTACTCGATGTTTCATGTGAGTGGCTGTAAGAGGTGAGCTGGCAATCCATAAATGGACATAGTGGGGTATGTGCAGCCCGGTGAGACAGCGCCAATAGTTCAAGGCAGGTCAAAACATAAGCAGAAGCTGCCCCGAATCACTATCACATAACTTGCAGATTTCAAATCTCAATCTGTACCCTGTGTAGGTAGTTTGATTGGTGACAAATGTTCGCTTTGTTGCTGCTTTTAAGTTCTGAGCTAGAAGCCTTGACTGCTCACCCCCCACATCCCGATTTGAGTGGCGGATCTCGATCATTTTGTTCACATCCATTGCCGATGTGACACGCCTATGACAGCTAGTGCCTCTCAATATTCGAGGTCACGTTACATAGCGGAGCGTAATGGTAACAGGTATCGCCATTCCTTTGCTGGTGCACTTGGTTATACTCGTGTGATTTTTCAGACCGCGAAGTTATATAACTCCAGAGTTCCCAAGAAATACCCTCAGAGAAATGGACAACTGTTAATATCTCGAAATGGCTTATGTTTATCGGGCTTATAGAAATAAAAGCAGCAATTACCGCCAAGCCTACTAGAATTTAAGCAATGATGTTGTTTATTAACAAGGATTGGCGAGATAGTAACATGTAAAGCCTTGTGAAATGGCAACTTTTGCTAGCACTTTTAGTTAATTACACTGTGATTATTATTTATCTATTTAACATTATATCCTGAGTTTTATATCCTAATTAAAATACACTATAGATAACACTTCAATGCTACAGAAGCTTAACAGTACATACACAGCCAGGCATTGATATAAACGACTGGTAGTTACATTCTCAATTCATTTAACCACTTCCTCCGCATGCAATGTATGCATTGACAGAGATCGGTTCCCCAAGGAAGCGCGACATAGTGAGCGAGAGACCAGCGCTAGGCGGGGAAGCTTTAGTGATGTCACTGCTAGACGGTTTAGCGTAAGTGGTAAGCAATGAGATGTGCCAGACAGACCTTGTGACAGAAGAGGATGACCCCTGATTTGGTAATATCGAAATAATTGACAATTGGCTTGGCATTATAAAATGATTTTGATTACAGTATTTGCAATAATTTTGGTCAGGTTAATCTTCCGGATTGCAGAGCGTCTCCGGTCGTGAAGACCTCCTATGATTTTATAAGCCAGTCTGGAGTCTCATTCAATGAATTTTACCTAATTTTCTAGCTACCCTAGCTTTCAGTGATGCGCAACAAAGAGTGTAGCCTAAGTACTACTTTTACTATATCCTTTTGCTCAACCTCTATTTCCGTTTCTACAGAAGTGAATATTTGCGGCCTGTTGTTTTGCGATCTTAAGTTATGCGCATGCGCAAAACTTCAGGCGAACCCCACCACATTTTTTCTCTACCCCTGCTTAGCCTAGGTATGATAAGATAACTCTGCCCCTATATGCAAGTCGCCTGAACGAGCGCCTCGTAGGCTGCAGTTTGCGAACCATGGCTCAAGAAAAACGCCTAGCCGGCCGTTCAAGGCGACCCAGGGGGCCGTCGTAAGCATTAGCCAGACATAGAGCCACTTGACAATTGTTTCTTTTTCTCTCTTTGTACAGCACATCCCGAAAGAGTCGCATTTCAATTGTTTAACGGTAATCGAGACGTGTAGGTGTTACACCGTTGCCTTGGCCCCGCAACAACCCACTATTATACCCGCCCGCTATGTCCTCGCCTATAGCGCCAGCTGCCGACGTGGCACTCGGGACTATGCCTGAAAAAAGCCAGCAAACCACAGATGCAAAGGCCCGATCCTTGCGTGAGCGCCTGAAGCACAAAGGAAGACATTACTTGAACAAAGCCCCGGGTTTGCTCCCCTCTTACGCCAGAGTACGGCCTTCCTCCCGGTTGATGTCTAATACCCTCAAAGAGAAGATGGCGGTTCTATGGAAGGATGGAGATTCCTCGCCGACAACGGACAATAAGCTGGATACTCCAATGGACAATAGCTCTCCCGACTCGAATATACACGATGTAGTACAGGCAGGGCCGACCGGGTTACAACAACATCCTGTAGATCAAACAATCTCGTTCTCAGCAAAGGATGGAGAGGGCGCTGCAGCGAAATCCGAAAGCCATCGCAGCTGGATCAAGAACTATCCAGGAGTGAGAAGGAAACGAGTTACCTCGGCGCCTATCCTACCTCTACAGTCGGTTGAGCTTACCGGGGTGGGTAGCCAATACGACGTTGCCAAAAGGCCAGCGTCTGCGTTGATCTTGGGCAACGCAGGTTTGAAAGGTAAGTACATGCTTAATGTCTAACTACCTAGTTCCTGGCTAAGTTAACTGTGGTTTAGAAAAGGACGATGCTATACGCCGGCGCAGCCTGGTATGTAGCCTCTTTCTTGATTTTACACTGATCCAAGTGCTGACATTTAGCCTTAGAGTCAACCAGTGACTTCAACTTGCGGTATAGACATCCCTGAGTACGGTCAAAACTTTTCTTTCGCTACATATAACCCATCCGAACTCGACCTTTTACGACGGCTTTCTGAGGACACATTCCAAGCCTCGACGTCTGCACGAGACTCCACCTTTAGCTTTAGCTTCACACGGCCCTCTTCTATGATTTCAGCTGCTAGCACTTACGACTCGTCCATTGGCAGGGCCAGTTCCACGCCTTCTCGCCGACGATCTCTTTTTAGAAAGACCTTGTCATCTTCTTCATCTCTTAATGTATACCGAGAATCGCTTCGTAACAATCGAGATCATGACAAGATTCCCGTTCCACCTATCCCATACCTCGACCCGCAAACCAAAGAACGACTATCGGCATCAGCAAATATTCCAGTATACCAACAGCTCATCGCTGCCTCAGGGCCTACTGACTCGATCGCGTCACTTGAATCAGCGAAAGACAGCTCATTGACTGTGTCTGATCAGGTGGCTTTGGCTGGTTGGGTTGCCCAACAACGTCGTTTGAACAAAGGTTTACTACTCTCTTCATCATTCAATCCACCCAAAGTACAGTCGCCGCTTGCTAGTGGACAGCTCCAGGTTGAGGAGAATCCTGATGAAGAGTTGAGTACCATTGAGGAACTACTCTCAGACGCAGGACCTCCGAGTGAGTCGATGCGTAGACTGAGTATGGATGATCACGTCGATAGAGGTCACCCCTCTGCCCCACGTAGTCATCCAGCCAAAACAACAATACCATCTACAGGGACGAGAACTGAGACCACAATGGATGCTCGCTCTACAACTCTCTCTAGCAAGGATGATACGGAAAATGGGTTGACTCCGGACACATATGTGACTGAAACTGACACAAGCGAAACTGATGAGTCCATGTCTGATGTCTCGCGGCAAACAGATGAGTCTTTTGAAGAAGCATTTCTCGCTTCGTGTCTGGACCCAGCCCTCCTAGCCTCTGTCACTGCCCTAAAAGATACGGTCACCGCACTGGTTGTCCCACGGGTTGTCGACTGGGTGAAAGCTTGTTCGCCAGGACTCAATCAGAATTCAGGAACTTCTGACTCTACACAATCTACTGGTCAAAATGGCCCACCGGCTGAAAGTCATGGTAACAGAAAGAAGAGGGGGATCGATGATAGAGAGAGTGAAGGTGACAATACCAATGGTGGCTACAGAGGAAATGGGGACGATCATGAAAAACGCCGCAAGACTGAAAGCACGCCATCGGGATCAGTGTCAAATCTTGCCTGCCCGTTTGTTAAAGAATATCCCGGAGAGCGATGGCCCCGGTGCCAAAAAGGCTGGCCTAGCGTTCATCGGATAAAGTATGCAAGCCTACCTACTGACTCCAAGGCACGATTTGCTGACTATAATAGGGAGCATATTTATAGATCTCACAAAGCACCTATTTATTGTAAGAGATGTTTCAGAATTGTCAAGGCGGAGAAAGACCTTGATGCCCATCTCCGCCAGGACCCGGCTTGTGAAGTTGTTAGCCCATCAAGAGAAATGCCAGGCATCGACAACGAGACTAAAGAGCGTCTCAAGTCAAGGCGGGGCATCCAGAACTTTTCCGAGGAGGAAAAGTGGAAGCATATGTATAAGGTTCTGTTTCCGAATACCGAAGATATACCATCACCATGTAAGTCCTATCTGTAATATTTACTCGTAATCGTTCCATTAACCCGTATATAGATTGTGATCTGCAAATACTCGAGGCACCCATGACTGCAGAAACGCGGGCTCAATATCGCGGCTTTCTACGAAGGGAGGTTCCCCCCCGTTTGATACGAGACATAAATGCCAATGTTCGAAATATGCCCGCATTTCAGTTCAGCTCTGGAGTATCTGAACGCTCACTCTTTGAAACGGTTTCTTCTGCAGTCTGGAATGCCTTTGACGAAGTCTTGCCGAGTCTGTTGCCCCCAACCGAACACGGGAATCAGGCAGCAAGCGTAGCCCCAGTCACCGAGGCTCGGGCTGATTCTCAAGACCAGACCTTGTCTGATACCTCTTTGGCACTTCAAGATGAGCCAGACTTATCAAGTTCACATCGTGACCTTCCCACTTTCGAAACGGAGGCAGCACAAAGATCTCATGATACGACTGCAGAGGATCCCATTGCTGGCTGGAACCTGTTAGATCCTGAAAATATGGCGGTTAGAAATCTGGACTTTGATGAGTTAGGAGAATTTGGGGATGGTCTTGATCCTGTTGGTTATGACTTAACCTTTGACCATTTGCTATATTAAGATTGCCATAGATCTGTCGATATCTGGCGTCGGCAGTATTTCGACAGTATTTTCTCGAGCTGAGGCTGAGGATAGAGGGTGGACTGGCCATCCACGCCGGCTATCATGTGATTGCCTGATAGTTTCTTGGTTGCTAGGTGAAACGGGGCCGGGGCGGTGTGCCCTGCTGACTGATAGTCACTTGAAATTGAATGCGAGAGGGTCATCCAGCTTTTCCACCATGTACTCTCAACTGGCCAGAGAATGCGGGCCGGTAATGCCTTCTAACTAGCTATTGAGCTACTCATGTTATTATTAATCATGTCATTACCCGCGATTGACAGCCTAATTGTATGTCATGTCTTGTTACCCCGCACGACCAGGTCCTGATTAAGAATCGAAGCTGACAGCTTCTAGGCTAGGACGCAGACAGGCAGATGAATAATTGGTTAGCTGTTGAAAGCCTTACTTGCTGCATTGCGGCCTGATTATATAAACACTTGACTTTCCCTGCACCTGGAGGGGAGATATCAGTGAGTGTGATTGGGCGTGGGTTTCTTTAATTAGAATTCTCAATGTTGAATACCGGTAGGCAGCAATTGGTAAGGAAGCATCTTAACGAAGTATACATCATCTTCTGCATATTGATTGAAATGTGCCACGTCACAGCGTGTTACTAGAATCCTCAACAGCCTTAGGCAGCAACGCCGGGTGAATGTCATGCGTAATCCTGCTATGAAAGCCTATTCTTTTCCCTAGTACATCAATCAGCACAACGACGACTTATCAATAATATCTCGATATCTCATGCTGTATCAGACAACAAGAACAAGTGCATTTTGGATGCCCCTAGAACGATTGCAGCCCTCATCGTGAAAGACCATCCTCTATCACCCCTCCTCCGCCACAGCCATGGACTCAGGGACTGGAAAAACAGTCGGCAGCAGGCAAAAATTGAATCTGGGTAGCTCGAAGATAGTGGACTCCTTTGATGATCATCTATCGTCCCATATCAACGCCTCAATTCCGCCTAATAAGATTTCGCATATTTCTCAAGAAGACCAACTGATGCATGGGAAAATGGTTGAGAATACATTGATTGAGAATGACTCCGGGATCGAGAAAAAATACAGCACCGGCGAGACCCAGCCCCTGTTGGTCAGCGGCCACGCGGAAGTTTCAAACTTAAACAATGACGAACAGAAGTCAACGGATGAAATCGCAAACCTTAGTTCCATCATCCAGCTACAAAAAGAAGCTCTTGACCTGATTCCACCAGGAGGTCCGGTCCGGCCACAGAGACTCCATTGTCTTGGTCTCGCGTTTCAAGACAAATATGGAAAGACAGGAGACACTCCAGACCTCGATAACGCCATTCAATTTCACCAGGAATCAGTAGAAATGACTCCAGAAGGGCATTCAGACCGTTCATGTCGACTTGATAGGCTCGGCCTTGCATATGCAGACCGCTTTCTCAGAGCTGGAGAAATAGAAGACATTGACAACGCCATCCAGCTGCATGAGATGGCCATCAATTGTTTCCAGGAAGGCCATCCAGATCGACCAGGCATCCTGGATAATCTTGGTCTCGCTTATCATGATAGATCTCAGAGAACGGGATCCACGAAGGACATCGCCAAGGCCCTCAGCTTGCACCAAGAAGCAGTTGGCACGACTGCAAAAGGCCACCATGATCAGCCACGTCGAATTCATAATCTTGGCCTTGTATACCATGATAGATTCCAGAAAGTTGGTGACATAACAGACATCGACAAGGCTATTCAAATGTATCAAGAAGCAGCAGATCTAACGCCAAAAGATCGTGTAGATCGGTCAGGTTGGCTCCATAACCTTGGCGTTGCATACCATGATAAGCACCAAGTAACGGGAACGATGGCAGACCTTGATCGAGCAATCCAGCTCCATCAGGAATCATTAAAATCGACCCCAGAAGGGCATTTGGATCGTCCACGCCGAATTGATAGCCTTGGCCTCGCTTATGGGAATAGATATGAAAGAATGGAGGCATTGGCAGACCTTGATGAGGCTATTAGACTGCATGAGGAAGCAGTATATTTGACGTTAGAAGGCCATCCAGATCGAACACGTCGGCTTGAAAGTCTTGGGCTTGGACATGCAGACCGATATCGAAGGATAGGAAAAGTGGCAGATTTAAACAAGGCTATCCACTTACATCAGGAAGCAGTAGATGCAACTCCTGTCGGCCACCCAGATCGACCAGGTCGACTTGAAAATTTTGGCCTGGCTCATCAAGCTAGGTTCCAGGAGTCAAAGGCGGCGAAAAACCTTGATATAGCCATCCAGCTTCATCAAGAGAGATTCCAGCAGAGAAGAGCATTGGAGGATCTCAGCAAAGCAATTCAGCTATATACGGAAGCTGTAAAAGCTATTCCCGAAGGTCACCCAGTTCGCTCGGACATACTTCATAATCTTGGCAATGGGCACCGAGACATGTATCAAACAACAGGGAATCCAGAAGACCTAGAAAAGGCTATTCATCGGTGCCAAGATGCCATGGATCATTATTCGTCCCCTACACTTGATCGAGTACGACCTGGTAAAACTTTGCTGGCGTTACTTGTCGAAGCCAAGTGTTGGCCATTAGCCTATAAGGCAGCTCGTACAGCGGTGTCGTTAGCTCCTCTCCTCACCCCGAGATCTCTCGAGAATTCGGATAAGCAGCATTTGCTGACTGAAGTAGTTGGTTTGGCTTCTGATGCTGCAGCCGTGGCTCTGATGGCGTAAGCACCAACGTATGACGCAATCCAGCTCCTTGAAGTCGGTCGAGGGATCATCACAGGTTCTCTGAACGATATGCGCGGTGACATATCCGACGTCCGCCAGAAGAGTCCAGAGCTAGCAGATGAATACCTGCAGCTTCGGAGTCAGCTCGATACGCCAGCAGATTCAACATTTCTATTCGATGAACTCAATTCAGAAGCTTGTTTGATGCGCCAATTTGACCAGCGCTATGAGGCTGGCCAGAAACTGGAACGGACGATCCAGGCCATCCGGGCATTACCTGGCTTGGATCGATTCCTTATGGCTCCATCTAAGTCTGAATTGACTGCTGCTGCTGTTCCGGGACCTATTGTCATCATCAACGTAAGCAGCTGTCGCTGTGATGCACTGATAATAGAGGAGAACGGACTCAGGACTTTGCCGCTGCCTCATTTGCACCACTGCGACGTCCTCGGTCACGCAGTAGTTCTAACCAGCCCATCATTATTGGATGCGCAATTGTTAGAATGGCTATGGGATACGATTGCACAGCCAATACTAGACTCATTGCAGTTAACTCAAACCCCTCATGGTCCCTGGCCTCGAATTTGGTGGATTCCAACTGGTCCCTTGGCCAAGTTTCCCATACATGCAGCGGGTTACCATACCCGCGCCTCATCTTATACTGTCTTAGACCGGGCTATTTCATCCTACAGTTCTTCTTCAAAGGCACTCATTCAAAGCCGCCTCAGACATGTTATGATCAAAGAACCACAAAAACCGGAAAGTATTGTTCTTATTGGCATGCGAGAACTCCAATATGCCACACAAGAGATCCACAAACTCGAAGGCCTCTGCGATTCCCTGCAATTGCAGGTAATCAAGCCTCAGCCATACCGACAAGACGTGCTAGCTGCGTTAAATAAGTGTGACATATTTCATTTCGCTGGTCATGGGCATTCTGAGGAAACGGACCCATCACAAAGCGCTTTACTTCTACATGACGGGCCGCTAACAGTAGTGAGTCTGTTTGAGACAAACCTTCGCAGTCGCAAGCCATTTCTTGCATACCTCTCGGCATGCGGAACAGGGCAGACCAAGCACGATGGGCTCATTGACGAAAGTCTTCATCTAATGGCTGCATGTCAGCTTGCTGGTTTCAGGCATGTCATCGGCACGCTTTGGCAAGCCAGCGACAAGTCTTGCTTAGATATAGCTACTAATACGTACAAGTGGATGGAGGGACGGAAAATGAGTGAAGAATTCGTCAGTGAGGGACTGCACCATGCCTGTAGGAGTCTCCGTCTCCAGTGGGTTTCAGAAAATGCAGGAGGAACAATATTCAACCGTGGTATACGAGTTCATGAAGACTCTCAAGTGGCTAAACTGCGATCATGTTCAACTCAAAGGAATCCCAGACACCCAAGAGACATTGTGTCATGCGATGGCACGCCGTTGCACTGGGTTCCTTATGTTAATTTTGGTGTCTGACACAGGTTTATACACAAGAAGGCTGGTAGAGCCACCATGCGCCAGTTTCTTCTCTAGCTCGATTTTGTTTTCGTTTCACAGGTTCATATCTATGACACCCGATTTATTCGCGGTTTTGTATCTTGGCTCCGTAAAATGGAAGATTGTAGTGTAGAAGCAGAGCAGATGTTGGATCTTGACGGGCTATATATATCTCGTATCATAGTGGAAATGGCGTTCCCTAGATTAAGTACTTGTTGCTTATAGTAAGTTAATAACAAATACTATATAACAGACCTTACAAGACACTAATACTAATAGTAAGCTATTATCCTAGGTAAGGTAAAGCTATAGCTAATTATAATTAATATACTTAAACTTTTAATACTTGGTAATTAATAATTAATAGTTAAGTTAATATTATATTTTTATATCTACTTATTTATTTCAAACGCTCAAAGTCTCCCAACACTCTACTACATTCTAGCTGCAATCCATTCGCATTATTCATCATCCAGACTCCTTCTGCGTGGCGCTCCTCAGCAATTGTCTTACGTGTCGAGCTATATGTAGCTGTACGAAGACTCTTGCTGATTCCCGCACTGGGGTATGCAAACAATCCAAACATTCCAGCACCACTCTTGGTCACCAGATTCATCGCCCCCTTTCCAAACCCTTTAGCAGCGCCCAGTGCACCCTCCTTCTTAGCGCCTTTATATGGCTGTACCACAACGTCGCTTAGACCATCCATGAAGCCCTAAGCAAATGTCTTGCCCGCCACTACCATGCCGCTGTTGGCATATGTCACTGGCCCGTGATTTCGTACATTGCTGCCATAGAGTTGTGGAACCGATTTCAAACCCTCTGTTATGGCGAGTGGAATATATCAACTAGCATCCCTTTCGTGGCTGTTTGGCCAATCTTACCAGCGCTTTTTGCTGAAGCTCCAGCCATACGACCGGCGAGATTTCCAGAATGTGCACTTCTGGGTCGCGCGGATTCGTTTGAGAGGCGCTCTACGCTGAAATGATCTTTATCGCTAGACCTTTCGTGCAGGGATGGAGGACCTCGCCCTTGGGTATACTTGAGCTCTCCGGCGCGCCGCTTCTGGTCGTCTCGGTATTCCTCGATCGGCTTTGTAAAGATGCCTGTGATGTTGCCAGCCATTCCGGTTGCCGTTGCCATAACAGCAGACGCGCCTTCTGAAACAGGATCCCACCTAGTTGCTTCGATCTGAATGGGGTTGCTCTGGTACCTATCCAGAGTAAGTCAGCATCTATGCCGATAGACAATCACGTAATCAAGGCTAGGTACTCACGGCTTCAGGTGTTTACGATCGATCGAATTGGCTGATATCAAAACCTCCGCAGCCACCTTTGATAACTTGATCGGGTTCTTCGACTTGGAATATGACCAAACGGCGGGCTCACTTGGCATTACGTGGCATTGAATTCGCTCCAGAGGAAGGCCTCTGTGGAATGACTGTACAGCAGCACGAACTCCAACCTCTGATTCCATTTTGTCGGCTATGGTCGCGGCTGCGGCTGCGGCCTGTGGAGATAGACAGTAACGAATAGCCGCGGCAAGTTTGTCGACCGTGAGTTCTGTATGCGGTATCGGAGCAGGTCCTGCACCAGCGTTGGCCACCATCTGTCCCCAGAAAGGCTGGCTATAAATTGGAAAATTAGTAAACAAGACATCTTAGACATGGAACTCTCCTCGACTTACTCGCCAAAGAAAGGAACTATAGTCATTGGTTTTCCGTTTCTCAATCCACAAGCTGTTGTTCCAGTACCCCCATGATGAATAAGCGCAGCGACGTGCTGAAACAGCCATTCGTGGGGACAGTCTCCGATCCAGTATAGGTTTTCTTGGTCAGAGCCAACCAGATCAGACCAGCCTTTAGAGATGATAGCACGAGCGCCAGTGGCCTCGACCGAATCTAGTATAACACCGATAACCTTCTCAGGATTATCTAGGATAATACTGCCGAACCCGATGTATACCGGAGGCGGGCCGTTTTGAAGGAATTGGGCAAGGTCCGTCGGTGGGTAGTACTGAGGGGGGTCGCGAAAGAAGAAGCCGCAGACATCTATAAGAATGTTAGTTATCGGTAACAAGGCATATCCTGTTTCTCACACCTACCTATGTACAGTTCCCAGTCTACAGGTTTCGGGACCAAGGCTAGTGGCCTAAGTTCTGTCCGCTGATTTAAGCTCTTAGCTACAAGTCTTGACTATAAATAATATATCTAGCTTATAACTTAGATATTATACTAAATAACTAACTAATTACTATAACTAAAGGCTATTAAGAGAAAAACCTAGATTATAACTCTTTAGCTGCTTTTAAAGGTATGTAAAATATTTTAATTTATTAGCTAAGAAAGGTTAGCTTAATATTATAGATATTCCTAATCTTTAAAATAGTAACTTTAATAAAAGAAATCTTTACTTAATATTTACCTTTTTAAATAGTAATCTAACTAAGAAGGACTTCTAGGTATAGTATATAGCTATTAGATTTATTAAAAAATACTAATATATTAAAAAAGCTTAACCTAAAGAAAGTTTTAAAATAAAATATATTAATATAATTAAAGAAAAAGGTTAGAAAGAAGTTTTAGGGTAATTAAAAGGTAGTAATAGAGTTGAGTTTATAAGTTAGTTATAAGGTTAGAAAATATACTTTGGGTTTAATATAATAGAAGGCTAGTGACCAGCAGTATGTGAAGGGGATTTTTGTCTTTGTTAGCATAGGAGCGTCAAACATAGCCACCTCCTCTAGGTCTATCGACTTTCTCCATTTGTTGATAATTTCACCTAGCCTGACCATGAACTTGGTCAGTAGAAGGGTATTCGAGGCGACAGATGAGCTTACCCTTGCCACGTCATCCACTCCACCACGGTGTAAGAGATGTAATTCCCAAGTTGAGGATCGCTTCCGACGTTTTTCAGATTAACAAGTGGATGAGGGAAAGCTCTCGTATTACTCCACGGCATGGTGAACATGAGATGCACAAGGATGCCTAGTGCTTGGGCACAGTGTATGTACGCGAAGCTAGGGGATTAGCAATTATGGCATTGGCCACAAACGGTAGACCAGTCCGGGGGTCCGGTCGCAAATATGAGTGCCAGAATTCCTCAAGTATCCACTGCACCATGTAACGCTTTTTCTGGATCTCCCCAGCCGCCAAGCTCTTTATACTAGGTATCAGACCCGGGTTCTTCACCATGTAAGCCATCAGCTTAGCTGGGTCCCCCCCGACAGGAAAGAACTCTAGTCCTGATTCAAGAACAAATTTCTCAAAGGTATTGTGGGTTGCCAAACGAACACGGTGCCCATGTCGTTGAAGCTCGTTTCCCAGCGCAATGAACGGCTGTACGTCACCTCGACTGCCCACAACTTGAATAACAGTATTGAGCTTTGTGGCCCACGTTTTGCTTCCTGATTCGAATTGGGTATATTCTGGGGTCGGAGTTTCGGGTTGCTCATATTTCTCGGGCGATGGTTGGTAGAGGTGGCTTAGGGTACGGACGAATTTGGAATTACAATCAATCTCGACACGAGCGTCGTCTACGATCGCTGTTAGCAGACGGTGGCAGGTTATATGGAGAGAGGACCTTGAATGTTGACTTCATTCTTGATAAAGCTGGTGAATGCGTATGGGGATGAGCTGTCCGACGATAAGTCTCCAGGCAGTTCTGCAGCATGTGCAAGATCTGCAGCACTCCTTGAATTTCTCAGGCTCTCGTAAGCGGGTGTTGGGGTCGCTGGACTAAGTGATGGATAGTCATTCTCAGCAAGCTTATAACGAATGGTTTTCCGTTTATTGTCGGCCATTGCAGTCGATGTGTAGTAAGAGACAGTCAAGATGGTTGTATAAATGAAGATGGCTTATTTCAGATGTAGACACCAAGACGAATTATATAAACTGATTGCGTATGGCTTTTTCTTTTTAACGGAAAGACGTTGTGCATGGCGCAGCTCATACTAATGACGCATCGAGTCGCAAGAGGCGTTGCGTCCTGCTCTCATTTACGACTCAAACTATAACTAGTAGCTAAAATACGAAGTAGGAGCTTTAGGATAAAAATTACAACATATGGAACTAGCGCTTGGCTCAGATCCACAGAAACCGCCAGTAGTAGAGTTAATAAAATTGTGGTCACTATGATTGGCTCGTATTTACCATCTAGGTTTCGTTTACTCGTTTAAACTCGTTCTTTTGACCCTCGTTTATGAACTTTATTGACTGCCCTTTTACGATTCCGTACTAGACCTGCTCAGTCTGCAGTCCACTAATCTTGAACTAGCAGTTGGGGCGAGCAAGTGAACCTCGCGGTAGCACGGCCGCATTTGGCACAATCGCATACTTGCGTAAAGATGCTGACTGATATTTGCCCGAGATCAGACAATTCTGCCACTTCCATGTTATTCGCTAACTTTGCCATCTATGGATCACCACGCTCACCGAAATTTGTCTTTCCACCGCCGCTATGCTTGCCACTTGCCAGGATGACGAATTTCGCTCTCGTTCTTCAAGTCACCCGTTGTATACTTACTCGTTCTCTAAGGATAACGCATCATCTGTCAGAAAGGCAAGATTGGACTTGGAACCAAAACACAGCCTCTAGTATCTTACAAGTAGCTAACGATGTATCGACCTGAGATACTTGAAGCCGCACAACAGCACACACATACTCAAAAAGCCTCCACAGAGTCAACAAGAAACATGAGACTCACAACTATCATCGGATCGTTCGTCGCCTTTACTGAAGCGATCAGCATTCCCAGCACCGGCACTGGCTCGTTGAGAGAAGAGGCAGCAATGAGGAACCTTCTCGTTGGGTCCGGCGCGACCAATCCAGCATATCTCAACGACTCCCAGTTCTGTGCTGTCCTTTCCAAGCAGTTCAACAGTCTCTCTACTGAGAATGAACTGAACTGGAGCTTTGTCCATCCTACCAAATCCCAATATGATTGGCACAAGCTCGACACTCTCGTTGAATTCGCCGATGCCAATAATATGAAAGTCAAGGGTCATGGTCTTCTTTCGTCATGCTGTAACCCAGATTATGTCCTTAACATAAACTCCCCTGACGCCCTCCGTTCTGAAATCACCAATCACATAGAGGCCATTATGCATCGCTACCGTGGTAAAATGGATCGATGGGACGTTGTCTCCGAGGCCCTCGAGACCAACGGCAGCGGTTTGTCATCCAACCACTTTTACGAGACGCTGGGTCCCCTTTGGGTTGAGGACAGCTTCCGCATAGCCAGAGCAGCAGACCCAGACGCCAAGCTGTTTCTCAATGAGAATCTCGTTGAGGTGCAGCCAAAGAAGCGTCAAGAACTATACGATATGGTTTCTAAACTCGTTTCCAAAGGCGTTCCTATTGATGGGATCGCTCTGCAGATTCATATCACCCTCGAGCCCTTGGCTCCTGGTGTCATTCGAGAAATGGTTGAATCTTACAACGCACTTGGGCTCGAGGTCACCATTGCTGAAATGGATGTTCATACCTACAACGCAACCCAACAAGCCGAGATATATGGCAGTACCATTCAGGAAGCTCTAGACGCAGGCATCACTGACATATCTTTCTGGGGCTTCACCGACAAGCATGCGTACACGTGGCTCCCGGGAGCCAAGCCGTTGATGTTCAACGAGACCTATCGCCCCAAGAGTGCTTTCTACACGACCCACAGTTCCCTCGTTGACTTTAATGAGAGGTCGTGAGTCAATTGAAGATGGTATTTGAGGTTGCCAAAGACTCCAGAAGAGTCTTACTCATGCGAGATGAGGCTGATGCAAGAAGATTGGGGACAGCTTTAGGCAAGTAGGTGTACTAGGTCGAACTCAGCAGTCGGGGAAGAAAGATTGTTTACCAGTTATAAGCATATACAACACTGTAAGACGCCTTGATAGCAAAACTAGTAATATTAAATAGTTTCTTGGCAATAACGTGGGTGGCCTTTGGACTTAATGGAGCTCCCAAACCAAGCCTACTCCCAGTAACCACTAGCCCCTTCAATGCCTATGTGAATTTGAAGCTACGAGTTCGGCATATGAGTCTCCGTGGTTTGAGCCTTATTAGCATTGTGTAGGTTAACCATTAAGGGTATTGGCAGTCTACTAAGAGTATGGTACGGTCACATGTAGCAATGCACTTAGTCACACTCGCGTGATCATTCAGTTTGCCAAGTCATATTACTCTAGAGGTTTGGAATATTAGATTTATCACCACTGGAAGCTTTCCTCAAAATACTCAATACGCGAGCAAGACGGCACTGTCCTTGCCGCAACCACGCATCTGCTCTCATCAGCCATCTTGGCGGGACCGCTTGTGACTACTGCGATACTCTCTTTGTCTTCATCCTCTAACGCTGTGTCAATAATGTGTTCGACGTTCAATCGTGTTGACCTCCACTTCGCGAGTCGGTAGATTGCCTCATCACATGTCATCCTACCATCAACACCGCCAGCAGTAAGGTAGATGTCGATCTCTACCCGATCATCACTGAGAATATCACTCAATTCATGATTCAGAACATCAACGGCGAAAGCTGACTGTCGCACAGCCCAGTGAACTTCGATCCTCAATGGCTTTTTCGAAGATGTTGTGAGTTTCTGAAGATAGGACAAGGGGACCGCTATTCCGCTTCCACCGACGATGAATAGAACTTTTTCAAACCGTTCAAGAGGCAGAGTCCTTCCGTATGGGCCTTCGACAGCCATACGTACTGTCGCGGGCTTCGGTTGTTCTTCTTCGGCATGCTCCCTTAGTCGCGAGGTGAAGCTATCATATGGCCGAATCAAGAAGGTCATTTGCTGTTGGGGCTTTTTCAATGGATGTCTCAGTTCGCCAGAAGATCCATAGTCCAGCAACGGTGCGTCTTCTCCCAGAGTATCTGTGTCGCATCGGCCGGGTCCCGATATTGTCGCTACCGTGAAAGGATGGCTTTCCCAAAATTTCCATTGATTGAGCATCATGATATGATAGAATGTCCCTGGCTCAATGCTGTAGAGACTTGAAGAGGTCGGAACTGTCACGCGGATCATGTGTGAATCTTCGTTATAAGTAATGAGAGCCTTTGTGTCCCAGAATTTCGGATTGAAGGCAATGATGCGCAGTGCGCGAATGACCCGATCAAGAAGCCAGATCAGTGCTGGAATCCAGACAAGAGGATCGTAGGCACCACTAAATATCGACACATGCCTGTTGTTCTGTTAGTTTGCGGCGTAGCCAGAGTCGACATTGTTGAGCATACCCAAGCATGGTAACGAGTATCCAAAATGATAAGACGATGTGCGTGATGAGGAAGAACTCGTAGTTTTCACGCCTTATCCAAAACATGGATAGTCCTAACAGCAGACAAATGAATATTGTGGCCTAAAGAGTGGTAAGTCAATGGCAGCGCGATGGACTTTGACTACTCACAAGCTCCCCAGTCCACCAAAAGGTAAATGTCCATATTTGACAGAAGTATTTCCATCCACCACCTACAAACGTCAGTAAACATATATACGAAGCTGGCCCGTTATCGTACGTTGCAGAATTATAATAGTGTATCCGATTGAATGTATCACGGCTTGTAAAGTGGCGATCCGACCAACCCATCGATGGAAGTTGTTATAAGTCTTGAAGTCCCAGCCTGTTAACCAGATGACGATATTATTCCTCATTCCAAACAGCCATATCAAGGGGAAGTTGGCGAAGGAAAGTATCCCAGTTCGATCAGATACGTGCCGCAGTACTTGAGTCCAGACGGAGGGGTAGCTGGGCATCAATATGTCAGCGTGTCTTTCGAAATCGAGCCCTTGGGAGACTTACTAGCCATAACCTTCAAATATCTCGTATCCGTGTATAGTACATGCTATGTTGACGATCACAAAAATAATGAGAGTCAATGTTTGGATCCTAGGAGGCAAGGTACCCCAGCCCCCGTAGTCCTGTACACAGCGTCTTCCAAGTGTTGCAGGTAGAAGAATACGACGCCTTACCCATGCCCTGCTTCGACCTAGACTGGAGAAGGTTTGACCGAGAGCACGGTTCGCGATGCCCACTCCGACGACCAAACCCCAAAATGTCCCCACAGCCCAGCTGTAATAGTTGTGGTAATCCCATATGTAATCGTGCGCTTCCTGTTGAAGCCCGTTTAACAAAAAACAATGCTGTGCTTGGGTTCGTATACTGACCAGCGTTCTGACCCATAAATCATAGTATGACTGTGATGGAAGCATCAAAGCTCCATAAACGTGGGATCGATCGGGGCTTGTGGCGTTGAATCTTGTGATAGCTTCAATATCATGGTCTGTAAGGTTGTTGATGATATTGTGTGGCTGAAGATAGGAACCACTGATATCGTGACATGTCAGGTTCATTGAGGCAGACTCTGCCTGCCAAATATCCTCGGGGCAGTGCATTTCCCAGCAAACGTGGAGCGAAGTCTGATAAATGAGGCTGGTGCATTCCTGTACCGTGAAGAAGACGCCCGGACGGGCATCGGCAAATCGAAGACTCCGAAATGTTTGTCGGCAGGCTTTTCCGCAATGATCTGGGGCAGCTAAAAGCTCACTATGACATAGGCAGCTGACAGCGAGGAGACATAGTCCCCAGTACCGCATCTTGGGCTTTGATGGCATGTTTGAAGGTTTCAGAAATCATGATAGTCGCATTATCCAAATCGTTATCAGATGATCAGATAATCAGCTCAGTGGGTCTTCATCACGGATTTATCAGTTATTCCGATGGTCTTGGGCTAATGGCACTAAAATCAGCTGATCCAGCCTTGGCAGCATCGGATGGAAACTTGTCGCGTGCCAAGTTCTGTCTGGGAGCTGTCAAATACAATAACTATTACATCAAAGAGGGCACGATCGTCAAACCAAGTCATACAAGAGTCAAAATTGAGGACGCATGCAAGTAGTTGAACCTGACTCCAAACCCACGCAGTGTGGGGTGAGCTGTCATGATTGTATTAAGGCAATTGTGACTATGGTTTAGGGTAATGATCCAGTAGTAGGTGATTTCCGAAGACCAGTGAACGTGAATTTCCGAGTGGCAGTTTGTCCCAGAAGCCAGAGACATTTTGTATGAACTATCATAAAGGTCTCACATTTAGAAGTTGATATTATCTACTTTCGGTACAGAGCAGCTAGCTTCTGCATGAATGTTTCAGGCTCTTGCTGAGTCGTATTTGCGTCTCTTGACCCATTCTGGTCTGGGACATCGACAACCTCACCATCAAGACCCTTGTTGTTGACAGCGTTCTGCTGCTTGCCAAGGTAAAAATTGGGCATGAAGAGAGAGGCGATGAGTGGAATGCAGGACAGGCAGATCGAAGCGATGGTGATATGACCGTTGACGATGGCGTAGGCACGGATAGAACCTTGACGGATGGGATCGAAGAAGTCATACGTCTTGAGGGTCTTGATGTTGCCGTAAATAGTGGCAATGGTGGTATCGTCGACATGGGGCATCTCGATGTGCATCTGAGCAACCATTTCTTCAGTCCAGATGCTTGTCGCAACAGCACTACCGATACTGGATCCGAGGGTAGACCACAAAGTAATGATGGAGATGAGAGACGCAACATCATCGTGGGGAACAGAGGCCTGGACACCAACTCGAGCACCAACGACGTTGAGGGAAGAAAGGCAGAAAATGAGCTGAGCAGCGACAAGACGGGCAGTGTCCTGGGTCATCATTCCGTTGGGGCTGATGAGAAGGCCATAACCGAGAATTCTAGCTGCAGCACCAAAGATCATGAGACCCTTGTAGCGATGGGAGACACGATGGATCAGTCCAACGACAGGGCCGACCAAACAGAGGCCCATGGTAGTGATTCCGAGGAAGATGGTCCATTGGTATGTAGTCCACTCCTTGATGATGAGGATGTAGGACGAGAAGTAGGTGTTGCGAACAGAGGAAGCCATCTGATTGAAGATGTGAATGATGACACCAGCGATAAAAGCACGGTTGTTGACAATGCGCTTGGTCATCATTGGCTTGGGAGCAAGATACATCTCGTACAGACCAAACAAGATTAGAACAACAAAGCCAACGACAATCATGGCGATCATGCTTGGGTTGTTCCATCCGCCCTTCGCGCTCTTGGCTAAGGTGATGGGCAGAAGGATCAGAGAGAAAGCAAAGCCAAGCAGGATGAGACCAACAATGTCGATGTCAATTAGACCACGGTATGCAAGCTTGGCCCAATAAGTCAGGTTCTTAGGCGTGGCCTCTGTGCGGCCCGTTCGAACGTCCTTGGAATCAGCCATGGTGACCATTCCGGCCTTTTCACCACGTCGCTGCATGCTGTAGAGGGTGAGGATGGCAGGGATGAGAAGGGCGGGAACTAGAATGGCGAACATGCCGAGACCCCATCGCCAATCTTCATAGAAGCCGTCGGCGATGAAGCCATTGACAGGCACTGTGACGATGAAGGGCAGGGAAAGGCAAGCACTGAAGAAGCCTCGCCATTCGAGGGGAGTCAAGTCAGCAACGATGATGTCGCTGAGAAGATCAAGACCAGACTTGCCGACTGAGGTGAAGCAGATACCAACAGTGTAGGCAGTGAAGCCCGAGGCGCTAGCAGCGACAGCAAAGCCGACGGCGTAGAAAGCAAGCACCACGACATAAGTGGTAGGTCGAGAAGTAATATCAGCAAGCTTTCCAATGAAAGGCTTGCTAATAGCACGAATGATCTGACCAGCCGTATTGACAGTACCGAGCTGACTATGAACACCAAAAGTCGAAGCCGCAAGTGTTCCGAAGATCGTAGTCGTGATACCCATGTCAAGGGCGTAGGCGAACATGGTGAGACCAATGGAGATACCAAGAAGCCAGAGAAGGATCTTGCCCTTCTTGCCAGACTGGTAGAGCACCTTGTTGAAGGCCTCGACCCTTCCTACACCGATCTCCTTGTGGGTGTCATCGTCGGAGACGGGCGAGTTGGACGCGTCGTAGTCTTTTTTCTCGTTGAGCTCGAACATTTGCGACGTGTTTTGGGCGGCGGGGGACTGCTCAGTGCTGCCCTCGGGGTGCTTAGGCGCTGACATTTTGGGGGAGGGGACGAAAAATGAGCTGTAGATCGCTCCAAGACGGCAGATTAATGTAGCATTAAAAGACGGGAAAAAGAAGAAGAAGAAGGGGGAAAGTCTTCAATCTGCCGCGGTAGTGTCGTCTGGCCTGACTTTTTTACAAACGGCTTCCCAAAAGCTCTTTGGTCGCCCCCATTTCGCAGAGAGAGAAAGACAGAACCAACAGACAGTGTGCAAGCAAGGTACAGATTACAGGACCCCTCGCTCGCCGGTCCTCGGCTCGCCTACAACGGAAGACAATAGTGCTGATACTCGGACATGAGTGGGGTTTAGTTAGCCAAGACGTGGGAGGACAAGAAACAGGTGAGTCTTTTTTGGTTTGTACGGTGAGTCCCAGAAAAATTATCAGATCTTGTTCATATCCACTTGCGTTGGTTGGTAGCCAAGATTATCTTCTGGTCACCCATCTAATCAGATGGTCGCGTGCAGTAGGGATCGGCCGTGGTGTGGAGCGAGATGCAGATCTCTGCCTTGTCAAGCTAAGAGCACAGTGTATCACGCATTTATACAGACAGTAGAATATCCCTGGCCCCATGCGGTCTCTGATGCAGCTGCAACCATGGATCACGATTCCAAGAAGAGGGAACGCGCCGACGCATCACATGCCCTGGTCGGTTCACGGGAGAGGCAAAGTTTTCTTGACAAATCAGGGGTCCTATCAATCACAAGCTAAGATCCTGAGAGTGGCCAATTGCTTGTCCATCATGAAGATCCCTTCGTCCGTTCCTTTCCGATGTGACGGGCTTGAACTCAATGAGAAGGCATCCCGTTCATGCTCCGGCTCGTGACGCGTTGCCTAGAAGCTATAATGCATTGACTTTCAGCTAAATTGAGACCCTATACCTGGATCAATACCGACGACTTGGCAGCGGTATTACATCAGGGCTGCAAAATTGACTTTTACGCCGTTGATGTAACGTCGGTACCAACATTCCCACAGTCATTCGTCTTGGCGGGTGCAGATCGTTTACTTATCAATCTGATGCACGTAAGAGACTACTCATCACATTAGACCATCTTATCAATCTATAATACTCCGTTGTCGCAGTGGAAATTCCAAGTAATTGTAACGTCCAGGCCGCTTGACCGAAATCGCAATTGAAGCGTCAAATTAGTTAGATTTATGTACAACGTCTATGTGCACGAATTAAAGTAATTACTTGTGAAAATTGTAACTAAATAGAAATCTTTGCTGCATCACACAAAGATCTAAACAAGCTGCCTGGACTGGCATACAGCTCTGAGATGGTGTCAAACTCAACTACTCTGCCGCTGTCCATCACAACAACCTTGTCACACGTAGCAACAATCGTATCTAGTCTATGAGCCACGGTAAGGACAGTTGCGTCGCCAACAACCTCATTTAGCATGGATTGAAGCTTCGCGTCTGCTCTGCCATCTATAGAGGCCGTTGCCTCATCAAGAATGACAATCTTGGACTTCCGAACGAGAGCTCTAGCAATAGAAATGAGAGATCTTTGTCCCTGGGAGATGTTGGAACCGTTCTCCTTGACTTCTGAGTCCAAGTTCAGACTTGAGCCCTCACTACTAGACTCAGAATCGTGCTTCTCATTTTCCTCTACCTCTTTATCTTGTTCTTTCGAGAATTGGCCTAGACCAACACGCTCAAGGCATTGTTGTAGCCACTCGTCGTCGTATTCTTGGAAAGGATCGAGGTTATAGCGAATGGTGCCGGCTAGCAGAACGGCATCTTGGCTGATGACGGAGAGGCTTGATCGGAGGAGGTTCAGGCCGACGGTGTGAATATCGACTCCGTCGATGAGAATTCGACCACTCATTGGTTCGGTGATTCGCAATAATGCAGAGATCACTATACGACTATTAGTACTTGGCTAACAGGGACTGTCTTTGACACTTACGTGTTGTCTTGCCAGCACCTGTACGGCCGACAATGCCGACCTTTTCACCAGACTTGATATCCAGAACTACATCTTTAAGTGCCGGATCAAGTCCAGGACGGTGACTAAGAGTAAAAGACTGGAACTGAACATGACCAGCATGTGGCCATCGGCGGGCTTTGAGCTCCTTATCAACCTCGTCAACCTGGTGCGCAGGCTCCTGCTCAATGTTGTAGGCGTAATGGAGCATCCTCTCCACCGAGTTCATATTGTTCTCAATCTCCGCACTCTGACGAATCATGTTGCCAAACACAGCCTGAGCCGTAACGATGTACGATAAGACGACACCACCAGACGAAGGATCAATGGTACCGCGAAGTCCAACAACCAGTAAACCGGCAGCCAAAACAAGAGTCGCACCACATAGGTCCAGACGGAGGTTCAGCCACCGCTGACAAGAGACTGATAGCCAGTAAGCCGTGTTCTCCGTGTCAATCTTGCGCGCGTTGTCGTCAACAAAGCGAGGGACTGCGCCGAAGGCCTTGAGAGTTGGAAGCCCTGAAAGCGACTCGCCGAAATGCTCGTAGATGCGACTTCGAAGCAGATTGTTGAGTCGGCGGAGTTCCCGCGAGGATGGGCGGTAGTACATGCCCGTCCAAGTGTAGACGAGAAGCAAGGCGGCTGCGATTGCTAGGAAAGCCGGTACAATGATGCTGACGACAATGATTGTACCCAGGACCTGGACAAAGGTTGAGATGAATAGACGTAGAGTCTCACCAACTACGTTGTCCACTGCATCAACATCTTTGCTGAATCGATGCGTGATGCGGCCTTGAGGCGTAGTATCGAAGAAAGCTACAGGCGCAAGAAGAACCTTGGACATGGATGCATGATGAAGCTTGTTGGAGCACCAGAAGCAGAACAATGCGAATGTCGCACTCATGCAGAATAGACCAAGAGATTGTCCAGCACCAAAGGCGGCGTATCCTCCCATGTATGCGTCCTCAGATATGGTGGCGTACTCGTTCTTCTGCCACCAGCTGAGCCAGAGTGGTGAGACGACACTGGTCCCTTGGTAGATGGCGATGGAGAGAATGAGGAGAGGGCCTGTGAGCCAGGCGTTGCCGAACTGTGCGTAGCGGATGTAGGTTCGGCCACTGACTGAGCCGACGACTCTTTCTTCAGTTTGCATCACTTCTTTACCACGAGTCTGGCTCGCCTGCTTGCCTGTAGAATCAGACTCGGGTGCATCTGCCAACTTAACCTCCGTGCTCGGTTCACAAGGCACATCCTTCTCGGAACCACTACTACTTGCTGTTTGAGAGTCTGAGTCCGAGTCCAAGATCAAAGATGAAGACCCTGCGAACTGAGAAAAGGCTCCATTCTGGCTGTACAACTGCTCAAACGAGCCCTGCTGGGCAATATGGCCCTTTTCCATGTATACAATGTGATCGGCTTGTCTAGCGAACGGAATCGAGTGTGTGACCAAAACAATAGTGCCCTCATTATTACGACGTGCCTGTTTGACGACCATGTCGAACACGCGAGCACCAACATGAGCATCTAGAGCTGAGAAACAGTCATCAAGGAAGAGCAGTGGACTTCTGCCGTATATAGCTCTCGCAAGACTAATACGCTGCTTCTGGCCGCCAGAGAGTGAAACACCATTTTCGCCAATGACTGTCATGTCCCCGTCAGGCAAAGCCTTCATGTCTTGATGGAGACAACAGCGTGTAAGAACCTCATCATACCACGCGAGATCGAGAGGTCTGCCAAAGACGATGTTCTCTCTCACAGTTTCGCTCAAAAGCCATGCAGTTTGTGGAGCTAGGGCAATCTGAGACGAGGAAGTCATGAGGCTAAGTTGATAGGAACGCGCTTGGATGAGATGCATGTCGCCGAGAAGTGCCTTTAAAACGGAGGTTTTTCCTGATGCCACGGCTCCAACGATGCAGACCAATTGATTGCGCTTCACCAGCAACGAGCCGATCAACAGTCTTTGGCTCTGACTTAGCGCTTTCCTCTCTGGTTGGTTTTGTAAGGTATCCTTCTCCTCCTCCGCTGCCAGGAGCTTCGTATCATCGTGGTATGCAAAAGTAGCATCCTCGACTCTGATCACGACATCAGACGCTTCGCCCTCCTCACCAGAGTAGCCAAAACTGGTTTGGGGGTTGGATGAAGGTGAGTCTGGGTCCACATCAGAAGCAAGCATAAATAACGCCAGTCGCTCCAGGGCAGCCCGAGCATCTGCAATAGCCGACAGAGCAGTAGGGAGAGCTTGAAGAGGTGTTCTCAGCAACATGAAGTATGCAAGGCCAGAAAACACAACGCCTGCATCCATACCATTCTTGCTAGTCGCTCCATAGCAAACAATGCTGACGACGGAAGCAAGAGTTGGCGCCGTGTAAGAGACGGCAGTGTTAAGAGCTCGGAGAAGCATTCTCTTGCGGATATATTCTACCTCGTCAGACCTCAGCTTTCTGATCTTGGAGAGCAAACTCTCCTCGTAAGCGTTTGTTTTGACGAGGCGAATAGCAGCAACTGCTTCAACGACAGCCTTGACTCGGGCATCAGTGAACGGCATGCTGCCCCGTCGCAGTCGAAGTAAGCGACCCATCATGAAAGACTGGAGAGGGTACAGTAACGCAAGCAGACCAAATCCCGGCAGAGCGCTGTACCCCATAGTCCAGACGGTCAAAGCAAAACAGAGCAGCATCTGGAAGATGCTTGTCCACGCGACGTGAAAGTAGCCACAGCAAAAGTCGACTCGCGTTACATCAGCGCTGATGAGACTCATGAGCTTTCCAGTGCCGAGACCATGTTTGAGCTTAGCCTTTTCACTGAGCTGCGTCGTTGCTCTGCGGTAAATGACGTGCATCAATGCACCACGGAGCAAGACGCCAGTCGTGTAAGAGCGATAAAAGCCATGAACGTTTGAGGTAACTGAGAAGACTAGAAGAAGAAAAAGACCAACGACGTAGCCAAAGCCTGAGCGAAGGCCTTGCTGCGATGAGTCGCTTAAAGTAGCGATGAGGAATCTGATGAGAAGAGGCGATAAGATTTGCGACAGGTCTCCAGCTAATTTGAAGAGTCCGCCGAGCCAGAACCATTTGAAGCATACATCACTGAGAGCCAAGGTCAAGACAGTTGTATCAGTGGTATGCCTTGCCCAGAATGGTCTCCATGAGAACAGACTCGACGAAGTAACAGGCTTGCGTCCGCGATTCGCAGCAAGTCTCGCTGCCCAAGCTTCTTCCAGGCGATTTGCATGATCTTCTGCCAATCTGTGACCTGGCATGTCATACAAATCGTCTGCCTGAAGAGGTCGTGTATAACCCGTTCGCAAGAGACGTCCTAGCCAGTTGAAGGTCAAAATCGACAACCAATTTGCTTCAAGCTCGGGCATAGGAAGCTTGTCTTCATTTTGATGCTCGACATTGTCTGGCGTAGAGGCTTTTGGCGCTGTGAGTCTTTGCTGTATTGGCTTGGCTGACAGGAACGGCACTCTTCTGTACCACTTCCTCGGGGGGAAGCTCTTCCCGTCGTTGTGAGCCATGGTGGTTGAGACCAAACTTGCTTCTCAAACAAGTGTCACTCGGCAAATGGCATGGCACGTCGATGGCTCTATCACTAAGGTCTAGGCTGTTCAAGACCCGACGTGCGCTTCATGCTTGTAGGTCCGTATTCGGAGGGATCTCCCAAAGCAGGATCCAAAAAACTGTGTGGAAACATACCTGTTCAGGTAGGGTGTGCAGATCAGCAATAATTCCATTCAGGGTCACATCGCAGGCTGCAAGTTATACGCGATGGGGACAGTATAAGTGGATACGAAAACGGACACCTCAAGTGTCTTGGCTTCCATCACCTTCCTCAAACCGTTGATCTAGGGGGATGCCTCCCTCTTCCAGCTTAGGAACCTGTTCAGCCTGTCCTGTTTCTTCTTGTGAAATCCGTAACCGCTTTCCGATTACATAATGTGCCGCGGTGGATAAAAAATCAAGGAAATTAAATAAGCTTACAGTCGGCTTCCTCATTCGAGTTTAACCCCGGCACTTCATCCCACTTAAAGGGGGAAAAGAAATGCCGATCTCCACACAGTATGGGGCGATATATGCGCCATTTGTCAAGGGTTTGACCTATCAGAGGAAACATGTGAAAGACGGCGCGGTGCAGTGAAACAAGCATAAACGTTTTGGTGGCATATGACGTTAGTGGGTTTTCCAACCTCGTTTAGGACGGCTTCTTTACCGAGGACCTCCGTCGGTTTCCAGTGCACTGGTTGTTCTCAGAATTATCTCTTGTGAAATCAGTGAATACTGGAATAAGATTACTTGAAAACGGCACAGGGTAGAAATCCTTCGAGGCCATGTTGGAATGTAAGGATGCATGTGAGACACTCAAGCTTGGCTGAAGTACCCTGGATTGAATTGTCTGGGGGCACACATGTCATGTCACATAACTGAACTGCCTCATCGGCCGCAGCTGAATGAGATTGTGAATGAAACGTAAAGGGTAGACTAGTAACTCTTTTGAGCATGATCATCGTATCAAGCTGGCCAAACAGAGAGAAGGTAATCAGTATTAAAACTCCTGGTCTGCTTCCATATCTTTGTCGATACGACCTCTAGGCATTCGTAAATCCAGCAATCACTCTTCATATCATTATCGTTATCTTTGTGAGTCCACTTGGTTATCTTGTCCTCGTCTTGGCTTCCTACTAACAAACATTTATAGACGTTGTTGCCAAGCATGACTACTGACCGCATCACTTCCGTCGCTCCCCCACGTAACCCGACGCCACCAACAGAAGCTTGGGACACTTCTAAAGAGACTTCGTTCAGACTCCCCGACGGCGAAACCAATATCTGGATTGCCAATACTGGTCATGGCGATGGAAATGACTACCTCGTTGGATCTGGCGATACTACAGTGGCGCGATGGTCAGTGGACGGGCGAGAGACCAGAATTTCACCAGCCATGGTCAATGACAACAGAGCTCAATTAGGTCCTGTCTTTGAGCTAGAGATCTTGAACTCTGACGTCGCTGATCCTCGTTCGCCTTTTGCATCTCACGGTAGACAGCAAGACCTCGCAATGACCTGGGCGTCTATCTACGCTCTGTGGCTGCACCCAGATCACAGAGACGATGACTTGGTAGCTATCTCTGTTGACAGTCAAAGAATTGGCGAATACATCAAGTGCACTGGCTTGGGTGTGCTATCCCCATTCTCACCTACTACAACTCCCCGAGAGGCCATTTACTGGCTCTCTCACGATGCGTTCTGGCAAGGCGCCGGAGCACCAGACTCACAGCACTGGCTTCAATCACGACCCGAAGTGACATCATTCCCTGGCTTCAACGGCACAATGGGCGTCTTCGCAAACCAATTGGGCTTCACGCGCAAGGGCAACGTCTGCACCGTTCATCCCGTTCGACCTCCCAAGCCCAAGCCTGGCACTGTCATCTACTCCCGCTTCATCATCGAGCTTGGTCAGCAGTTACGAATCCGACACATCGACGCGTCCAATCCCATTCACTTCGAGACATACAAGCGGTGGCAAAACTCCGACCGCGTCAACAAGGCATGGAAAGAGCGTGGGCCAGACGAGCATCATCGAGCATACCTTTCCAAGCAACTGGAAGATCCCCATACCATGTCATGTGTGTTTGAGTGGGACGGAGAACTCGCGGGCTACACCGAGATTGGATGGGTCATGGAGGACAACGCAGCGTGCTTCTTTGGGTCCAATTGCAACATCACAGTGGGCGAGCACGACCAGAACTCGCACATTATAGTGGGAGAAGAGCGTTTCCGCGGCGGCAAACGGTATCAGGCTGTCGCCACGTCGATCAAGCACTGCTGCTTCCTGCGCGATCCTCGCACTAAGCAGGTGATAGCTGAACCTGAATACGATCTAAACCACGTTCAGATCCAGGACAGGTTTTTGCCGCAGGAAAGGAAGAAGCGTTTCCACCTGCCACACAAGACGGCCATGCTGTTCGCCCTGCAGCGTGAGCGATTTTTCCAGGAGGCGCATTTTGTCTAGTTAAAATGGGGGAGGAGCTTTAGTTCCATTAGCATGGTAGATCGACAGACCGGACCCTGAAAAATTGAGACATTCTTTTTTGCAATTGTAGTTACCATGACGTAATTTCGTATAGACCGCGGTGAGCAAGAATTATCTGATGCAGCTATTGCGTTTGTGGCCAAGATCTTCGGAGACATAACGTAAAACTTGTTAGGGTTGGTGTGGCTGCATTGAGTCACCGGGGCTAACCGAGCTTATTTTGTTTGCACTGTAGGTAACCGTAATCTTATCAGATCATCAGCCCCCCACTACGTTACGCTGACCGAGATGAATTATGGGTGTCAGCAGGGGTCGGACGTGTCACCGAATATGGACACTGTAACTACATACCATTCTTGGCTCCATAAGCCACAACACACTGTGCTGAAGGAAAGTTTCTAGCTTCATTGAGGCAGACATCGTCATCAGCGTGGTTGACTGCCGTGCTAGGATTGCCGAGCGATAACGGCCGACGTAATTTGATGGTTTGCGACAGAGACCCTGTGTCTGTTGATGATCTGGTAAACACCACGACAGAGTATCACGAACTATCGTACAAGCTGTTACACGGTGTAACACATGAATACCATCAACACCATGGATAACGCAATGTCAATGACACGGCCTCCCGTTACGCAGCTTCGGCCACTGCATACTCAACAACAGCCAGCGAAGGAGTCTCAACCAATCACTTGGACCAGCTCTGTCGAGCCAAGACCTGATGAAGAAACCGCCATCAAGGCATTTGTGAAGCTTGTTTCCCATCTTGTCATTCTTGATGAAGGAGAGAATTTTTGTATCCAACATACTAAGCGAGGTGGTTTTATCCTGGCTCAGTATTCGAGTTCCGGAAATGAACCTGGTAGCTTCCGTTTCGTTAAGTATGAGAATCATCAAGATATTCCATCTGATTTCTCTATTGGTGAAGACCAGGTGAGTTTGATGCTAGTTCATCAAGCCAGGGGCGTTTGTATGCTGATATTTTGGTTAGTCCCTTCAACTTCACTTTGAAGAACACCAAGTGCAACTCAAGACAGATGCGAGTATCATCCCCGAGTCTGCTCTGAGGTCTCTTGGTTGCATGCTAGACGACATTTTTACTGGATCTGAATGGACTCAGCCTTCTGTCCTCAACTTTCCCCCACGATCTGAGCCCATCTCCCTCACTCATGGCGATGGGACTTTGACCAACGATGGTGCAATGAGCTCACTTCTCCATCACCAATTTGAGAGGCGTGCGTCTGAGACTCCTGAGAGGGTCGCTGTCGACTACCTGACGGACCTCGAGAGCGGAAGTCGCGTGACCTTTACCTATAGTCAGATCGCAAACGCAGCAACAGCTTTGGCAGGCAAGATTGCGAAGGCTTGTGAGGAATCGACACAGTCTCTCAAGACGATCGCAGTGCTCATTGGGCCATGCCCAGAGCTCTACATTTCCTATTTGGCAGCTCTGAAGGCGGGATTTGCCTTCTGTCCCATCGCCGTAGACGCGCCTAGAGAGAGAAAGGAAGCTTTGATGGCGGACTTGAAGCCATCTGCATTACTTACAACAACATCCTTGTTAGAGTCAGCGTCATCCTCCTTTGTGAATTCCTCGTCAGAGACTATCAACGTAACTCGTTTCCTGCAGGCTTGCGATACTGAACCAGAGAAACAACCAACAACAGCACCAAGGAGCGCGAACGACTTGGCCTACATTTTGTATACATCAGGAACTACTGGGCTGCCCAAAGGAGTGGCTGTCAGCCATCTCTCGGCCTCATGTACCATCTCTGCCCTGAGTGCCCACTACGGCTTCCCTCTACCATTTGTTACATCCAAGCCTGTCAGGTGGTTTCAAGGCGCTGCACCTACATTCGACATTTCGCTATTTGAGATCTTTTGGACTCTCGGTACGGGCTCAACGCTTTGTTGTGCGCCACGAGAGTTCACTCTGCAAAACATCGACAAGGTTATTACTACTTTGGAGGCAGATATCACCAACATCACGCCTAGCTTCGCCAGCTTGCTCGATCCCTCGTCAATCAATGGGCTCATGGTCGGTGGTGAGACCTTGAATGCTCGATTGCTCCAGAAGTTTGCTCCCTACAACCCCACCGCGAAGGAGGAATCTGGCCAAGTACCTCGAGGCATCTATAATGGATACGGACCTACCGAGACGGCCATTTACAGTATTGCTCAAGCTCATGTGCCCGAGGGTCAGCGCGGATCCGTCATCGGAACACCGCTAGCAACTTGCGGCGTCCTTATTGTTCAACCCCTGCAAGCTCCTCAAGCCGGCGAGAGCCTGAAGCCCCTCCCCATGGGCGCAGTGGGAGAACTTGTCATCACTGGACCTCAAGTAAGCAAAGTGGGCTACCTGAACCGTCCGGACGAAACAGCCACGGCATTCCGAGATGACCTTCGATGGGGCCGCGTCTACAAGACTGGTGACAGAGCCCGAATTGTCTGGGACAAGAGCGGCTCTCCCATGGTGGAGTTCTTGGGCAGACTCTCTGATGATCAAGTCAAGCTCAGTGGGCGACGTGTTGAGTTGGGCGAGATCGAGAGTGTTGTGGCCAGCAAGGTCCCTTCTGTCCAGGAGACTCTATCCTGCGTCTGGAAGCAAGGTACAGCGACAGGCTCGGAGAAGGTCGTGAGTCTGATTGTCGTTGATCCAAGTGCGAACTTCGAGACTGTACACCAGGCGTGTTTGGATGCGTCTCAGCATCATCTCCCTGACTACATGAGACCTTTCAAGATCGTGCAAGTCGATGCGCTTCCGCGATCTGCTTCTGGCAAGACAGATCGCAAAGCAGCTTTGGCACTTGTCAACAAGATGTTAAAGTCCGAACTCGGCCGCCGCGAATCTACCTGTAGCGGCATGACTGAGAGCATTGAGCTTTTGGAAAACTCTCATGATGTAGAGCTTGAGTATGAGCTCATCTCAATCGTGAGGAATGTTCTTAACGACTCGCCTACTTCAGGTCTATCCTTCACTGCGAATACAGTGCTTGTGGACGCAGGTATCGACAGTCTTCGTGCAATGAGGATCTTGCGAGACATCAGGGAGCGTTGGCCAGGGTCTCAGAACCCTCAGCTTGAGCCGTCACTGGCACTTCTTCTCGACAACAGCGCAACCATCCGCTCAGTCTTTTTCCCTACTAGTCAAGACATCGATACTTCAATCACCAAAGCTGGTAGGCAAACCAAAACAAAGGCTCAACTTGAGACATTCTCCGCGAAGCATATGCCAGAGGTACTGGACAAACTCAGCCTCTCTAATCCCGACATCGAGATGATTCTGCCAGCAACTAGCACACAGAGCCAGTTAGCAGTGAGCTTTGCCATGGACAAGCGTAACTACATCAGCCATACCACGCTTAGACTCAAGCCTGATGTCTCACTACAAACTCTCAAGGACTGCGTTGAGACAACAATGTCGAGACAGCCCATCTATCGAACGGCAATGCTTCCTTGTGATGACGATCTTTCTCCTTTCCTCCAGGTCGTATTGACACCAGAAGCATGGCAAAGAATGAGCGGTAATTCTGAACGCATTGCTCACAGGAAAACCAGCCCTGGCAGTACCTCTGCTGACGCGCAAATCTGGCTGGACCTCGCGGAGGAGAATCTCAGCCTTGAGTCGCATAGACTCTACCAAGTACAGATCATTGATCCCGAAGATGCTGGCAGTGGTGGTCTTCTAATCATCAGCGCTGCTCACTGTATCTGTGACGGACCTTCACTTGAAGTGCTGATGACAGACGTCACTCGTCAATACTCTGGCCTTCAGCCAGTTCCACGTCAAGAAATCTTCGACGCCGTTTTCGAATGGGCATCGAATGTCAATCCAGAGACAGATCAACTGTGGCAGAAGGCTCTGGAAGGATGGGAGACTGAGCCGATTGGAGCCATCAGCGGTAACTACGTCAAGCCCACTTCAGCTAAGACTCGTCAACATGCTACGGTACAGCACACCAGTCCGATTCCATGGGGACTTCTCGGGAGCAAGAGTAGGGCACTGGGAGGCTCTCCGCTCACGATTCTCCAAGCATCTTGGGCCATGCTTCTGCACATCCTCTCTGAGGCAGATACCGACGACGTCACGTTTGGCAGCGTTCTTTCAGGTCACGATCAATTTGTCCACGGCCCAACATTCTCTGTCGTGCCTTGTCGAGTTGCCTTACCTGAAGCACAGACTCTCAGACAGCTCGTCAGCAGCTTGATGGACAATTCCAGATTCGCTCAAAGTCACAGACATACATCCTTCGGCGTCTTCAAGACACTTCCCTACAACACTGCACTAGCCTTGCAAGCTTACCCCCAGCCTGAAAAAGACGGAGCAGACAAGACACCTTTGCTCTGGACTGAGATCTCGAATCCTGCTATACGTTACGACTTTCCCATGTTTGCAGAGGTGTTCCCTACGAACCCAAACTTGCCTGATAGGAATGGAAGATTCGATGATGTCGTCTTCAAATTGACGTATCGTGACGAGACATTCTCAGACACTTCTGCAGCATGCATCGTTAAGCAGTTTTCTGCACTCACTGAGACTATTCTGAAGTCACTGCCTGATGATCTGGTACAGAGTCTGCCTGCGCGCATTGACAGGAGCCTATTGTCTGCTGAGGGAACGATCCCAGTCGTAGAAGAAGAAGGCTTGGACGATGTAGCTAGAGAAATTTGCGATAGAGCTCAACTTCTGCATGCTCAGTTCGAAGATCAAGCTGCGAAGACTCCCGATCTCTTGGCACTGAGCTTCTACTCTTCACTGGACTCCGCTCCCGTTGAGATGAGCTACGCAGAGCTTGATGCTAGGGCCAACGGTCTAGCGAACACCTTGCGCGAGCAAGACATTGACATCATTCCAATTTGCATGGAACGCAGCATCGAGCTTTATGTATCTGTCTTGGCCATTCTCAAGGCTGGATCTGCATGGTGTCCCATCGACACAACGTCTCCAGTGCAACGTCGAACGTCTCTCATCGCTCGAGCGCAGAGCAAGGTGCTTCTCACAACCACTGAGTCTTTGCCTCTCGTGAAGCCTTGCCTCGCTCAAGATGCCCTCAAGGATGTGCAAGTCATTCTGGTTGACAAGTACAATGACCACAGTACATCGGTTCGAGCGAAACCACGCAACAGCATCTCCGATATCATAGGACAGGACTTGGCATATCTTCTGTGGACCTCTGGAACTACAGGTCAGCCAAAGGGTGTCATGATTCAGCACAGCGCTGCGGCTCAAGCGATGCGAGACCTACAAGTCCTCGTCGAGCACGATGATCGTGAGCAGGTTCGCACCCTGCAACTCTCCGCTTACAGCTTCGATGTCTTCGTGCAAGACCTGTTTTACACCTGGGGTCTGGCAGGAAGTGTCATTAGCGGTACACGAGAGTTAGTCTTAGGCACATTCACCGAGTTCATCTGGAAGTCTCGCCCAACCCACGCACATCTGACACCTTCATTCGGAGCCAGTATTTCTGTTCAGGAACTCAAGGGCTCAACCCTTCAGTACGTCACGTTTATCGGCGAGAAATTGACGGAAGACGTCGCTGAAGCTTGGGCGCATCCCGATATTACGACTCGTGCATACAACACGTATGGCCCAGCTGAGAACGCCGTCGTCTCTACGATGCGGCAGTTCTTTGGTAAGAGTCGAGACACAGCCAAAGCTGCCAATGTCGGCTTTCCTCTAGATCACTGCACGGCCTACGCTGTTCGCGAGGTTGAGATCTCACAAGGCACCAAGCGATGGGAGCTTGTTCCTCGGTATGGAGTCGGTGAGCTTGCCTTGGGTGGTGCACAAGTCGGCAAAGGATATCTTGCAAACGAGGCCAAGACTACCAAGGCATTCATCCAGGGCGGTCCAGGCATCGATGAGCGTATCTATCTCACTGGAGATCTCGTGCGATTGAATGACCATGGCTTTGAGTTTCTCGGCCGTAACGATGACCTTGTTAAGATTACTGGCATTCGCATCGAACTCAGCGAGATCAGCGCAGCGTGTGCGAGTCTGAAGGATGATGACGCTGCTGTTGAACATGTCGAGACATTGTACCTCCAACGTCCAGGTGCACCCGCTGGCAATAGCAACAAAGTCGTTGTCACGTTCGTCTCTGTCAAGACTGGTAACGTCGACACTTCCGAGATCAGATCTCAGATGTTCAAGCGGGCCAAGGATCTCTTGCCTGCTTACATGGTGCCTGGACATGTTGTTGTTCTGGATACAACGATGCCCCGAACTGCTTCTAATAAGGTTGATCGCAAGGCGCTGCAGGCTATTTACGCGGAGTCAAATCTCAACGTGTTGGCTGGCAGAGATGATTCGGCGCAAGTCCAAGGGCAGGGCCATCAGACCAAGCAGCAGTGGGCGACGGATCAGCTTCCTATTCTTGAGACAATCACCGGACACTTCAATCTCCCAACGGAGAACCTTTCTCCGGATGACAGTCTAGCAGGTCTCGGTCTCAGCTCGCTACAAGTCACGAAGCTTGCTTGGTTGCTGAGGCGAGAGCTCAAGTGTCAAGTTGGGGTTCTAGATCTCATGAGGTGTGAGTCTCTGGGAGAACTGGTCGATGTCACACTCAGCCGCATGCCAAAGGAGGCTGAGGTAGACCAGTCTGCACCAACAGGAGAGACAGAAACATCCTGGCTTGCGTCTATCAAGAAGGCGCTAACCGACAACATCAAGGGCGACATGCGACCCTCTGATACGCAGTATATCTTCCCCGCAACGCCAATGCAAGAGTCCCTCATCGTCGAGACTATGCTTGAGCCACAAGCCTCCTGGGCGCATCGCGTGTTTGATCTCAGCCATTTGGACGACGTCGACGATCGCCAGTTGAAGAGAGCTTGGACTGTGGCAGCCAAGCGCTTCGATATCCTCCGAACTGTCTTTGTCCCCTTAACACAGCTAGACGTAGATGGCAGCGACAACACAGTTTCTTGGGCTCGCGAGAAGGGCGTTCACTCTACGATCCTCCAGTTGGTTCGAGAAAACCCAACTTTGCACTGGTCTCAGATTGGCTCTGAGGATGATCAGAGTCTCGGTGAGCTGGCCAAGAAGTTGCAGTTGGAGCTGTCCCCAACGACCACCATTGAGACACCGTGGGCTGTCACCTTCGTCGAAAGCACCAAGAAAATGATGCTCAGTATGCATCATGCCCTCTACGACGCCGTAGCCTCTGACGTCTTCCTAGAGACCGTCACGAGCTTGTATCACATGGAGTCTGTTGGAGATGTCGGCGGGGTTGTGCAGTTTGAGACTGGTCTCGGTCTCGGGCTGTTGCCAACTCCATCCAAGAGAGACGAAGCAGCTGCACTATGGAGTCGCCGGCTGGATGAGGTCAGCAAGACGGCCAGTGGAGGCACGTTGAGCGCACCTTTCCCTGACCTCACACAATCTCGACAGAAACAGGCTCAGAAGATTCTCATGTCCAGGAAAGACATTCCTGCTCCATTTCTCCAATCTACTTCGGCAGTAGCACTTCCAACACTGCTCCAATCCGCTTTCGGCTGCGTTCTCGCCTCATATCTCGAACTTGATGCCGTCGCGCTCGGTCACACTATCTCTCAGAGAGTCCTTCACCCAGATCTCGCACGAGTTGTTGGTCCCGCTATCGCCACGTTGCCTCTCATCATTCGCTCCAACGCTGCTTCATCCGAGGAACTCTGGGAGGAGATGGCTACCGAGTCAGCACAGATGTTCCAGAGCACACACAATCTTCACCCCGTAGATGTCAAGAAAATGCTCAACCGAGGAAGTGGGAGTAGCAATGCTCCATTCCCGGGCCTTTTCGTATACCATCCTGCGTCAGATGACAACCAAGCTGAAGCTATTCAGTCTATGTTCAAGGAAGTCGGGCAGGCATTGTCGCTCAACGTTGAGCATCCCCTTGCTTTGAACATCTTTGAGGCGAATGGAACAATCGAGCTAACTGGAGATGGACGTCGCATTTCTCAGGCTCAGTTGGACCTTTTGTTGAATCAGATCCTTGCCCAGGCGCGGGTTATGACCGAGGCCCCCGGAGCACCTTTGACTCTGCTCCAGAACAGAATGAGTAAGAGTCTTTTGTCTATCAGTGGTGAAACTTGCAACGAAGAGACCGAAGCTGTCAATCCAACTAGACACGTTTCTTTCCACGCATCAGAGCATCCAGATTGGATCGCCGTTGAGGAAGTCATGTTCCAATCCTCAGATGACGATGAGGGGATTGCTTCAAAGACCCTCACGTATGCCCAGCTAGACAAGCTCGCCAACGCCATCGCTACGAGACTGACCCAGCATGAGGCCCGTCTACAGCCTGATGACCCTGTAGCTATGTGCCTCGGCAGAGATATCAAGTCCTTGGCAGTCACTCTAGCCATTTTCCGTGCTGGATTCGTGTATCTTCCTGTCGATGAGGATCTCCCACCAGCTCGCAAACAGCTTATCATTCGAGATGCGGGAGCTAAGCTTGTGATCACAACCGAAGAGCTTATCGGTGACTTGGGACTAGACGATGCCAATGACCCCCCGCCGTTGCTGCTCCCAGATACGAATGATGACATCGACACCATCATGTCCTGGCCTGTATCTGAAATCCCATCAACGACCAGCACTGGAGGTTATCTCCTCTACACTTCTGGCTCTACTGGTCGTCCCAAGGGTGTGCGGGTTTCTATCGCCAACCTCTGCCACTTCATTTCTGCCTTCAGTACCCGATTGATTGAACAGTCGCCCGCTACTGCAAGACTTGATGGTGTGGGGAAGTACCTCAACCTGACTTCGCGTGCCTTCGATCCTCACTTGACGCAGCTTTTCGTGCCGTGGCATCTTGGGCATCGTGTCGTCATTGGAAGGGACCGCACAGCTATGATGATGAACCTCAAGGAGCTGATCAATCAGTTGAAAGTCACGCATTTCGGGTCTGTCCCATCGGTGCTGAGCCAATTGAGGCTGAGACCTGAAGATGTGCCCTCCGTGAGAGTGGTCACTACTGGTGGCGAGAAGGCCTCGAATGAGCTTTTGAACACGTGGGCACAGACGCAAAACTCAGGCGTGGCAGACGATGGAGCTGTTCTCTTTAACTTCTACGGCCCTACAGAAGTCACCATTGGATGTTTGGGCCATGCTGTGCATCAAGACTCCAACGCTCGCAATCTTGGCCTTCCATTACAAGGTCTTGAAGCTCTACTTCTATGTTCCAACAGCGGTAGCGATAGTCTTGTCATTGCGAGAAGAGGTCAGCCAGGCGAACTTTGCATCGCTGGTCCCCAGGTAGCGATGGGCTATCTCAATCGTCCTGTCGAACAAGCCAAGAGCTTCCAAACCATTACTCTTCCTGGCGGCATTAACAAGAGAGTCTATCGAACAGGCGACATGATGAGGATGATGAATGACGGCTCACTCGAGTTCCTTGGCAGAGCTGATCAGCAAACCAAAATTCGTGGACAGCGACTTGAGCTGGATGAGGTCGTTGGCTTCCTGAAACAAGTTGCAGGTGACAAGGGCGACTTTGACTTTGCAGCGACGGTTGCTTCCACGGGAGATGATAGCTCGAATCAACGACAACAGCTGCTTGGCTTCATGGCCAGGAATCCCAGTGGTCCCCAAGGTCAGGCTGAACAGGAGGTTGAGATGCTTGAAGTCCAAGATGAAGATTCAACTTCACTACTCGAGTTGATCGAAAACGAGTGTCAGGACAAACTTCCTGCTTTCATGGTACCAACACTAGTTTGGGTTACTAAGATTCCATACCTCGCTGCCTCTGGCAAGGTCGATACCAAGATATTAGCGCGTTTAGCTAAAGACTTCCTAACCAGTCAGCAAGAGCATGACGTAGACGACACCAACTCGGGAGATCTGCTTGGATCTGGGGGCATTCTCAGTGCTAAGGAGTTGATTGTGGTCACGGCTATTGAAGATGCCGTCGGTGGCAGTGTCAAGGCATCGAGTACCAGCACCATTCAACGTCTTGGTATCGACAGTCTTTCGGCAGTGAACTTGGTCTCTCTTCTGAGGAAACGTGGCTTTTCTCAGTTGAAGATGACGCATCTACTCTCTTCATCTTGCACACTTGCAGATATTGCAAGACTTGCCGATGAACAAGAGAGCGGTAGCCCGTCGAACGGCACGCCTCTGTCAACGCCTCCATCTACAGATGGCCTAAACAGCACGGCCTTCAGTGTGTTAGATCTGGGCCCCCTTCCAGAAGGTCTTGATGGATCCAACATCGAAGCCGTCCTTCCTTGTCTACCCCTCCAGTCTGCTCTCATCGCGCGGTCTCTTGTCTGGCTCAGTACCTTCAATGAAAGAGAGATCACTGAAGGACACGATGTTCCATATGTCGCACAGTTCAGTTACCGTCTCAGTCGCGGCACAGACATTAACAGATGGAAGAAGACAGCCGAACAGGTCATCGCTTCGGAGGCAATGCTTCGAACTTGCTTCCTTCAACGTGATGATGATGGCCAGATCTTCCAAGTCGTTCTTCGCTCCTTGCCATCTTCTCCTCTTGGCGGCCATGGGCATCCAGCGGATATTGTGTCACAGATGAATGCGCGACCTCCAATTCGACTGCAGTTTTCTAACGTTGGCGGAGACGAGACCATCGTGTCACTCAACATTCACCACGCACTATTCGACGGCGTTGCTATCAACTCCCTCAAGAATAAGCTTGAAGCGGCATATAACAGCCAAACGTCTTCAATTAGTGCAGCCAGCAGTTTAGCAACGCTGTCCACCATCTCGACTCACTGCAACCTACCAAATGAGCAACTCGACGCTACAAGACGGTCGTGGCAACAACAATTACAGGGCGTTCAACCATGTCGCGTTGGAGCCATTGATGATAACAACACTAGTGGCAACGTGGCTCGTCAGACTCTATGTCTTGGATACACTACTTCTGAGCTCAACGCCAAACTCAAAGCTCACTCCCTGGGACCTGAAGGGACGGTATCGGCGTCGTCCGCATTCCAGCTGGCTGTCACCTTGTGCCTCGCTCAACTCACTAAACAGTCATCCGTGGTATATGGCTTCATCATGTCACTTCGACCACTACTAGATGACGTTGCCAATGATGTTGACAGCTTTGTTGGTCCATGCCTCAACACTCTCATTCGAGTCGCTACAATGGACAGCCTCGATGAGACTCTGCCTCACCTGGCTCAACGTGTTCATAGGTCTCATCTTGATGTCTCCCAAGGTGCTATGCCACTCGTTAGCGTTGACAAGGTCCAGCGCTGGTCAGGATCGGAGGGCAAGCTCTTCGACAGTCTCTTGAGTATCAACGTCGTGCCTGTCAACGAACCCAGTGACGCCAGGCCAGGACAGATGACTGCTTTACCTACTCGTAGCAGTAGCGACATGGCTTTAGCGTTTGACGTAGATCTTCATGCTGATGGAAAGATCATGTTGACACTTTCTTCTGCTGGAGCATTGAACGTGGAGCAGCTCAAGAACGTTGGCCAACTGTTTGAGAAGGTTGTGTACAGCTGCGCTGACAAGACCGTTAAAGCGTCGGATGTTGTTACTTCCCCTCTCACTGCAATCGCGGTACCGACCAAGGTGCTCGATGGCCCTCAAAGGAATGGCTCATCGACAGGTACACCAAGTTACAATCAGGCACTCTCTGACGTACAAGCTACCCTCACTCGCTTCGTCCATCTCAGTCTATCTGAGCTGTCATCCAAGTCTGATTCAACGACACTGTATCAACTTGGTCTTGACTCCATCACCGCTCTTCCATTTGTCAAGTCGATCAACAAGTCGCACAAGACCAAGCTGTCTTCGCACGCTGTGATCAAGGCACGAACAATCAAGGGCGTTGCACAGCTTCTGCATGATGCGAAGGTCAAGTCTACTTCAGTCGACGGTGCCGTGTCCCACTCTAGCACCGAGCGTAGCAACGGTACGTTGAGTGACACTGAGCTCTATGACAGAAGCCTTGAGCGTCTAGCCAAGAGTCTCATGTTCATAGCGACGCCACTCCAAGAAGGCATGCTCAGCGCATCTCTCGCCACTGATAGCGATGCATACGCGTATGTTCATGCCATCCAACTTTCTGACTATGCTCTTGCACATGACACACCGAGTCTTGACAAGTTTTTTGCTGCTGTGAAAGACACGGTTCAAGCGTGTGAGATCCTCAGAACGCGATTCATTTTCACTGATAATGATGAGTCACCGTGGGTTGGTATCGTATCCCCTACTGAGCAAAGCGATCGCGTCAGCTGGGAGGTTCAGCCAACAGTCCCTGGTCGAGTACATCTGCGAATCCACCATTCCCTCTATGATGCAACATCAATCCAGTCTATTTGGAGTGTTCTCCAAGACTACTACAGCCGACGCCTCAACAATGACCTGTCAGACGGCGTCGACGCGGCGAAGCATATGTACAGACCGTTTGCAAGGACTGTTGCCTCTTCACAGGGGGCATCAATTGCCTACTGGATGGATTCCGTTCGTGACTACACGTATACGCCCCTCGACCTCCCCGGTGATCATCTCAAGGCATCATCTGCTGTCCGTATCAGTTTTGACACGAGCCAACTATCGCTTCTCCAGTCAAAATGTCGGGATCTTGGCGTGACCATCAAAGCAGCACTGCAGCTATCCTGGGTCAAGGTCCTGTGTGAGTCCCTTTACAGACAAGCTGACGTCGTGTATGGAGAAGTCGTTTCGACGGATGCCGATGATGATGTTGCCATCGTTGGCCCAACTATCAACACGCTGCCATTGAGAGTGAAACTCGGTGACTCCGATGGCTGCATCAATGTCTCACAGGCCTTAGCACTTGTTCAGAGGCAGATCGATAGCGCAAGAGGCATCAACTCAATGGCTTCGCTGAGAAAGATCCAGACGCTCTGGAGATCAGGGCAGATGAGGTCAGATGCACCAGCAGCCCTTTTCCAGAGTCTCTTCGTATTTGACGGGGTTCTCGGTACTTCAAATACCAGCGATGACTCAGAGAAGCTATTCAAGTCTGTGCAGGCTGGAGCTGCTGACACGGCTGGCCCAGCCTATGATGATTACCCTCTCATCGTGAGCTTCTATGTTAAGGACAATATCCTCAATGGGAAGCTGAGGGCCAAGCTACCCCAAGAGCAGGTCGATGTACTGGGCAAGAGCCTGCATGTAGCCTTGGACCACGTTCTTCATAGACTTGACGTGCCTGTCATCGACACCAAGTACCTTGACCCAGTCAACAATACGGCGTCTCCAGAGACTAAGAGTGATCCGGCGGAGTCTAGTATGAACGTCTTGACTCCAACAGCCGACGCAGCGTTGAAGCTTGCGGAGACAGTTGTAGGAACCAGACGAGGTGGAAAGAAGATCGGCTACGACACGAGACTTATCACCGTTGGCCTGGACTCTATATTAGCCATTCGACTACTGAAGCTTCTGAAACAGCAACTTGGACTCAGTGTCAGTGTTTTTGAGATCATGAAGGGCGCTAGTGTTCGCGACATCATCGCACGCCCAACGTCTTGGTCCAAGCCAACAACAAATGGTGTCCGGCATCAACCGGAGCCTCTTCCAGAAGGTTTGAAGTTGACTATAGCCAAGACCCTTGGACAGCCAGAACATCTCATCAAGTCTATCATCCCTGCCTTGCCTGGTCAGCGTTCTCACCTCGAACTTTGGTTGCACAACGGGAAGAGATTCTTTGAGGCACCATGGGTTTACAGGCTGCCCAACACTTTCGAACAGGAACATCTCGCAGCCTGTTGGTCTGAGCTTGTCAAAGTTCACGATGTCCTCCGAACTACCTTTGCAACTGGAACGAGACCGGCGGAGCTGTACCAAGTCACTCTGTTGGAGGAGTGGTCAGCCCGATCGCGGTTCATAGCCCTTCAAGACGCGTCAAAGACGGTTGAGGAGTTGATCGCAGAGCATGTGAGTCAGGAAAATGCCAAGACATCAGACTTGAAGGAGCCTCCAGTCCGGCTCTCTTTCTTAGAAGCTGCAGACAGTAAAGCAGTTGTCTTGAGACTCCATCATGCACTTTATGACGCATGGAGTATCAAGATGATTGAGCAGGACCTCAACAATATCCTCATCGGGGGTAATATCCGAAACACTCGTCAGTCACTAGAGAAAGTCGTCCAGAGTATCAGAGCAATCAGACAACCAGAAGCTGAAGAAGCATACTGGAGGCGTCATCTTTCCGGTGCTGAAGAAACCATTTTGGGTCACAACGCCGAACATACTGTTCCATCAGCGCATGGCCCGCAGTTCAAGACGAGCTCCAATGTCGTCCCTCAGAATAGCATCAGGTCGCTGTTGCAGAAGAGTAGCTCAGAGGTCTCTGCAGCTCTCATCCTGTCCTACGCAAGGACACTGCAGCACTTCACCCAACGAACCAAGCCTACCTTTGGTCTCAACCATGCTTCTCGATCGCTTTCATCACCTAATGGGACTCAAACCCTCGATCTGACTGCTGCGAGTAACCCGACGCTTTCTGTGACGCCATTCTCTATTGACTTGGAGTCATCGACCGAAAACCTGCTGGGCTTCATCCAGGACCATCTCGCGCAGCTCAATTGCTTCAGCCAGGCAGATGGTGTTCGGAAGCTGAGCCCCATGTTCAATTCGCATTTGAACATCATATACCGCCGCGATCATGCATCGTCTCAGATCGAGAACTCTGCAGACGGGCCGCAGGCTTTGGAGAGGTATAGGCTCCCGGAGCCACTCACGTCCAACTACTTCACCACTACGAAACCGTCATCTACGGTTTCTACCATTGAGGGGCTTGACGTTGCCCATTTGCCTGATCATCATTTCTTCTTCAATGTTATCGTTAGCGAAAGTGGTGATGTCACTTTGTCTGCAAGTGGCGATAAGGCATTTTTTGATGGTGACTGCACTAAGGTTAGAGATTTGGTGGACTGTTTTCTTGCTGAGCTTTCCAAAGTTTCAGCACGCGAAGGTTGATTCATGACTCAGTTTTAATTTTAATGTTTTTCAATGTATTTCCTTTTCTTTTTGCCTGTCAATATCTAGATTAGTCGTTTATTCACATAAGAGCATAACTCTTTTAACATAATTATTGTCGCCATACCCTGTACCTGACGCGTGCTTCAACGCGTCGACGCGCTCACCACTCACCGCTCACCGAAAGAAGCTAACATAATGCCAGTCGACAGCCGAATTGGCCATGCTGCCAACGCTAACCGCTCAGCCGGCTATTCACGGTACATTTCCCCACACTCACCAAACACGAATTCGGTAGTCGGAGGCTCACGCTCCGCGTCGATCATCGTATTCATCCCCAGGCGCGATCCGAATACCGCATCAATTACATTTAAGCTTCAGTCTCATGATCATACCCCAGACATGATCTGGTCCATTGTGGAGAGTCAAGGATGTTTGTTATTAGCCTGTAATTGAAGGGTCACTTGGCATCTAGAATTCATGGCTCTCACTTCAGCTAGCCTCGGCTCTCATGGCGATGAGTCAAGGCCATTATCCGGGGACTTACCATTTGATAGTAGATGATAATGAGACTGTAGTTCTGAAAGTAGCAAAATGAGTCTATTATCTGTGATATAGTAAAACAAATTGATGAATAACAGGCTCCTTGTTTTGCACCAATTTGACCTGCGTCTGAGCATATATCCAAGTCTTGCCCTCCGTTGTCAGGTCTTGGCTGACATCAAACATACTCTATTTCTTTAATCTGCCGCATTCATGCAAGGAACAAACAAATAGCTTATGTTTGCACAGAAACACGTTTTCTGTCTGCTGGGCTATGCCGAGCCGGCTAATGACCCCGGACCTGGTTTTAGCCATCTGGAATTAGAGAAAGTGCCGCCAGATGTGAAACGACCAAGACATTTATTTAGCCGGGAAACATTAGGTAATTGACATCATGAACACTTCCGATATATAATACAAGATGGATCGCTGTATTAAGGGAATTGTTCTACTCCATCGCAGACAAGTCTAAGTCTCGTTCTTGAGTCATTATCACCAGCAAAGATGCGTTTCAGTCTCATCCCCACAGTCGCTTTGGCAGCTTTCAACGGGTTCGCCGTTGCCAATCCCGTTCCGTAAGTCATATTCTATGAGAATGGCAATAGCATCGCTCACATACAGCCAGTGATGTTGAGGCACGACAGGCCACTGGCCTCCAGGCTGCCATGAAGGCTGCTGGCAAGCAGTACTTCGGCACCGCTCTCACCGTGCGCAATGACCAGGGAGAGATCAACATCATCAACAACAAGAATGAGATTGGCTCCATCACCCCCGAGAACGCCATGAAGTGGGAGGCAATCCAGCCCAACCGCGGCCAGTTCAACTGGGGTCCCGCTGACCAGCACGCTGCCGCTGCCACCTCGCGAGGCTACGAGCTGCGTTGCCATACTCTTGTTTGGCACAGCCAGCTCCCCTCTTGGGTTGCAAACGGCAACTGGAACAACCAGACTCTGCAGGCTGTGATGAGAGATCACATCAACGCTGTCATGGGACGTTACCGTGGAAAGTGCACTCACTGGGATGTTGTCAACGAGGGTAAGTTTGACTTTCATGATGAGGCTCTTGAGAGACTTCGGGATTACTAACCAATCTTCCAGCGCTCAATGAGGATGGAACTTACCGTGACAGCGTCTTCCTCCGCGTTATCGGCGAGGCCTACATCCCCATCGCCTTCCGCATGGCCCTGGCAGCAGACCCCACCACCAAGCTCTACTACAACGACTACAACCTCGAGTACGGCAACGCCAAGACCGAGGGTGCCAAGCGCATCGCCAGGCTCGTTAAGTCTTACGGTCTCCGCATCGACGGCATCGGTCTGCAGGCTCACATGACCAGCGAGAGCACTCCTACCCAAAACACCCCTACCCCCTCGCGAGCCAAGCTGGCTTCCGTCCTCCAGGGCCTCGCTGATCTGGGCGTCGATGTCGCTTACACCGAGCTGGACATTCGCATGAACACTCCTGCTACCCAGCAGAAGCTCCAGACCAATACTGATGCCTATGCCAGAATCGTTGGCTCTTGCATGGATGTTAAGCGATGCGTTGGTATCACCGTCTGGGTAGGTTTTTCGCTTCACATGCTTGATTTACTTCGTACTAATCGCTCGCAGGGTATCTCTGATAAGTATTCCTGGGTCCCCGGAACTTTCCCCGGCGAGGGATCTGCTCTCCTTTGGGACGACAACTTCCAGAAGAAGCCTTCTTATACTTCTACCTTGAACACTATCAACCGCCGCTAAGGTTCAGTGGAAATACAGCAGCTAGATACCGTACATAGGCCCTTTGTATCAGTCTGCTATTCCTCCAATATCCGTGGTCAATTTAACTTAGCTACAGTCTTGTCCCAAAAGAGAACTTATTTCCGATTCTTCTAACCCTTGCTGGTTCATTGGGTTCTTACTGGAAGTGGAGACCAGTCGAAGTTTTGGTTCGAAGCTTTTCCATATCCTGTTTATCATGCATGTTGGTCCTCCCTTGCATACCCACTCACACCAAAATCGCCCCCAGCCTCTAATAGCGAGCCACGTATTTGTAAATGCACACATCGGCTGTTGAGTTCGTAAGATCAGTCTCTGGAGAGGCGACCCTTGTCTAGTCATAAATGATAAGAGCATCCCAGAATATAATGTTGACAACGTTAGAACGCGCTAGACATGCAATGGGGAAGCGGGGATTGCGTTGCTTTCCATGAGTTCCGATTGCAGTTCAATAAAACCTCACCCAGATCGGTTAGCTAGATGATCTACTGTTCTCATTCTCATGCTATCGCCAGTGAAAGCATTGCTTCATTGTAGCCACCATGCTTAGTGTCTCGATTCTAGCTGGAGGTGTCGCTGCTGTATGTCTTAGACACTATGGCTTTTCCTCTACGTTCTAAGCTAATTATCGCCTAGACGACAGTACTCTGTATTGGCTACGTGGTGTATAACATCTTCCTGCACCCGCTGCGTAACTTTCCTGGTCCGCTTCTCTGTCGGGCTTCCCCATTGTATCGTCACTACAAGTTCTTGCGTGGGGATCTTTTGTTTGAGACTGAACGTCTGCACAAGCAGTATGGCCCTGTTGTGCGCATCCGGCCCAACGAGCTGTCTTTCATTGACCCGGAAGCATGGAGAGACATATATGTCGCTCATGGAGGCTCAGCTCGGCTTGGAGATTTCGCCAGATATGACAGATTCTATCAATGGGCTGGTCCCAGCGCTCCAGAGACCTTTGTCTCGTTAGATAGGCCGTATCATGATTCTATGAAGCGGCAGCTCCTACCGGCCTTCTCAGACCGTTCGTTGCAATTCCAGGAGCCCATTATCCAAGGATATACGGATACACTGATCCGCAAATTGACAGAGGCTTCCAAGGACGGAAACCCTGTCAATCTGCGCGAGTGGTTTAACCACTACACTTTCGATATCATCGGAAACCTCGGATTTGGATCTGACTTTGGGGGCCTTGAATCTGAGCAATATCATCCTTGGGTCAAAGCTGTGAGTCAGAATGTTAGAGAGTTTGCCATCATGCAGGTATTGATGTACCTGGGTCTTCAACGGATTGTTCATGTTTTGTCAGGCAGTTCACTTCTGAGGGGCAAGATACTGCACGAACACCTGACGAGAGAAAAGGTCGAGGCTCGCATCAAAGTGGAAAAGCCGAGACTGGATATATTCCAACCCCTCCTTGACCGAAAGCCACCTTTGGTATGTCCATTACCCTTTCTTATCATTTTATCGTTGATGCACTAACGCGAATATTTGAAGACATTTGCTCAGCTTATGGAGAATGCTACCATATTGATCACAGCAGGCTCCGAGAGCTCTGTCACCCTGTTGGTAGCTGCAGTCTCTCTGCTGACTGACAATCCGGCCAAGCTGCAGAAACTGGCTAAAGAAGTCCGATCAACCTTCAAGAATGAGGATGAAATCACAATAGTATCTGTCAACCAATTGCCCTACCTCGCTGCCTGCTTGAACGAGGCTCTGCGATGTTTTCCCGCAGTCCCTCCCGCATTACCAAGAGTCGTCCCCCATGGCGGTGCAGTTATTGCTGGCCATGCTGTACCAGAAAATGTGAGTCAAGAATGATTTGCCTCTTATCGATAAAAGCTGACCGAATTAGACGGTTGTTGCTGTTGCTTCATGGGCCACGAACCGCTCTGAGCAACACTTCAAAAAGGCCCTTGAATATCATCCTGAGCGTTTTCTTAAGGACCCAGAATTCTCCCAAGACCGCCTTGATGCGTTCCAACCTTTTGGTTTGGGCCACGGAAATTGCCCCGGACGCAAGTAAGTGTCCCTATCTTATCTGATCATCCGATCGTTGAGCTGATTATTTTGTAGCCTCGCCTGGGCAGAAACTCGCCTGGCATTGGCGCGCCTCGTGTACAATTTTGACCTTGAGTCAGTGCCGGAAAGCAGAGGCTGGACTACCAAACAGAAGGCGTACATGTTGTGGGATAAGCAGCCGTTTTGGGCGGTACTCAAAGCTATTCGGTAAGACAATTTGTCCATAGAGATCTAGTATCGCATAAATTTCAAGTAAAGAAATATTTAATTAATTTATGTGATTATTTCCATATCTTCAAGATTTTCGTTTTTTTATGTTACCTGGGGAATTGATGATAATCGACAATGACTTCTGTAATCATTTTATTTGGGTCTCAGAAGAGAGCACTTGACATGTCACGTTTTCACCCCTGCAGATTTGATCGACCTCGGTATGAACATGTGATATTTAATGCAAACTTCAATAAACTAATTCAGTCACGCTAACAGCCCAATGTCGTCGTATGTGTCGTGAAATAAAACAACAATAAAATGAAAGATCCTCCACCATGGCTTCCTAGTCAGATGTACTGGATTACATGTCTGCAAAGATTTGTGTGCCTCCAATTGGAACATAATGAGACCACAAAGAAGGCCATAGCCACAGGCTAAGAACAACAGTGAGGAGGAGTCCACAGATGATGATCGCAGCGACCATTCCTCCATAGCCGCGACGTCGTGACTGGGTCTTCTTGACGTATCTGCGGCCGCGCATGAGGTTGAGCCAAGCAATGCTACCGGCGTGAACATCCTCCAAAGCCTTGGCGAGTCGGGGGCTCAAGGTAGCCACCTTGGCGAACTCAGTGGCGAGCTTGTCGTCGTACTCGTGGAAGATCTCAGCTGAGCGATTAACAGCCTGCTGGAAGTCCATACGAGTGTCGGAATTCTGCTGAACAATTGCAGCGATGTGGCTGTATTCCGTGATCTGGGCATGGTGCGCATTGAGCTTGTAGAGGTCGAGAATCACGCCCATGTTTCGGCCGCTGTAGCTGAAGATATTTTTCAGGGTCTCCGGTGACCATTTACGTAGACGAAGGAAGTCGTCGGCAAGATCAGGTCTTGTGAACGGCATGATGAGGTTCATAAGACCCATAGCAGCGTTGGTTTGTCTATAGGTCAAGTATTCCTCCACAGAGACCGGTTCTTGTTCCACTTCGATCTTTCGAAGAGCCTGTGTACAATGAAGCCAGAGATCTATTTCGGCCTTTGCGAGCTGGAGGAGTTCGCTGTTCCAGCCCTCATGGTTCCAAAGCCTGAATAAATGGTCAAGGCCTTGGTTGCCTCGGGGGGGACCTGTCACCCGGGCCTTGATGTCGTCAAGCACATCGCATGTATATTTCATGTCAATGCTATTGTCGATAAGGTCATCTAGAAAGACCCAGGCGGAATAAAAGTCGGCGACGACCTTGATCCTCTCAGCATCGCCGCCAGGATAGACCCAGCTACCGTAGAGACCTCCGCATGCGGCAAATTCGCCATTGCGCGAGATAACTTCATTCTGAGACACCTCCTTGAGTGAGCGATCACAGCTCTGTCTGGAGTACTGAAATATGTGGGCCGTCTGAGGATGCTTCCAGCTAGTAAAGCGGGTAGGTAGCTCGGGTACCTCACACTGATCGTCGGAAGATGCCATGGCGGAAGGTATAAATATAAGGTGGAGGAAATGGATAGTCGATCTCAAGAGCAAAGTAGAGAATAGTGGCGGAGAACGATGAATTTTAGGACCTGGGCACGGACAGGAATTCCTTTATCTGGCCTAGATAGCTCGGCCAGCTAAACCCTCTTTTATTCTTGGTGATATTCCCGGCCCTCGGCGTTAGGAATCACATCATATTTCGCGACATGTATCATGAAAGTGACACGTATCAAGAGACTATAATCGGCTCCCTTCTGTTCATGTTGTATTGCTAAGTTTACAAGGGATAAATGTCGCTACTTGGTGTCTGTTGATAACCATGTATGGACCTTTCGTACAAGCGAAGCCAGGATGGAGCGCACGTTGAGCCATATGTGGGAGGTTTGCCGCTGGAAGCGTAGTGGGCCACGCTGTCACGCATTGCTAGATCATTTTCTTAGCGTGCCTAGAACACTCGTGATATGACCGGTCATCAGTAAGCGGAAGCTACTGGCAAGGGAACCGTATCTAGAGCTATAGCGGCGACTTCACTCCGTAGATTGCCACTCTAATCAAACAACCAACTTAGCTACCCTAAAGCAAAGCGGGGCTGTTAGTACAGAGCATTTCTGACAGTCTGCCATTCCATCGTTTTTGCAACTGGTGATGCCAAACTGGCCTTCACCGACAGGCCAGTTGTTCTATCAAGTGTAAGCAACGGTTTGCGCCATTTTCTGAACGTGTTGGTTGTGAAGTGCATAAGCATCCTTGGCAGTACGGTAACAGCCGAAGCATGCATCCACATCAGGCCTCACGAACAGGTCTGAGGAGGATGGTCCATGCTCCGTTGAAGCCGAGCCAATCCGAGGCCGCCGGGTCCCCCCTCTCATTTTTGCGTGACGTGTTCGTCTCAAGTACCAGGGACATGGACCAAGTGTGACAAGACATTACCAGAGCCACGGAACCGGTAGAATTCCCGGCCAAGCGGGACGAATAACATGCCAGACATTTTGGGTAGCAGTTTAATCTATAGAGGACTCCTACTATATCTCTTAGTGGGAGTTTAAAATGGCAGTTTTACTCATCCCGACATAGAAACTCCGTATGCTAACTAGTTACAGCATTTACTTTCTTGAGAAAATGCTTTTAGAGAAGAGCTAATCTCATTCAAGGCTGAGCTGCTCTTGTCGCTGCGCGAAATGGCTGTTTGCAGAAATATTGACGCTAAATTCGGAAATGGAGGAATTAATTTCCAGTCAGCCACTAGTTTCTTCGCCAACCACCACGATTTGCCCAAAGGGCCTGAGCCGCATTATGATCAAGATTCTTCCCATATCAAACCGAGCCAACCAACATATACACGACCACGTCGTCGTGTCGATACATGGACTGCATGGTGGAACAACAGAGCGAGCGGCCGTTGGAGGGCCAGGACCGAGATGCCCGCGGTGGGAACGAGGTCAATGCCCGAAGTGGGGAATTCACTTTCAATTGCCCCTCGATGACTGACTTGAGGGCGACAGACGGGAGCGTTCCCTTGGGAGCTAATGTAGGCTAAACTTGTCCCATGTTGAGAGCACGTTGCAGCGAGCTGACTTGGTGTGCTTTTTTCTCATCTCAGTCTCAGTCTGCGGCCAGATCAGCGTCTTCAGCAGAACATGCCTCATCAGCGACGTCGAGTTTTATCCAGGTCGAGGACTGGGACGATTCGGCTTCTTTGACGGATAGTGTGCAGACGTTTCCCGAAGAGTTTGGTCGCACTTATCATGCTTATCGTGCTGGATGTAAGCAACCCAGATTCCCTTTCCTTTGCTCTTTTGACTGACCACTTACTGTCATATAGCTTACCTGTTCCCCAATGACAATACAGAGCAAGAGAGACTTGGAATCATGGGCGAGTGCTATAAGATGATTATGAAAGGCAAGCTGTACATGGCACCGCTCTCTACTAGAAGGCCACCAAAGAACATCCTCGATATCGCCACCGGTATAGGCGACTGGGCTATCCAGATGGGTGACATCTTCCCCGATGCGACAATTATCGGCACAGACCTGTCTCCCATTCAACCAAACGACGTGCCTCCAAATGTATACTTCTACGTTGAAGACTCGTAAGTTTCTTTCCGCGACATCCGCCCTATCCGTGAAAGCGTTCTGATCAAGAAATAATAGAAGCGACGAGTGGATGTTCAACCACAAGTTCGACTATATCCACACCCGCAGCACATCCGGATGCTGGTCCGATTTTGAGACGCAGATAGCTCAGCAAGCCTTCAATGCGCTTGAGCCCGGCGGCTGGTTTGAGTCGCAAGAGACGGACTGCATTCCCTTATGCGACGACGACACACTCGATCGTCAAGGCCCGGTTGCGACATGGTGCAATGACTTGATAGCGGCAGCAGATAAGCTACAGCGTCCGGCTATCTTTGGCGAAAAGCTCAAAGAGATCTACGAGCGGGTTGGCTTTGTAGATGTCCACCAACGTATAATCAAGATGCCTATCAACGGCTGGGCCAAGGACTCGCGACTCAAGCAAGTGGGATGGATGTGGGCTGATCACATGCTCGATGGACTATCTGGGTTCTCTTATCAGCTCTTGAACAAGGCCTTCGAACGGACCAGTGCTCAGATTGAGGTAAGCTAGCCAGCATGTAGCTCAGCACGCTATACTGCTATTCTAGACAATGCCTTTCAACTGCTAACTCTCCTATAGGTGTCTCTAATTGATGTTCGGCGAGATCTTGTGAACCCGCGCATTCATGCCTATATGCCTCTTTATGTCGTCTGGGGAAGGAAGCCAAAGAAATAAAACTGAATTATAAAATGCAAAGTGGATAAGGTTATATCAGGCGTTTGCGTCTCGTTTCTCTCGGCGGTATCGGAGTTGGCGTACCAGTTATGTTCAGTCTGGATCTATAAGTATTTAGGTACCGCTATTACTAGATTGATGCTGAAAAGATGTTTTCTTGTACCCAAAGAGAAGTGTACTAGCCAATACCGCCAGGAATAATATCTCAGTGTATCAGTGTATGGGGCAGAAGACATGATTGCGATGACTTGGACCTGGGGCCAGCCCTAAGATACCTGTCGTTTGAGATTCACCAACATCTGCCTTTGGACTAAGAGATAAATATGTCAAATTTCGGGAGATCTGCTCATGAAATGGAATGACTTGCTCTTTCAGGGATCTGTGAATTTATTTTGGCCTCGTTTCTTTTATAATCTATAGTCTATGTAAAAGCAACCGACTTTTTACTAACTAAAACAAAAGCACCCTAACTCCCACCGCGTGAACATCTAAGAGTCAAAGATAGCTCCATATGCTGGGACACCCCGTGTTTGCATACCAAATACAACCTTCTCCGTAACTTTGGGGTTCGAGATGATGTAAACGGCCTCTGCATCAGACTCCACCACAAGCTGGTAAGTCTCACGGACAATATCCGGGTAACCTCGCTCAGTGGTATTCCAGATGACTGCGTTTGGATCAGCTCGTTGGACTGCACCGACCACAGTTGGTCCGTATGTCTTCTCAGGATCGCGAGTAGACCAAAGGACACGGCGAGGGGTCTCGTCGGCGTGGAGAAGAGAAAGGCAAGGCCCGATACCAGAACCAGTAGCAACAATGACGATTCGACGAAAGAGCTTTGATGTATAGAGAAGCCCATGAAGAGGCGCACCGCGAACCCAGAGCTTTCGCTCGCTGTCATTCATGATCTGCTTCTTTGTAAAGTCTCCAGCATTAGAAACAACAACACTGAATCCTTCGACTTTGCCAGACTCTGGCTCGATATCTGGAATAGTAGCAAATGCATGCCATTCTGTCATGGGCTTATCGCTGATTTTTAGACCATAGAATGGTTTCATTCCCCGATACTTGAAGTGAAGTCGAGTCGCATGGTCGCTCAACTTCTCGGGGTATACAACTCGGCGGCGTAATCGGGACCAGGATGCGATCGTGCATGAGGTCGTAACACATATACACCAGAAGTTGGGAGATCGCACAAGGGCATAGGCTATGGACTTGTTCCACTCGTGTGCTGTAACACGAGCCGACACAATGTTGTGTACCCAGAAGGCGAGCAAGGATACCCAACCAGCGAATCGATGGAAGGCCTCGAAGTGATCGTGGAACTTTCTTCGAATGCTGGGATAAGCTGCGATGAGGATGACGAGGAACATGGCAACCACGATCCAACCGGTGATCATGTTGACAAGTCTGTATTCTTTCCTGTCTGCAGCCCATTCTTGAGTGGCCAGGATCGTATAGGCCATATACCATGCAGTAGCAGCAACTCCAGCGCCACTATGGAAACCTCCGTAGTGGAAGACTTTGGCCAGGCGTTTTCGAATCGAGAGCGGCCACGAATGAGGAGCCAGCACGACGATTTCGTAGCAAAGATTCACAAATTCTTCTTGTCGAAACAGGATGCATACCATGAGGTTTGCGGAAGCTGCACTGGCGGCATCTCTTGAAAGGATGGCCCATTTGGAGGTAACAAGAAGGGCAATGAACACTGCCAAGTTGGAGATGAAAATGAACGCGAAGATCTTTCTGTAAGTCGAAGCATGTTTGTCTGATTTAGATTAGAACAGGTCTTTAACGGTCGATGAACAAGAGAACGTACACCGGAGTTCGCGTGTCATTTCAGAGCCCTTTTGATCTGGCAGCGTAACTGGAGGTAGAGCAACCGACACATTCTCGATTTTCCCGCCTAGAGACTCTTGGGTATTCGTTTCATAGTGCGATACTCTCTGTAAGGAAAGGTCAGATGTTGATTCAGTAAGAGAAGGAACTGTCTCAAGTTGAGGAGACATGGTTGCGAGAATGATTGAGGAAGTGATGAATGGTTGGTGACGCCTTCGAGTTGGCTTCGATGCAGAGTAACTGGGTTATATACTTGCAATTGGTGTCAACTTACCTGTGCTACATCTTCTAGCAAAGAACAAATAGCCCAACAAATGATTGTTACGTTTCACATCAGAAAGCCCATTATCGTCAGTTGTTCCATAGTACCATTACGGATTGCGCGTGAACGCCAAATTAACAACGTCATTTGTGAAGCTACGGTTTTGAGCGATGTAAGCTTTGCACAAGAGACAGACTTGACACGAGCTATGGCTAGCATGTGTGTCCAACAATAGCAACGTGGCGCATGGGGTCGCCGAACTCGCATTCGCTCTGCGTTCAAAGAGTACAGCCCCAATACGGGTTTGTGATTGGATGACAGCAGGCTGAAGGCTAGAGTTAGTCAAGTGATTAGCCCTTCTGGCACCTAGCGCTTATACAAGCTTCACCTTTTTCTGGAGCCTTCAAGCTTAGATGGGAACCGTCTAGTGGTTAAAGAAAGCATCATGACGCAAGCAGTAAGGAACCCCTTCCTCCGCTCTAAAACGGAAAGGTGTAACTCATCATCTCCTTGTTACCTCTTGATGTGTTGCTGCTAGCAGAGATTGGAATGCTAGCTAAGCTCGTAATAGCTAGTGATTCAATGGTCGAGCGCCACAGATACTAGCGAGCAGCCCCAAGAACCACGCGAGTTACGTTACAACCCTCTATCCTTAATCAAAGATGTTGTATTATCAGATGGGTTACCGATTGCGCGTTCTAGAAGGCTCAGAGAATGACTATCAGTGCCTTGGTCGATGGATCAAAGAGAGTGTGTTGCAACCTACCACGCTGAATCACTGAATCCTCGTACTGGCATGTGGCGTTTTTACTGCGAAATAAGCATTGAGGCATGTGACGTCAACATCAGCTACAGCTTTGACACATAACTCTACTGCCTTCGCATGGATTTCCCAAAGCTTCATGCTATTCTGCAGTCGCCGAGGTCTACCCCAAGGACTGCTGTAATCAGCATACCACTTATGCTTCCTACGCGTCATGACGTCCTCTACTGGCGGGACTACCATTTCCGATCCGCATCTTCTTCTAAAAGGCCTGGAAGATCAGCCCTGGTTCGAGAAGAACATTCCTCTACTGGAAATACCCGATAAGCAGATCCAAGAGGTGTACTACTACCGTTGGCAGACCTACAAAGAACACCTTGTTTACACTGGAACGGAGTACGGTTACGTGGCCAGTGAGTTCTTGAACCCCGTCAGCTATGGCGCGCCGTATGGTGGTATCGTGGCGGCTGCAGGTCATCATATCACCGAAGGTCGATGGATACGTGATACGAGATATGGCCAGGATATCGCAAAGTATTGGCTCGCTGGGCCAGGACAGTTCCCAAAGCCAATGAGAGACGATGTCAACAAAGATACCTGCGACTGGGCGCACGAGTACAGCTTTTGGGCTGCCACTGCGCTGTGGAAACAATACTTGGTCACAGGAGATAGAGAATTCGTAGTCGGTCAGCTTACGAATCTGGTGAAGCAATATCGAGGCTGGGATAACCATTACTCTGCCTCACTAGGCCTGTATTGGCAGGTACCTGTTTGGGATGCCACAGAGTATACAGCTGCTTCTTACGAGTCTAGTGATCCCTACCATGGAGGTGCCGGCTTTCGGCCTACGATTAACTCATATCAGTATGGAGATGCTATTGCGATAGCAAAAATTGCTGCTTTGGGTGGAGACTCTGATCTCGAGAATGAATATCGCCGCCGGGCAGAAAGTCTGCGAGTCGCAGTACAAAAGCACCTTTGGGACAATGAAAGCAAATTCTACAAACACCAGGCCCGCGACGACAACCCCTCCGGCTCCTTGCTGGGTACCAGAGAAATCATGGGTTATCTTCCCTGGATGTTTGAAATGCCGTGTAATGAGTCCCAACCTGCTGCCTTCTCCCAGCTCAAAGACCCCCAAGGATTCTCCTCAAAGTTTGGTCCAACTACAACTGAGCGAAGAAGTAAGTGGTTCATGTATGAAGCAGAGAACTGCTGCAGGTGGGATGGCCCTTCATGGCCGTTTGCAACCTCGCAGACTCTGACTGCGGTTGAGAATGTCATCCACGATTATCCAGCGCAGAATTACATCACTCCTGAGGACTACTACGGGATGCTGCATCGGTACGCTCGGACACAGTACAAAAATGGGCAACCTCACGTCGCTGAAGCTCATCACCCTGATGAAGACAAATGGATGTATGATGGCTACAATCACAGCGAAGATTATAACCACTCGACCTTTGTCGATAATGTCCTAGCTGGGCTTATAGGACTTCGAGCCCAGTCTGGTGAAACAATAGTCGTCAATCCCTTGACTCCTTCCAACTGGGACTACTTCGCTGTCGAGAATGTGGCTTACCACGGACATTCTATCACTATCCTATGGGATAAGATAGGCTCAGTCTATAACCGAGGCCAAGGCTTGAGAGTTTACGTTGATGGTCAACTTGCTGGGAGTCGAGGAACAATCGGTCTTATAAAAGTCGAGGTTGGTCCATCTCTCCCAACGCGTGTTCCCTCCCGAATAAACATCGCAGCAAATGGCCAGCGGGATCCCCAACTTCCAATTGCTTTTGCTTCGTACACGTCTCCAGCAGATGATCCTATGCGGGTGATCAACGGAATGATCTTCCGAACAGGAATTCCACAAAACAGCCGTTGGACTTCGTATAATAGTCCAAACCCAAAAGACCATTTCGGAGTCGACCTGCATGAGGATCAAGCTATCGATAATGTGCGATTATTTTTCTACGATGATTCAGATGGTGTTCGGATCCCTACCAGTTACGACCTCCAGTACTGGACAGGGAATGTTTGGGTGACAGTCCCCGGACAGATTCGCAGCCCGATGCCAACCAGCTCAAACGCTGAGACCACGATCAAATTCCCCTCCATATCGACTTCTCGACTACGTGCTGTGGCATCTAATGCTGGGTCTGGGGTTGGATGGGGTTTATCTGAATTTGAGATTTGGACATCAATCAAATAGTCTCTCTCGATAGCGAAATAAATGGCCTTTGAAGCCCTTGTAAACTGTTACTTTTGAAGGTACTTCGTCTTTAAACTGTAGTTAAAATGCATATTAAATGACTCGATAATTCTTTTATCGCACAAGAGATTGGCTTGAGACATGTATGAGCTGATTATGCTTATCTTAGCGCGCTTTTCCTTATCTCAAGCCCGCCACCAAATTAATCTTACTGCAGCTAGCTCCTCTTCGTCTCTTACAACCTCGTTGTCATGCTCACGTGTGCTAAATTGGCTTGCCGTCTCATAAGTCTTGACTAGGCTTATTATAAGCTGACTTTCATCAATAGCATCATTAGCCATCTGTTTCCCACTCAAGTCGGCTCCATTGGCCCAACTTAGCAGTTAGCTTAAGTAAGCCCTTTCTCCGAATCACACTCAATGTCCTGGACATGAACGACAACTTTGCCGATGGCATTGCCAGTGGCTCAATTTCTCCCAATATCACACCAAGTACTACAGATCTCAAGAGGAAACGTGAGAATAGCACTGCGTCCCTAGCCATATCACGGGAGCCTAGTGTGTCATTCCATGTCGGCAGCGAATTGCGACAGACTCCCCAGTCCTCATTCCTATCATACGTATGGTGCACTGGGCTTGACTCTGACTGCGTATCGTGCGGAAAGCCTTTCCTTCCCGACGGGGAACCTCCGATACGAACCATAGCCGCTGGGAACAGCAATTCACCACCGTTTGTCATCGATATCACTCAGGAACCAGTATCGCCGTGGAATCTAAGAATCTTCAACAGACACATGTCCTGTGTAAAGGCTAAAAAGGTCAGCTATGTCCCGATTTCTCATGCCTGGCATCAAAAGGTGGCCACTGCGTAGGACCTTCGTCTGGAGAGCATCGACGCTTCCAGGCTGGTTTATCAAATACCAACCCGGACTCTCTTGGCACTCACGGCTATGTTTCCCGGTTGCGAAGTCTGGCATGACTACTTGAGCGTTCCGCAATGGCGCCCCGAGGTTCAGGAACGGCTCCTCCATTTGATACCGGAGATATATAATCATGCCGCGAAAACAGTGATCCATCTGGACGACGTCAGAGCAACCCATTTCTCTTGCAATGTCAAGGACTCCTCCTATGACAAGTTCAACGCTGACCTTGCGGCCACTATTCGGTCCCGGTGGTTCGACCGCATGTGGGTGACACTGGAGTACATTCAGAGCAATGACGTCCTCATCCTCACGGAGGATTACACGATATGTGATGATTATGCCAGGGATGTATGCCAGCATCTAGACACTGTGCACTCAAAATGGGTCGAGAAACGAAGTAATTCGACTGTCACAGAGGACATTTGGAAGCAAAATACGACTCTAAAAAGGATGACTTCATGGATAGTTATGGAGGCTTGGAAGAATGAGCACGAAATGCATCGAACTCTCGGGTGGGCAATCGGAATACTAGGTCACCGGAAGTGTCAGTATACAAGAGACTACTTCTTGGCTCTCGGGAAGATGCTTGACTTCCGACCAGAACAAGACCCTCTTATTCTCATCGAGAACCGCTTTTCATACTTCTTTTCTCTGGCGATATATGCTCTACAACAGGGCGATTATTCCCCACTATTGTTCATCCCGTCACCAGGCGAAGAAACGGACCCCCGAGCACCGTGGCTGCGTGGATATTCTACGGGAACGTGGAAGCTCTGGGACATGGGCCGATGTCATAGGAAAGCGGCGTCTCAGCCAATCATTCGGGACGGCAAGATCCAGCCCAAACTACAGACGATCGGTGTCATTGAAACCTTTGAGTACTACGACTTCGAAGGAGACGCGGAGTCGGTCGTGGACTATATTGCATCCAAGATAGTCCGGGCTAGCGGCCAGAATCCACAAGCTCTATGTGAGGCTATGGATCGCATATTCCCTCGGAGCGAAGAGAAAGCATTAAACATGGAATGGAAAGACGCAAAAGCTGAACATGGTTCTACTTCTACAGCGAGGTATGATTTGGATAAGATGCAGGGACTTTTATAAAAGTTTGGACCGTTACTAGGCATCAAACCAGGGCAAGAAGTAACTCAACAGAGGTTCGATATTGCGAAGAAGATGATCAGAGCCTTGAAACTGAGCAAGGAAAGCAAACATGCACAAGAACCACGCCTGGAGCTTGCAGTTGGAGAAGCAGACTGGTTCTTGCGGGAGTACGGGACGCCAATGGAAGGTATTAGTCAGATCAGATGTAAGATTTGTGGGCAGCGGTCTGTGTTCCGACTGGTTATGTGGGGGGAGCCTATCCCAGATGTAGCGCAGATCTATAGAATTCCTGGGCTTCTTTATGATGAGAATGTTCCGGATGGTATCGGGATCGTCGTGGAGCATGATAGGATAGTTGGAAAGATGATATATGGAACGCCGGCTTGTGGATGCTGTAAGTTCGAGTTTGTTGATATAGGTCCAGCGAATCTTTAGGCCAATACTGACAAACATTAAACGCTGCATGCTTCTTAACTATTGATCCTCTCCTCTACAAGTAACTTTTATCAGGTGGCAATCTATCGCACACTTGATCTAGATGAGCTTCAAATCAAGCTCGACAGAAGGCACTCCCTGAAAGTCGGAGGGCATCGTGTACGTGAAGTTCCAAAACTCAAAATCCCGAATCAGACTATCCGCTCCGCCGTAGCCACCAGCAAATGAGAGGCTATAAGTCGAATTGATGTTGCCAGAGACCTTGACCTCCAAGCCTTGAATGTCAGCCCAGCTAGCGACAGTACGTTTCTTCTCAAAGGTACCGACGACAAAGGTGAAGACGGAACTGGCGTTGCCGTAAGGGTACGATAAACTGAGCTTGCCGGGCTTCACGCGGGATTGCAGAGCCATCTCGGTTGGATATAACTGGAGAACTTATTAGCTTTGGGTGCCTGGGATAAGATTTGGTGTTCATACAGAAATAAAGGAGATCTCGTTTCCGGTATTCCACTGGACCACGGCAGGGTTGAAAGACCCCTGAGATTGCGACGGACCACCAATAACAATCTCATCATACGACTCGGCGCCGATAGTAAGATCCTCAGATAACCAAGTAGTAATGTTACGTGATGCAGTGTCGAAGGGAGGATAGTAAGCGCTTCCCGTAAAGGTATGCTCGCCCTGGAATTTTGAAAGCTTACGGAGTGTCTTCTTCGGGATGAGTTTCCGGTGTGTCTTGTCGAGAGCGGCGAAAAGAGGCGCCCAGGCGTAGTCGGCCATGTGCGACATAACTTGAGGCTGCGGTAACAGTATCAGTACCATCTCAACTGCCAATGTGAGGGGATACATACGTGGGAAGTCAGAGAGGAGCTCTCTTTCCCAGTCAAAGTCCAGAACCACAAGGCCATCAAACTGAGATAGCGGTTCATGTCATAGCCGTAAGCTCGATCCCAGGGACCAGCTATGTTCTTCATACCGGGATGCCAAAGTTGGGAAACAGCATCCCAAGTTCTTTCAACCATTCGTGGCCCGTTCTTAGTCATAACTGAGTCCTTGGGCAGGTACTTGCTCCACAAGATGAGACCGAAAAGAGATACACCGGTATAGGTGCCTGAGTTGAACTCGGAGAGGGTGTCGTGTTTGTTGAAGAGATCGATGATGTCTTGAGCGTATTTTTCGCCACTAACGGTCATGTTTCTGTCATTGAGACGACGACCAGTCCAACCAGAAACAAAGGCACGCATGATAGACTACCATTGACCATGGTCAGAAATCGATAACGCACGAGGCTCCAAACTGGGAAGTACTTACAGGGTTACTATAAGAGGGGTAAAGGTTGTCCTTCGTGTTGTCGAGGTTACCGAACCGGTATTCGTCACCCTTCGTCGCGTTATGCAAGGAGTGCAGAATCAGATTCTGAGTGCTCTTGCTGAGCAAGTGAGGAAACTCTTCCATACACATGACTAAAGTCGTACCAACGAAACCGCGCCAATTGGGGTCCCAGCTACCGTAGATCTTGGGAGGATAAGCTGGGCTGCCAACGTAAGGCTCTTCAGGCTCTTGCTGATAGTCTCCATACCTGGTACAGTGTAAGAGTCAAATGAGCTGTACTATTGGCTTTGGGACATACCATTCATCAGCCGGTACTTTGTACTGAGCATCAATGGTGTTCTTGATGATCTTCTCAGCCTCGGCAGCATCCGACCCCTCGTTCCTCGCCAACAGACCGAAGGCATACCAGACTGAGCTACGCGTTTCATGGCGGAGGGCTACCGAGGCGCTGAAGTCGTATAAGTAACCTGCTTTCTTGTCGTAGAAGGTATCCATCCATTCCATTGACTCAGTAAAGAGCTGCTGCGCATTCGGCGACATGGACTTGACGTAGTTACCTGCGGCATCTCCATGGTTGACTGCAAGAGCCGCAAGGCTAATGATAGAGGAGAAACGCATGACTGCCACTTTTTTTTAAAACTGTATGAGTGGATGGAGAGAAGAGAAGGTGTGAGGAGGCCATGCCATATTATAAACTATGCTATCATACATAGAAACTAGTTGCGCGAGATATTAACCCCATTCTACCCTGAAAGCCGAGTTCGGCATCATGTCATGCGAGAGTCTGCCGATCAACATCTTCAAGTTGAGACCTTCCAATTTCCACGTATCGCAATGATAACCCTAGCCTGGTTCCCCGATGCTAGTACATGAACCATGTGGAGTGGCTGGTTACCCCGCATAGACTACGGCCTTATCTGGCTCACAAGACCGATCTCTCAGTTCAAGATATCCTATCTAATCACGGCCTTCACCGGTGCTTTAGCCGAACCGGTCCGTAGTTGGCCGTTGATTGTGCATCTGTATTATCGCCCTTGTATCCGACTTGTCTCCGCGACTGGAGAGACTGGGAAAATGGGGTCACATAGACCCGTTCTGAACTGGGGACTTGCATATCACAATGCTTACACAACATGTGAGCGTTGTGCCGACTGCCCGATAAGCTATCGTTCGAGGATTAAGATAACGCGCTAGGGCATGAATATGCTTATATCTCGCGTGACCCCAGGATGCATAACGAAACCCGGACATTTGCAACGCAATATTACAGAGAATAGATTTGAGCCAGCAGATCCCGACTCTGTTCAACGACAATGGCCGCACCAGACGATCAAGGCATATCCAGCATGAAGCGGAGTCTGGATATTTCGGAGACAAAAGCCGAGATCAACGCAGATGAACTTCGCCTTGCGCAAATGGGTTCGTCTAACCATCATTTCCGATTCTCGGTTATACTAATTCTTGTAATCAGGTCATACCCAAGAGCTCAACCGACACTTCAGTACCCTGAGTCTGATCGGTCTGGCCTCCACTACAACCATCTCATGGACGGGCTTGGGTCTTGGTCTGATCACCGAGATTGGAGCTGGCGGTCCTGGCGCGGTTATCTACGGCTTCATCCTCGTAACGATTCTGCAGTGCTTTCTTGGAGCGTCGCTCGCTGAGTTTGTGTCGTCTTATCCTACCGAGGGCGGTATGTATCACTGGATTGCGGCTGTGGCTCCAAGAAGAGCAACTGGAATCCTTAGCTTCCTCACTGGTTGGTTCAGCGTTCTTGGCTGTAAGTCATCTCCTGCGATAAGCAGAGTTTCCGCCGTTGACAGTCCCTAGGGATCTTTACCACTGCATCCACCAACATCATCTACGCTCAGATCCTCATGGCATTGATCGCCCTGTACATAGCCGACCTCGAGATCAAGGCCTGGCAAACTTTTATCGTCTACCAAGGCTTAAACTTACTTACCGCTGCCGTTGTCATGTTTGGCAATAAGATCATCCCCGCCCTCAACAAATTCTCGCTCTTTTATTTACAAACCGGCTGGCTCGTTGTGCTGGTCACCGTCGTTGCGTGCGCTCCGACACACCGCGATCCTGAATTCGTTTTCAGGACTTGGATCAACACGACTGGGTGGAACAACAACGCCATTTGCTTTATCACTGGCCTGGTGAATCCTCTGTACTCTCTTGGCGGTCTCGATGGTGTGACACATATTACAGAAGAGATGCCCAACGTATGTTTAGTGATCCTTGAGGATACACAAGCAGTAGACTGACCGAAACAAGCCTTCAAAGAATGCTCCCCTGGCCATCGCTATTACCTTGATCATCGCGTTCTGCACTGGTCTCACGTATCTCATCAGTCTCATGTTCTCGATCCAGGATTTCGATCAGCTCACATCTGGTAATACCGGAATGCCCCTTGCAGAGCTGTTCCGCCAGGTCACCCAAAAGACTGGCGGTGCCTTCGGTCTTTTGTTCATCCTATTTATTGCTCTCGGTCCATGCGTGATCAGCTCGCAGCTCAGCACTGGTCGAATCTTCTGGGCCTTCTCTCGCGATGGAGCCATCCCCCTTTCCAAGATGTAAGTCCATAACAGAGCGATTTGGCAGGTCCATGGCTAACAAATACTTGCTCAGCTGGTCCAAGGTCCATCCAAGCCTCAAGATCCCCTTCAATTCCCAGCTTGCAGTCACGGCAATCATTGCTGCTCTGGGATGTTTGTATCTCGGCTCGTCGACTGCCTTCAACTCGCTTCTCGGAACGGCCGTCACCATCAATAATATCTCTTACATGTTCCCAATCCTCACCAACCTGCTTACCGGCAGGAAGAACATGCACAAGGGCGTATTCCACATGGGTCCAACTATCGGGCCCATCGTCAACACCGTGACAGTCTGTTGGCTTACATTCGCCATCATCTTCTTCTCCTTCCCTTACGTTATGCCAGTCGAAGTTGCAAATATGAACTACACCTGTGTCGTCGTGGGCGGTCTGGCAATTCTGATTGTCGCGTGGTGGTTGAAGGCTGGCAAGGAGTACACTGAAAGAATGATGAAGGCAAAGGAAGAATAAAGTAGACAAAGCAAGAGAGCTTTCATATTGCACAGGAGACATCATGCCACACAAATAAAAATAGCTAATGATTTAGTCTCTTGTGCTATAATCTGTCCATAGTAGCCCTGCTTACACAATACATCCCTTATCTAACTAATGGTAGTATATCCCCATTGCGCTCTTTACTGTCTACCCAATTGCCATGAATCTGGTTCTTAGTACGGAATGGCAGTTGGATAACAGCGACAGGCTTCTCAAATTGTCTGGTATCCAATACAACCAGGTCACTACGGTTGACGTCCGTTCTCTGAACCATGGCCAACACCCATCCATCTCCTTCTGTAGCACTCTCAGAACGAGGTATAAAGATTGGTTCTTCGGCGGCAGCGTGAGGCCCTGGATCGAAAAAGGTACGTTGATTGCTGCCTTTCTCAAGCATGACATAGCCATTGAGGCATAGCGGTACAACTGGCGGTGCAGTATTTGGTCGATGGGGTAGCAAGACCGGCGTGAACATGCGGTCGTACGGACGTGTGAGAAACCTTTCATCCATGCGAGCAAACTCGCTTGGAAGATCGAGGATGACTTGAGGATCTTTCACCTTGCTCCCAGTTGGTTGGTTGACATCGATCTCCCAGCGAACATAGTCGGCTTTCAGATCTTTCATATCGGGCTCTCCTGGGGGTTCAAACCAGGGAAGGGTGTTATAGAACACACGAGAGCTTTCAAAGTAAAGGTTGCCATCCTCGTCTTCCCAAGACCCAGCTGTGTGTATAGCAACAGAGTTTTCCCAGTGATAAACCCGTGACTCGCCCTTGCTCCAGCCCGCTGGCAGAGCGTCAGGCCTTCTTGGCACGACGATGAACGTTGCAGGGCGATCGTAGCTGAACAGCCAGTGTTGACCACCAAACTCAATTCTATCCAAGTGAGCCTCAAATGGCCACAGAACGAGAATGATGTAATTGGCTGTTATGGCGCAGTCATGGATAAACGCACACCAAGGTGACTCAATCCATTGCTCGTCTTTGATCTTCCCGCTTTGATCAAGTGAGTAGATTACAATATCCTTTGTAGCCAAGCCCTTTGCTTCATAGCCGAAGCAGACCAACTCATTGGTGAATGGATCGACCTTTGGATGAGCAGAAAAGGTTTTCCCCGGAAAGGCAAAGGGATCAAAACTGAGAGTTTGGAGTGTATCGGGGTCAATCTCATATGGTTGAGCTACTTCTTTGAGAGTAAGAAGTCGCCCAGCCCAGTAGATCACATTTGTGTTTGCTGTAGAGTCAATGGCTGCGCGAACGCAGGGATGGTGGGTAAAGGGATTTCGGTAGAGACCAAATAGTCTTTTCTTTGCCTGCCTTTCTAGTTTGAGGCGCTCCGTCACGACGTATCTGTTCTTCATGTCGACACGGCCATCTTGAATACGCAGCGCACAGATGTTGCCATCACCCTCAATGGCGGGATTATCAGGCACCAAGGGGTACAGAGGATCGACCATCATACGGTAGAAGGTGCCATTGATCTCCTTGGGTATGTCTCCAAAGACCACCACATCAGCTACTTCGCTCTCAAATCGGCCTAAGACGCCATGCTGGGAAAACTCAAAGGCCTGCCTCCATGCCGACGGCAGGCCGAAAAACGTATTTTCGTTGTTTGCTTGAGCACCTTGCGTCATATTTGATATATTGAAGAGGTTGAATAGATAGGTCAAAGCCATGAAAAATGTTGTCAGAATTGGAGGAATTGGAAGTTGACGACGGTGATCCCTATATAACTAAAATATATGGAGACTACTCCGTATGACTAGTTCTTGTCAATTCAAACTGTGCATTTACCGTACCGAATTACCGACCAAGTCTTTTGCTGCAGCCTAGATTGCATGTGTAAGAGAGATGAACATGTTTACAGTTTTCCCCAGAATGCTAAACAAAATTCGTTATTGGCCCTGCTTTGCCTTTGTGGAATTAGCACAAAGGGGTAAACTCACGCTAGGAAGACTAGACCATGCTTTATCCCACATCACATCCCGGTATTCGATTACAAATTACAGCATGAGACATAGAGAAGCTGGTTTCGAGCGTTGTTCCCCGTGGGGAGGGTACTGGGAGATGGCGGGGTGACGGTGTATCCGGCCGGAAGAACATCTGGTATCTCGGAAAACCTCAGCCTGAAACTCGGATCTTCCGCCTTCCGGAATTTTAGCAAGTGCCGTGGTGTCAAGTATGGGCTAATCTGCGGCTTGAGGTTCTCGTCCTGATACTTTGTATTTACCAGCACGTGTATTAGCAGGGCTACTTAAGATATCTGAATTCAGACAGGTAGAGGACACGACACTCATGGTCCCTTACGATCATATTAATATCAAGAATGCTGGAGAATGGTTTGAGTTATTAATACTGAAGTCTATAACAATATATCCCGCTCAATGCAATGCCATCAATTGTGCATCTTACCACTCGAATGCATTACCATGCAACAGTAATTAGACACGGCAATTTGAGTCCTTTCCCCGCATTCCCTTCCGGCTTCTGATTCACGACTTACGATTTCCGATTCCCGGTTGATCATCGCAGGTCGCAACTCTCCACCCATCCTTGATATAGGTTGATTATTGATGTCTCGAAAAAGAAAATCTACCTCGGGAGCTATACCATGTCAGGCATCGCTCCTCTACAACCCTCGGCAACAGGCCCATTCTAACCCCAATAGTCATCGTCAAAGCTTAATCGTCCTAGAGTCGCGGGGAAAGTCCAATTATCCAACATTAACAACTGAAACCTTATTTCCCCAGACTTGAATGAATACCGGCATTGGGAGGCCTGGAGGCGGGGCTCCCTCACTACGACTGAGGGAGGGTTTTACAACTCAGAGACCTACATCTTTTTACCTATATAGGAGCGCTTCATGAATATTCACCTGAGCAGAAAGAATGATCCTTCCATTCCAACTTGTTTCTTGAATCAAGCTTTGCTGCCATCCAGGCATGAAGTAAGCCCATATACAAGAGGATGCATCAACAACATGAGAGCCCAAGGCATGTCCAACACTCATCTCTAAATCACGTTCTGCTCTAATACAGCTCAGTGGCGTTGAAGAGCCAAAGGTGCCTGGCACCATTGACATGACAGTTACAGGTATGACCCGATCTCTAGAATACATGAAAGATCTGAAATCAGCGAATCTTTAGACGACAGTAGAACTGCGTACGGACTTTCCTTAACACCAACTCCCTCCGCCGACCCAAATGATCCGCTTAACGTATGTATTTTCCCCGGTCAACTTACAATGACAATGTATGCCTAAAGTAATGACCCCTTTCTGTTAGTGGACCTCAAGAAAGAAATACCTAATCCTGTTTCTCGTCTCCACATATTCCTTTCTAGCCAACGGTGCCTTAATCGGCCCCAGCGTCTATGTCAACCTCCTCGCTCAGCAGTTTGGTAAAACACCCAGTGAGACATCGCAGCTGGTGAACAATCCAAATCTTGTTTTCGGCTTGGGTGAGAACAATCTATTTAAAATTGGGAACACTGCTAATGCCAGGAATTTGGTCTTTTTTCTGAGCAGGCGCACTTATCTTCGTTCCCATGTACCAGAAAATCGGTCGTAGACCCACGATGCTAATTTCGATCTTTATCGTGAGTTCCGAGCCTCCCGACACAAAATAATACATCTCATACGTGGAATAGTTCTGTATGGGCCTGTTGGGCTGTGCTCTATCCAAGTCATACAATGTCCTGATGGGCTTCCGAATGGTTCACGGTTTCGGCTCATCAGTTTGCGAAGCATTACCAGCGCAAGCTGTGGCTGATGTCTTCTTCTTTCACGAACGAGGAAAGGCGCTAGGCTGGTATACCTGTCAGTATTGCTATTCCTTTTAGCCATTCGGCTTCATCTCCGCAGCCACCACCACTGACATGTCGGGTCAAAAGTTGCGCTTGTAACTGGATCTCTAAGTGCTACAGCTGCTAGTTACATGCTGTCCCGTGGATTGTCGTACAACCTATTCTTCTGGATAGAATTCGCTCTCGGATGTGTCCTCTTTCTCCTCACTCTCGCCTTTTTCGAGGAAACGATGTACCTTGAGGAACGGCAACCTGCTTCACCCTCCAGTCAACGACCAGTTGACGCCGATTCCATCAAAAATGAACCCCAAGCAGCTTCGGAGTGCCTGGAATCTAGGCTCGAGGAGTCTGTGGCAATTCCACCAAGGAAGACCTACTGGGAGCAGTGCAAGATTTTCGGAAAGATGGACCCCAATTCCCCAGTATTCATGATGATGGCAAGACCCATGTAACAAAGAATGCTATAGACTGAGCACTAACAGAATACTTCCAGATCCGATCTTTTACCTACTTCATTGTACCCCAGGTGTTCTGGGTTTGCGCTACCTATGGTAAGTATTTCCTCAGAAACAAAGATATATTTGGCTGACTTAGTATAGGAATGGTTATTGGGCTTGCTGGTCTCGCCTTCACTTCTACCTTCCCAAGCATTGTTGCCGCTCCTCCATACTCTTGGCCAATTGTAGTATACCCTTCAGTGGACTCTTTGTCCCTACTGTGCTTTAGATAAACGGCCTGATACTAACTATGAAACCAGGAAAATACCGGTCTTGTGGCAATAGCAGGATTTATTGGCTATTTGTTAGCAGCAGGACCCTTTAGTACCGTCCCAGATCGAGTCTCTGCTTGGCTTACCCGCAGGAACAATAACATTCATGAAGCCGAATACCGCCTTTGGTGCCTAGTGGTTGTCTTTTTTATCTCGCCGGCAGCACTTATTCTATATGGATATAGTGCAGGAAACCACTTACATTGGTTCGGACTTGTCTTTGCTGTGGGCATGTTCCAGTTCGGTACGTGTTATAAATAGCACTCCTGCCGCAAGCACTAAACTGACTTGTACAGGAGCTTTCTTCTATCTCACTTATACGCTCGCGTACGCTATGGACTCTTATGAGGCCAAGATGCCTGAGATGCTGATTGCCATCAACATTGGCAAAATGTCCATCTCTTTTGCCTTTGGTTACAAAGTGATCGATTGGGTCCAGGTCAATGGCTATATTACGGTCTTTGCAGGCATCTTTTGTGGCGCACTAACCATCAACAATCTCTTCGTTTTCGTCTTCCTGGTTTTCGGCAAATGGTTTCGACGATGGCTCAGCACCACAGCTCTTTCGAAGATGCACAGAGAGAGCCTGGGCTAAAATGGCAGGGCTATGGAGGTGTCTATGAACAAGATTAGTTGGTATGAGTGATTACTCTGTTTGCTTTCGTCTTTGGGTTCCTTTAGCTACCTATGATATTTAACTGCTTGTCTCAATGACGTTTTTAGTTCAGCTGTGATACATAACCTGGATTCTCTATGTGTTGCTCGCCCTCGGGATTCTTTACATCACAAAGTCCACCTGTAAACATGTATCAAGCTCGTTAAATTGACTTCTATTACATAGAAGTAGTGCTTAGAGCGGTAGAAATTGGACGAGAAGTCTCATAGACCGGGAATGGTTTGCATTGCGGGTCGTGGCATGTAGCAGAAATACAGTCTGAGCGATGATGAGGAGTGTCTTCTGGTTAACCGTGTCTGTCAATTTGGAGAATAGCATCAAAACCCTTATTTAGTTGTATTACTGAGAAGACCGAGGAAGCAAGAGATTGCATCAAGAGCGTAACTCACACCAAAAAGTGAATATCGCGAAGATGGTTGTGCTTTGAACATGTCTACAATATGATGAGGTTTTTCTTCTGGAATATTAATATGCGCATAGCATGACTCGTGCTCAGAATGTAACCATATTGACAGGGTTCAACCTCGTATCACGACTCTTGGCAGGGAGTTCATTTCTGTTCTGGGAATGTCCCCCGTATAAGGGGCTCGAGCGTTGCCTTCTCCCTTTTGACATATTAAAGCATAATCAGCCGAGGTCAAAGTCTACACAAATATCTCTCTTCATTCTCGACTCCAAGATGCGCTTCTACCCGACATTGGCTTCTGTGGCCTATCTTGCCTCTGGCGTTCAAGCGCATTTGACCCACTACAGACATGCGCGAAACGCCAACGCTTTGACCGTCTCTTTGGAGCCTGTATCTGGGCAATCAGCTCGGGTCAATGTCTCTATAAACAACGACGGACCTACTGATCTAAGTCTCCTCAAGATTGGTACAATTCTTGATCAGCGACCTGTGAAGAAGCTATCATTGAAGGATCAGAGCGGCATGTACCAATCCCAACACGACAGCCAAGTTACTAACATGAGGCAGGAAATGAAATACCGTTCATGGGCATTGAGCTGAGTCTATACTACGATGGACTTGAGGCCAACCACTTTGAGACGCTCAAAACTGGGTCTTCCATCTTTCGAGTTGTTGACTTGTCGACCATATATGACTTGAAGCCCGGCATATACTCTGCGTATGCCGAGGGTAATCTCCCTGTCGTATCTGAGGAGTCCGGCAAGCCACTTCACGCTTCCTTCAAGTCTAAGGCTCTCTCTATCGAGGTTACAAAAGCCTCATCAGCCGAGGCAAAGCAAAAAGTATCGAAGCGTACCATTCTCCAGGGTGATTCATGCACCGCTGAGAAGCTCGAGCTCACTGTAAATGGCGTCAAGAACTGTGAAACTCTTGCTCGAGCCGCAGCGAAGGATGCATCCGACGTTCACTCCGCGAGGTTCGTCGAGTACTTCAAGTCAAACGAGACCAAGGCTCGCGAACACGTCACAGGCCGACTTCTTGCCGTCGCCGAAGAGTGTTCTACTTCTAACAGTGGCAATACACGAGTATTTTGCAGAGATGAGATTGGATACTGTGAGAGCGATGGCCCCTTGATCGCTTACACGACCTGGGTCAACGGCTATGTCACCATGTGCCCGCTATTCTATGATACGCTGCCTCCTCTACCGCAAAAGTGCCATAAGCAAGACCACGCCACTACGACTATTCACGAGATGACGCATGCTAGAGCCGTGTATGAGCAGGAGGTTTCAACTCAGGACTATGCTTATGGCTATGAGAACTCTACTGCTTTGGATCCCCTGTCTTGTCTTTACAACGCTGATTCCTATTCTCTTTACGCCAACGGTATGTTCCCTATGCTCCACGGCCCTGCTGATGGATTAGATGTGCTGACAGGCCTCAAGCGGTTTATTTGGATTGTCAATAGTATCAAGTATGACATAAGGCGGTCGCCGACGGTGGAACTACTATCTGTCAGCTATAGACTTCCAAATGAGCGCCAACCATTTAACAGGCTACCCTCTTATCGTAACCAGTGATCGTTCGATAGGATAGTCATCCCTCTATAGTACAATTCCTAGTTAGCAAGGTCTTTGTAGTTCTTAGAGCCTTTGCCGCACTTAGAGTTACCATAGCAAGCAGGACTTAAGAACATAGATCTTGGCTTGTAATATTTAAATGTCATTGTGAGGACTCACTTTTCTCCACGTTGCTACACGAAGCCTCTGTTTCGCCTCCTGCCTTATGGGACCCTGTGGGTGGAAACTTAAACCTTGGTAAGAAACACGACACTCAGATTGCCCAATACCTCACAGAAGCTTCTAATCATGTCTCCATCCTTCCCACACATGCTCGTATGTGGTTCGCTTGCTTATTTCTATTGTTCGCCTCTGTGCGTTGAAGCTGATTCCTCTTTTGCTATCTCAATCATATTATGTTGTCTTATCTAAACATAACAGGGAGACTACCTCCGGCTTTACCGTTAGTATTGTCATACAATACGAGTTTTACGAGTCAATGCGTACACAATGCACAGTCTAAAGTAGTTACGATAGCCCGCTATTGAGTGTGATATGTAAAGGAAAATATGTAACATAGAAGTGTAAGCAACCTTATTTATACCCCCCCAGAGATCATTCATCCCGCAATTTAGTTGACATGGGCATTGAAGTTGGTGACAGTGAGCTTAGCATTGCTTCCACTATTGACCGGTTAGTACTGGACTGTCGGGATAAATCAAGTTGGACTTACGTGAAAGGCTCAGTACCGAATTGGAAGGCTGTAGTTGCAATGTCAGTGAATGGGTAGGCAACAGAGTACAGAGACACATACTGAGGAGATACTGCTTGCTTGCGGGGTAACCCTGGCTGTTGGCAAGGTAGTTGAAAAATTGCTTGACATCAGAGTTGAAGCTGTTGACAGGACTGGCGGCGACGAAGCTGAAAACCTTCATGCTTCCGTTCATGCCCACCCAGAGTTCCCAGCTGCGGCCCTCAATGGTGACGGTGGTCTGCTTAGATCCAATAGGCTGAACACCACCATATCGGGCGAGCCTATCCCAAAACGTGTTAGCCATTCTCCAATATCCGATGTTAGTCAGGGGCACCCACCAGATCATAAGCTCGTAGTCGCCACTGTAGGTGACATGGTTGGGGTCAGCAGCCGTGAAGAGATCATAGGCAACATTGGCGCGAACGTTGGTGCCGCTGTAAGACCAAGCAGCAGCAGACTGCATGTTGCTAATAGAACTGACGATGCGCTTGGTGCCAATCTGAAGAGCAGAGTTGGGGTACGCCTTGACGTTGTCTTGGCCGCCAGACCAGGTCCAGTCGACGTGCCATCCAGCGCCGTTGCTGTTGGACCAGTCGATGTAGGTGCACTGAGATCCAGAGCCGGAACTCTGACCCCAGCGGTTGTTGTTGAACTCGTAGCCGCCGTTGGCGTAGTAGGAGTATTGGTCGCAAAGAGACTGAGCGAGGGCGAGGGGGGCGAAAAGCCCGGCGAGGAAGACAAGAGAGCCCTTCATTGTGAATTTGGTATGAGATAGAGTGGTTTCTCTGAGAAGATAGACAATGAATTGCTATTGCTTTGAATCTCTGATGAAGGACTATATTTCTCGACATCTTATGCCTTCCTTTATACTCGGCTCCTAATGGAGAATTTCTTTACATGCTATACCGAATTGAACTACGGAAGTTTCTCCGCGAACACATCAAGGCCTCAATCTGGAGCTCATTCATCTCAACTCACAATAATGGCCAGTTACGATGAAGCTGTCGTACCTTCAAAGAACACAGTCGGTCCTTTTCTCGAGAGCAAGGCTCACTTTCTTGCAGACTAACGGAGCTTTTTAAACAGGAGCCGACGGAATTCCCACCATCTTGGCTATAGCTCTGGCATCTATCTGGAACCGAGCGACACCGAAGTGAGATGAACCCCTGCTACTGTCACTCTGAAACAAACGCAGGTTAGAGCACCATTTGCCATCGCCCTGACTTTTTGGTAAGCGTTCTCCACTAGTCTCGGCAATACTTGGTGGACTCGGGGGTTGCATCCGGAGCTCTGGATAAACTAACCTGCTCGTTCAAGCTCGTTCATGGTAGTTTTCCCGCGGGAGTGATGCCATGGAAAACAAGCCCCCCTGGCTTATATATGGGACTCCTGCCAGACCTGGTGCTCAACTCCCTAGTCGGCCTATCACGAGGTCTGCCAAACGGAGGCTAGGGTCCGTTCTGGAATGGGACAAGTCCAAAGTGTGGGGAAGCGAGACCAGCTTCAGGAACAGGTTTGGGAAACGGTCCAACGGGCCGGGAAAAACGTCAATCATGCTTCATTTGGACCTCAACCCAGCTTTATAATCGGCCCATTTACGCCAGGCCAAAGTCTATTCCACTGTCCCTTGTATGATGGCTGATAAGATAGTTGGGATGACGATAAGGCTTATCGTCGAAGCCACGTTTCAAGCCACGGGATGTGGGGGATTGCGTGCTCTACCCGGGAGCAGGAATTAACTTATATATTTAAGAGCACTGCTTCTCTCAGACACTGTCGAGATCACCCTATACTCGCTTCATCAGCTATTACCAATTCTTTGCCAAGAAACGGTTAAATTGACAAAACGTCAACGTAGCAGTCTCTTCACCTCCACACATGCTTGCATTTGGTATGTAGATCGTTTTTGTCAATGCATTCATAGACTCAATTCCTACAGGCGCGCATAAACTCCTAACACGAGCTCCGGAAAAACACTACTGCCATGATTGGAAAATACTCAATTATGTTATACATTTCGAGTATGATATAGCCATCACGCCGTGTTTAACAATTCTCCCGTTGCAGCCTCGCCCCATCAGGAAAAACTCGTCCGAAGTGAGGCAAGCTTATCGATAAGCCCAATGAGGCATTCAGCTCGGGGGTATCACCCAAATAGTACGCAGTTTGCGATGTCAAGTTCCCTGGAAAAAAATAAGGTAATGCCTCTAATTTTACGCTTGTTTGGCAATGATTGCAGGCGAAATTTCAGTGCCAGCGTCCAAGAAACAGACCTCCTCAGCAATTGATGGAAAATGATCTACCGGCTAATAATGAAACTATTGCTGTTTCGAAACATCCCCATGCAATGCAAGTCTCAGTGTGGCAGGGGATGTAGCCCTCGGACCCACAGACTCCGGATCCCTCATTCGATCATTGATGGACATTGCCGGCTGTTTGGAGAAATGGATTGACTACCGGGTGAACTTGTTTGGAACACGCATGACTATGATCTGTGCAGGATGGCTCCTTTGGGAAACCCCTGGTGAGGAGTCTTCAGGGCTGGCACGGGTGAAGCTTCGGCAGCTGGAAATCAGGGCAACGTCTAGTGATACGAGAACTAGTATATAATCATCTTTAATTCTTCAACTCCAAGAGATTTTTCATCTTCTTCATCACACAAGGATCTGCTAGACAGAACCAACTACTCTCTTCTTCTTCTTCTTCTTCTCCACCAGGAAACTCCAAGAACAGGCTCGGTCCTTTCGTTCACGATGAAGTCTCTTCTCACCCTCACCCTCGCCCTCTTCGCCTCAGCTGGGCTCGGCGACGCTGCCTCAGCTGGCTGTGGCAAGCAGCCTCCCTCCAGCGGCGTCAAGACCATGCAGGTCAACGGCAAGAACCGCGAGTACACTCTCCAGCTGCCCAACAACTACCAGAACAACAAGCCTCATCGTCTCGTCTTCGGCTACCACTGGCTCAGCGGAAACATGGGCAACGTCGTCCAGGGCGGTTACTACGGTCTTCGCAACTTGGCTGGCGACTCTACCATCTTCATTGCTCCCAACGGTCTCAACGCTGGCTGGGCTAACCAGGGCGGCGAGGATATCACCTTCACTGATCAGATGCTTGCTTTCGCCAAGCAGAACCTCTGCATTGATGAGAAGCAAGTTTTCGCTACTGGATTCAGCTACGGTGGTGCCATGAGCCACAGTGTCGCCTGCTCCCGACCCAGTACGTCGTCGTCCTCATAAATCCCAAGCCATGTATGCTAACTCATCATAGACGACTTCGCTGCTGTCGCCGTCATCTCCGGTGCTCTCCTCTCCGGCTGCAACGGTGGTAACACTCCCGTCTCCTACCTCCACATCCACGGATCCGCCGACAATGTTCTCAGCATCCAGCAGGGCCGCCAGCTCCGCGACAAGTGGATCGGTACCAACGGCTGCCAGCAGAAGACAGTCAACGATCCCGCTCCCGGTGCCACGAACTACGTCAAGACCTCTTACACTTGCAGCCGCAAGCCCGTTACCTGGATCGGACACGGTGGTGGCCACGTTGGCGACCCTACTGCCAACGGTCAGAAGTTCGCCCCTGGTGAGACCTGGAGCTTCTTCAACGCCGCTGCTGGTACTAGCGCTAAGCTCCGCTGTTAAATAATCTGAGTCTTTGCAAAGCTTGGGGATAGCTAATGTTTTGGTTATCTCTAAGTCTTGAACTTGAGAAGTGGGGAGAAGATCTTCCATTCCTTGTACATTGCAACCTGGTGGAAGTATTATCATATGCAAATGGTCCAGTCCCACCGAGGGATCCAGCACATCCTTCACTGTACATAGTTAAATACCTTGGTGGACTCGGTTGACAATACATCACAGTATATACTCGCACAGCATAAACACTTATGATAAGATGTGAAGATATGTTAAAATAGTGTGAAGTACTCTGCTCAGCGACAAAAGAAATTATGCAATTTGAGACTTGCTGCCTGTTCCTTCCAGTCCATCCTCATAGTCTACTATGCTACTTTGAACATACGCTAAACGTGTAGCACTTCCTATCATTAAACATCGAGGCCTGCTTCCCTTTACCCGACGTCACACCAAGACTCTTGAGGTTCTTACCATACAGTTGACACGTCTTATCCTCACCATATCCGAAACTTAGACACTGTTTACTCTTTAAACAGGTTTCGGCACAAGTACTCACGCTCTTCACGGAAGAGGCTGTGCCGATGATGGACTTGGAGGGGACACGAGCCTTTGCCACATTCCTCTTGCAAACTGAGCGTGGAGGGGTCTTGGAGTTGGCGACAGCTGAGGGAGTACATGCTGCTGCAGCCTTCTTGGATGTCGCAGATGCTTTGGACGGGCTGAAATTCTTAGCAGCAGCCTGTGTAGCTTTGGTGTTCTTGGTAGTGGCTGTTATAACACTCGAGGTCTTGGTCGGCTTCTTAGTCTTGGTGCTGGTGGGTTTCTTGCTGGTAGTTGATGTCTTGGGCTTCTTATTCGAGGTAGCCTTCTTACCACTGCTGCTGGACTTGCTCTGAGCGGTACCTTTTTGTTTAGTGGACTTGGTATCGGTCTTCTTCTTGGATGTTGGATCAAAGACAGGCGCCGGTTGTGATCCATCGCAATCAGCGAACAGACCACTACCGCCGCAGTCCATTCCAGTTCCAGACATACCGCCCTCATCATTAGATCCATCATCGCCAGTTCCGTCATTGACATAGCCAATGCAGCCTTCGGCGATGGGGTCACTCTCCATAGGATCAATGAGGGGAAACTTATTTGTGTCATCACCAAGTGTGATAAAGGCCTCAAGGGTGTTTTCAAAATGGATGTTCCAAGCAATGCCGTAGCAATCGCCATCAACGTCCGTGACAATCTGGCCGTCATCAGTGACTGTCGCACTGACTTCAAAACTCCCTTCCAAAACAACTGATGGCGTGTCGACTACTCCTCCTTTTGCTGACCATAGGCCCGATAACACATTGAGCTTGACGCCAACGCTTGCAGGCAGGCCTAGAGACGCCTCCATCTTGAGCTCTCCGGTAGCTTCAGTTCTGTGCGTAAATACGGGCGTGAGGCCATTAGAGTGACTGTTGCTAGAGTCTAGCAGATCGATCAAGATGTCAATGTTCTCCCACTCAACCGAAGCTCCAATAAGTAAGGTGCCAGTTGCTTCAATAGTCATTCCAGCTTGGACATCGAGACCGATATAAGGCCCGACAGTGCATAGAAGTGGGATGCCAAAGTTCCAGGGAGAGAACTCGGCGACAGGATATGTCCATTCCTTCTCATACGTGACGAAAGCCTTCAGGCCAAGGTTGAGCCCGGCTTTGAACTGAGCGTTGAACTGGATCTGAGCTTTCTCCATACCGCTGAAGATACTGGCTTCAATGGTACCAGTGAGAGACGCCTGGCCGCCAAATCCGCACTCCACGCAATAAAGAATCAGGCCGTAGGACAAGTCGCGTTCTGCAAGCGTGGCGTTGTCCCAACGTTTATGATGGCCGTTTGGGTCAGCGACTTCGCCCTTTTTATACGAATCATCCTCTTCTCCACCTTCAGAACCCCATTCGATGAGCTTTGCAGCATTTGGCCACGGCGCATCTTCATCCGTACCAAGGATTTCTTCGTTGTTGAGATATTGAGACCACTGGTAAGACCAAGTCTTGCTCAGGCGCTTTTCAAGCATATGTGGCTCAAACATCTGTATCAAGTTAGTTCAGACCCGGGCAATGGGAAACAATGGTTGCAACTCACGGCTCTCTTATCGATGGCCCGCCTGACGTTTAGGGTTCCAATTTTGCCAAAATCAAGCTTGAAGCGCTCATATACATCGGCATATTCAGTAGTGGAACCCTTAGCAGTGAACGCCTTCGTGGTATCGTTGAACGTGATGGATTGAGACAGGAACAAGTCATTGGCATGATCTTCGCCGCACCCATCCACGGAGGTAATGAATATGATCTTCCCCGCGCCCTTCCACTGCGCCTTAGCATAATTATAGGCAGCGGAATTCGATATCACGCCACTCAAAGCACCCTTGGTGCAGGCCACACTTGACACAAAGACGGAATGATCAAGAGGGATGACGGGGTATCGAAAGGTAAAGTTGGCCTGAGAGAAGATGGCGTTGTCGCGCTTTCGCATTCGTTTCGACCCAGGCTCTGAGTCTGGTGTACCAGCCCAGGCCAGAGTGACCTGCTTATCGAGAGTGAATACCGAGAAGTCCTTTGGATCAACCTCTGGGGGGATGATGGGTTCGAGAGTTGTGCTGTTATCGCTAGTGCTTGTAGCGTTGGCATCATCTCGACGATTGAGAATTGGAAGGTCATGGCTTGGAGCAGCAGACGCGCTAAGAATGAAGAAAGGAAGCACAATGAGAGAAGAGAAGTTCTTGGTGAGCTTCATGATGGGCACCTAATGGGTTGGGTTCACCAAGAAGCCAGTGCAGTGAGGTTAAAATTGAAGAGAAAGGAAAACACTACAGGTGACATACAGCACAGCCCGAGATCAGGACATGAGAGTCTAATAGGACCTGAGGAAACCAGGATCGCTCTGTCACATCGCGGTGACCCCTGTGATCTTGCTAAAGTGGACAGACTCTCTGTGGTCAGCATTGTGACTATTCCTAAAGCCCGTCAACAGTTCCGTGAGCCGCCCGAGTAGGCCGTGAAGAACAAGCCACCTTTGAATGACCTGATCAATTCTATTCGTTCAGAATATTTAAGCTAGTGTTAAGCAGAATCTAGACTCCAATGTGTATTTTGAATGCAGTATCTTCTAGTTCAATCGTCCAGCTTTAGCTTTCACGACCCGATGCGTATCTACTTCGCAGTCGAGATATGGCTAAAAGAACCATCACTTATCGAATTCCAAGCGTTCTACCGTCTGCAGAAAAGCCATGTCTAATCTGAGACTGGTCATTACAGACCGTTGGTATGCATGGCTGAGCTAGCATTGTCCCGGGCCGCCACGTGCCGACCGTGCCTGAAGAAAGGACCTTTCTCGCCGAACCCGAGTTCGCCTATGGGCAAGGAAATGGGTGGCTGAGATCGAAAACAACGAATTGGATGCATCGGTGAAGGTTATTTATGCGTATAGCAATAAATCCCCGATGCAATAAATGGTGGCGGGAAACGTGGCGCTACTATTTTAAGGTTGTCTAGTCATCGCTTGGGACGGGAGGTAATCTTGGCTAGATCCTCCAAGCCCCGTGCTCACCCAGAATGGGATGCTGAACCAGGTTAGTAAAAAGCTTGTTTGGATAAGCTATTGCTTGATTTTGCCAAGCTTGAATGGCTTATCAGTCTGGTATGCTTTCTAATAGTCGTTAACGGGACGAAAAAATCCATTGGACGTGGAAAGTCCTAATGGAGGTCGCCCAAGCTTCTTGTTATACCGTGGATGAAATGATGGTTCTTATCGTGAATAACAGAAATGAGTTTAACTCAATTCCTTCCATACGCCTGGTACAGATAATGGTCATACTCACAGGCTTGATCAGACGACAAGCGAATAGTTATCGACCGTCACGATACTCCGAGACCTCCTATTTCTTGTTATCCTGTAAATTAACCCGAGTCTTTGAGCTGGCAAATCACTTTGATAGGGTAGCCAACTCCTCGCTATGATTCCGCTAACCATTGATTGGCTCGCAGTTTCTTTCTGAATCTGGCCAAGATAAAAAAGTGGCTGACCACGTTTTGAGAAGATGGGGAAAATGCAGCTAGACGAGGTATGGAAGAAAGACCACTTTGCCATGTTCACATTCCGAGGCTTGGGGTCTGGACAACGCCATCGCGGCCGACCCTTCTTTTCAAAACACTTTGCGCTAGTGCACTCTTGTCTACTGTATTTTGCTCCGTTCTTCAGAACAGGGGCATGGCTGTTTGCAGGTCGCTGTAAAGGTTGCGAGTCCTAATATTCTGAATTCTTAGACTGCGTTTTATGGAGTGGCAAAACCCGCATTCATATAATGTTGGAACTGTCGTGGTATATGTAGACCTCGAGTTGCATATAATGACTGGTGTTAGGTATTCCTCTACTTAGTTGAGCAGCACAGCAATCCTTGTCCCCTCCCCAATCATCACATCCACCATGAAGGCCACTTTACTCTCCGCACTGCTTCTCCCCCTTCTTGCACCATCTGTCATCGCAGCCGACAATGACGATGTGACCTGCCAGACGAAACTTGGCAAGGAATCAGTCGCAGATGTCCAGACTGTCACCGTTACCAAGACAGACAGTGTAGTCCCTACGACAACAACTACGATAATTCCAACGGTGGTTAAGAAGGCCAACCAATGGTCAACAATCACAGTGTTATCCACCAAGACCTTCACCGTCACTGGCAAAGGTGGCACCGACACTTTCAGCACTACGACCACGCTGTTCAAGGTGGCCACTGTCACAGTGACTGCTACTAGTACTACTACTACTACAAAGACAGGCACAAAGACCTCAACATCTACTACTCAGATTCCAACTACTGCTGGATTCAAGTTCATCTCAGACACTGTGAACTCAAGGTCTTTGAATGCGCAAAAGCGTGACAAGTTGTTCCAGAAGCCTCATGGTCGAGCGTTAATCAAGCCTGGAATAAAGGCCTTCAAATTCCCTTCTAAAGTTCAGTGTACGTTCTACCTTATGTACCTTGTTAACTATAAACCACTGGCTGATCTGTTTGTCAAGGTACCAAACTTCTTCCAAATACCAACACAAAGGTTGTCCAAAAGACTGGTACTCCAGTTACCAAGACAGTCGATAGTATGCGGACAACCACTGTCGTAAAGACAATCTCTACCACTACAACCCTCATTCCCAAAGACGTTTCCGTCGCAAAATCCTTCACCACTTCCATGAAAGTCACTACCTACTCCACCAAGTGGAAGACAACAACCAAGTCCGCCACTGCAACCAAGACAAAGGTCATCTCCGGCCCTACCGAGTATGCAGCCTGCCAAGAAGCAAACATGTTCGGCCCCAACTTCAACAGTGCAAGCACAGGTTACTACGTCGCCAACGTTCTCAACAATGGTCCTGGCATCCCCTCTGATTTCCAAATCGTTGCAAATGGTGCTAGCAGTGCTGAAGAGTGCTGTAGCTCTTGTATGCAGTTCACTGGCTGCGAGACCTGGAGCTTCCGTTCTGCTAACCGCAACTGTTTCCTTTTGTACCACGCTGGTTCGACGTGCAAGTCACAGAGCAATCACCCCAACTACTTCATGTCCAAGAAGGGCTCTGATACTGGCGCTGGATTTATTGTTGGTAATGGAAAATGTGGTTTCACTTATAGTGGCAACAGCGACGGTTCGGTGTTTGCTGTTGATCTTTAAGTTTGCAGATAGATTCTTTCCTTTGTCTTAACATTCTGGTATTACCAACATTTCATAGCAAGAATAAATTGAATTCACCCAAGTACAGTTAATCTACTTAATATCTTCCAAGGGATACAAGCGCTTATACGCCTGTCAGAACATACAGCTCTCCCGTAGAGTCACTAGTCAAGAACAGCCTTCCGGACTTGTCGAATGCCAGACCTGCCGGTCTAAAACACCCCGAAGGACACTTGGTGTTGTCCGTGTTCCACATCAGCGGCACTTCAGCTTTAGGGTCGTCAGACTCCGGTACCGGCTCACCGTTGGCAAAGTCCACCTTGCTGAGGCGATAGCCATCACCAGGGTTGCGGTTCCTGTAACAAGTTAGCGAAGACTCTTGCATCAGTAAATCATATCTGAGGGCACTCACCAGCTTCCATGAAATGCAATATATGCCGCACTACCGTCAAGGAACTTGATGTCGAGTGGCGCAAGGTGTGATCCGAATGTGATTCTTGGGGCCTGCTTCTCCTGGCACTCCTCATCTGTAAATCCCAGATCTGTCTCACTTTGCGGCGTTCCAGCAAATTGCTTGCCAACCTTTGCCCCGCCTGGAAAGTCTTTGATGTTGGACGTGTCATAGATGGAGAAGCATCCGGGATATCCGTAGTTGGCACTATACTGGGCACTGGAGGTGTCGTTGGGAAGACCGTGGAAGTTGAGTTCCTCACCAGGATTGGTGTTGTGAACATCGACGTCGCCACGGTAAAGGTTATCGACCGAGTTCTCAACGGACCACTGTAGACAAGGTCAGTTCTGAAGATCTGCCACAAAGTCCAAGGTCTTTGCTGTGAAGAAAAGCTGCACTTACGATATTTCCTGTGGATGGGTCCTCTGCCCAGCCAACACTGTTACGAAGACCCCAGCCAAGTACTTCCGCCTCACCATACACCAGAGGAACATCCGCTGCCAGCAGCTCATCAATGTTAAAGACTCTCACCTGACTGCGCACAACATCCTTGTCAACAGTCTCAACATCTAAGTTGCCATCAGATCCGCCAGCCACGAGCAACAGGTTAGGATTGCCAGCGAGAGGGATCGTCAGGGTACGGGTAGAATGAGTAGAAGTCGCACTCATCCCTGTGATGACGGTTCTGCGAGAGCCGACAGTGCCTTTGGAGGCATCGTAGTCGTAGGCGTATACCTCGCTGGGAGTAGAAACGAGAATGGTTTTACCGTCGGCGGTCAGAGCAATGCCGTGGTTCAGCTATGTTGACAAAGTCTTGTTAGTATCATGTCCTAGCTTCTCAAGACCATATAGGATTGGACAGACGTACATTCGCGTTCGAAATCAAGGCGTCATCAGAGTCGATGCAGACATCGAGGTCTTTACCATCATCGAGGACAACCCTTCTCACGCCCTTGCTACCAGCCTCGGCGATTAGGAGATTGCCCTCGGTATCGACAACAAGGTGCCGAGGACGCTGCAGACCGGTACGTAGAAGCTTGAAGTCGACGCCATCAGCGGTAGCGATGCTGGCGGTCGGGGTGAGGTTGCATTGCGCAGAGGTGAGGCCGACAAGAGTGGCTGCAGCTGCAAGGAGTACCTGTACTAGGCGTGTCATTATGACCCTTTTGGTAAAATGTTAGCCGTTGCAAGTGGATAAACTATTGCACAAATGGAGGGCGACTGGAGAGGAAATATATATTGATGGGGGTAAATCACTGCCTTATGCATCAACATTAGCATTCCACTCTCCCCTCCCATTCACGGCAACAAATCCATCAGTGACATCATACCATTCTTCAAAAGACCGAGACAAGGCGAGAGAGCAAAAAGTCCCTACTCAATTCAAGGCATTGTCCCGTGCTGTATCCTTGTAAGACGTGACATCGTCCAGGTATTGCCAAGACCACCTCCCCAGCCGTCCCTTGATGATTCTCCACTTGGGCGATATTAAGCGGTATACCAGATAAGCTTAAATGCTTATAATGCTAAGCTGTCAGCCACCCGAGATCCCCCCAGCCTAGCGCTGTCGGCATGGCATCCAAAAGACATCTTTGCTCGACTCAAGAGATCCACATAAATTTTCCAAAAAATCATCTTCGTCAGCAATTTCAACCGGGAGCTGGTCCATCTCTTGCATTATCCAACTTCTCCGAAATGTGCTTGTTCAACCACTTGCCCAATCAGGTAGCTATCGGCCGGTCCTCCGATGGCCCAATCGGGCAGGTGTTAACCACGACTCCAATCAATACTTGCCTATTAACTTTTAGACTCCGGCTATTCTCTAGTTTCCATGTCACATTCCTTAATATGAGAATTACCTTAATCTAAAGAGGCTCTTATCCATCATCGTACGCTCGGTAGTATTGTCTGGTAATGCCCGCTTCGACAAGCAGAGTTCTCAAGCAGATATAACAGCGTATCGAGGTTACATCCCGTAGTGCACATAGACTATCCAGTCAGGCCAAGATTCTTCTTTATCACATGGTACGACATCTCTCATAACCACATTCACTGGACTTTCCTGGCCACTGTTCTTTTCAATGCTGATGCTGTGTCGATTGCTGTCCCGGCTGCCCAGCCAAGTATCCCGTAGCTTCCTCGTCGCATTGTGCAGACCTTCGGCAACTGTCCTATCCGACGTTCCACTGTTTCTTAGCTCCTCATAAGCAAGCCTCGCAATCGTGACACAGAGAGAATCCCTAACTGTCCAAAGAGTCCCGATCACATGTCGAAAGACTAGGAGCTGAAACCCAGCTATGAGATGAATACCCTCATCGGTCAAGTCGTTGTTCTGCATCTCTCCTGTTCCGTATGCAGAGAGGTAGGCGAGGAATGGTGATTGTCTTTGCAGGTCATTTTCGAGGAGATTTGAGACCGTAAGGCAATTGGTTTTATCATCATCCAGGCATAAATAGCTCTCTGCCGGGTTGTGCCTATCTGTGTATGCATGGCCAGCATAGTGAAATATATCTGACTGGAATAGCTGCGCTATAATTTCTTGCTTATGAGGCTTCAACTCGACTGTGGTCATCGACGTTGACTCGCATACCGTGCGGACAGCAGCTACTTCTTTTGGTGCGTTGGGGAAGTCGAAGCTGCCAGGTGTCTTCTCCATCCTGACTAATAGCGCTTGTTGTAGTGGTCGTGTTGTGGTAGGGCGTTTACGTCCCCGAATAATTTGACTGAACTGAGGTCTGATATGACGAGACAACTCTGTCTAGAACTGTATCAGAGGTGCCTTTTCTGTAAATACCTGCTGCGTGGATAGGGAACTTTGTTAAGAGCCCTGTCATAATCCACCAAACATGAGGCCATTCAGCAACTGGAGCTGTGGTGAAGTCGAGAGCTTCTAGCACAGGCCTAGCGATACAGGTCCACAACCATTGCATTGAACGGGAGCTTCTTAGCGTACCGTCCGCAACAAAGTCAACCATGGTGTGGTGGTCGAAATTAGGCAATGGTATTGCTCGAATCTGATGCGGTTGGATTATAATGGCGTCGCATCGCAAGGCACAGACGTTGACCACGATTATGGGACCATCTTTAGCGGCTACCATAACTTCTGGCATCCCCTTGAGGAATTTCGTCTCGTCCCAATTGGTTGCGCAGAGAAATAAATCTCGTTGCCAGATCAGGGTGTTTTACTTTAACATTGTCAAGGTTCATATGTAAGTCGTCCAGGGACGATGCAATCATTCCACGACCTCTCTCAAGCATGTTGAGAGCTACCATGGGTACTTTGCCAAGTTGAAGCGCCAGTCCAGCCGCGTCTGAAGATAGGCCAGCCGCAATAGTCAATAGCTCTTGCTTATCGGTGTTTCCTAGCGAGCGTATTACCAATCGGGGCAGTAAGTCAATGGCCAGCACCGCTGCCTCATAAGCTAGTTGCCACTCTGATCGAGACGTGTAGATGAAAATAACGCCGCGTGCAGCCTCCATGCGACTCTTGACTGATGATTGAGTCTTCATGATTGCTTTCTGGAAGAAGCGTGTTGCTTCTTGTTCATCATCCTTGCAACTAGTGGTCGCTGCCCGCTTCAGAAGATATTCGCCAACGTTGCTGGGGGCCTCGGTCTGGTAGCGATGCGTTTCTCCCATAGCATCAACGGCCTTCTTAGCGAAGTAAAAAGCTTCTTGCAGGTCTGATAAGCCGTTTGTTACTTTGTATTTCAGTACTAGACTTACGCCTATCCCGTGCAGCAAGGTTGAGTAATTCACGTCATTGGTGGACGTTGCTTCTAGCGCCTGGTAACCGAGATATATAGAAGCCTCAAGATCTGTCATGGACCTGGTGCGTTTGAAACGATGTACCAGCGCAGTTGATAGTCTGTGGAGATAGCTCCCTCGGCTCTCGCTGCCTTTTTGGCATCTTTCAAGAGCAGTTTGGGCCAGCTCAATTGATCATGTCAAGTCAGAAGCCTTCCCCAATCTTTCATATCTATTGGTGAATAGGTTTCCTATGCACGACACGACCCCTATCCACATGCGATCTCTTTCGGGAGTTTGGTCCAATACAGTCTCCAAGATTCTGATGGCTTCGTCAAGATCTGCCAGTCGTCTGTCTGGCGGTATCTTGTAGCAAAGCTAGAGCCTAGATTTGCTAGGCAGCGTAGCCAATCTGTCGATGTCATCAGTGTTGTCTCCACAGTTTTTTGGGCATGCTTGATAGATTCATCAAGATCATCCATTGACCCCGATAGGAAATAACGATCACCTATGGCGGTACTGAGAATATGGAAAGCATGTCCTGGAGCCGGATCATCGTCTGGGGCCAATGAGAGATTTGCTTTAAGGACCTTTATCGCCTCCTCATGGTCCGATAGTGATCCAGTTCTCACGTGTCGCTGGCTCAGCCGGTTAGCAAGATCAAGGGATCTCCCTAATTTTCGCTTGTGATCATTCAGAGGCATCCTCGGAATCTCGCGAGCGATCTCTATGGCTTCGTCGAGGTCTTGAAGTGACCCTGTAGCGGCAGAACGACCTGCAAGGAAACGCCCCAAGTCGATCCGGAGGGAGACCCAGTCTTTATCATAATCGTAAAACTCTGTAGTGGCCTGTCTCGCCAGGTGAATAGCTTCATCAATATCGCTCGATGATTGGGTGTAGTCCCATCTGTCGGCAAGGAGCCTCCCAAGAGAATGCAAATAGAATGCTCTTTCCGGGCTACGCTCGGGGACTGCCGCGATGGCATCCTTTGCTGCCTGTACAGCTTCCGAAGGGTCAACTTCACCTAGTGTGTTGCAATACTGACAATGGAGCATTTCTGCAAAGGTCGATAGGTATTGCGCTTTATCGGGGTAATCGTCCGATAGGCTGTTGACAGACTGTCTCACATACCCAAACCACGGTCAAGTTCTTGGACAGAGACAGAGCCAGTAAAAGTGACCAAATCAACTAGAACACGGCCAAAACGGTCTACGTATTCTGGTCTATCCGGGTGACTTTCTGGGCATTCCTGCACTGCTTTTTCAATAACCTTGAGACAATCTTTCAAACTATCATCATTGTTCGAGATCTCAAACTGGTCATATAGCATGTAGGATAAGGTATTGAGATAGCATAGCCGGTCTAAACAACCTTTTCGGGCTAGCTCTAAGGCTCGGTGAGCTGCTTTGATAGCATGTTCGATAGCGTCAGGGAGACCCGAGTAGCAAAACTTATCCCCTAGTATCAGGGCAAGGCTGTAGTAGTAGCAGGGCTGGTTGGGGTCGGAATCTGATGCGATAAGGATAGCAGTTTCGGCCATGTCTATTGCCTCTTCAATTGACTGTGCTTCTCTGGTATTGTGGAAGTGGTTTCGGAAATCAAGCGCGAGGCGGTGCATATAAATTGCCCGACCAAGGTCTTTCTGATCATCGGAGTTGTTATCCAACGCTTGGTGGATCGTGTTGTCGGAAGATGCCATTGTCAGCTCAAGCATCATTAACACCAATTTCTTGCTGTAGAGCAGTTTTGAAAAGTAAGATGATTCAATCAGAAGGCTTACAGGTCTTGTGTCCACAGATGTTAGAAAGGCGTAATGGGAGAGTCTTCTGTCAGCATGCATTGCAGCCTAATATATACGTGTTATTATCACGTGTCTTACTCCTATCAATAGGAAGCAAGGGCTGTAAGGAAGTACACCAATGTCCAGTTCTAAGTGGTTATACCTATAGTTTGGAATCTGCTGTAGTTTATATCTTATGGCGCGACATGAAGGACTTGATAAAAGGGCCACCTCTTGCTCAGTCAAACCTTATGTTTACAAGCGCTTAACTTAATGAGCTTGATGAAAGAAGACTATGCAGTGACCTCTTGGCCTCTGTAGCGATGAAAGCCTGGATCATAGTACAATTGCACTCTGTATGCTGCAGTAAAAGATTCTTAAGATCCAGTACTTCCTGTTTCAAGTCATTACACCGGTCCCTCAGGACTGCATTCTCCTCTTGCAATCTCTCCCTATGAGCTTCCAATGCCTCTGCTTCATGCTGCTTGCGGTCTCGATATTTGCGAGCAATATTTCGATTCCTCTCGCGAATACGTGATGCTTTCTCTTGCATAGAATTTTGGTTCCGACCGCCGTTGCAAGAATAACCTTGCTGTGTGCTAGTTGTGGTCTTCTGTGAATGGGGACCTTTATGCTGGTGAACTTTTGACCTTGCTTCTGAATAATATTCCTGGCTAGACTGAGCCTGAGTTTGGGTGCCATATTGTGACTGTGTTGTTGCGGAGGAGCCCTCGCCGTGGACTAAGTTGACAGGAGCTTCTGTTTGCACATCCCCAGACTTATCTAGCCACCTCTGGCAGAACCAGGGATCGAGCTGAATAATATCATTTGGACCGTCAATAAGTTTGTTCGACGAGTCAAGGCCATGGAAGCCGAAATGAGTGTCGGGTGGTGATGGAAAGGTAGGGTAACCTGGGTGCTGATGCCACGTGCTTTCAACAAAGCCAGACGGAAATGTATCCATGGTAATCGGTACTTGACAAACTCTCTTAGTCTTCAACTAATTTACACAGGGATGAATGCTCTACTTACTATGTTGCGTGCTTTTATTCAGTTTGTGTTTCTTGTATAAGAAGCTTGCAGACATGTAGATCAGGTATTCGCATGCTCTGCCAGTATCTGTGCAGCCACTAAAGCCAGCCCTTTTGTATCTCCTCCGCTAGTCTTCCTCATCAGCAGTCATCTTTTCTCTTTACTCCTCTGAGATATCTAAGATGGAACGTAGCAGCAAATGCAAGGATCATATCAGGGGTTGGTGGTCTAGACCGCCGCCTTTCCCGACTCGTAGCTGAAACAAGATTCTGGACAACCTATTGGGCTTACGGGGAAGGGAACATGTTTTACCATCATATGATGATGGCAGTAAGCCACAATTTTGTCTTTGACGATACGATTTCCGAAAATGGATAGAGTCCGATGCATCAATGCTAGCGAACCTGAATTTCCGTTAGAAGGGCTGAAGTCAACCAGGTTCTCGGGATTCAGGCAGTGACTTTAGGGGTATCCGTGGCGTCAGATGCATAAGCAGCCACATGCTCGCAGGGGACTAGATTATTCGGCGAACAGAGCCATGCCCCATGGCGGGGTTTAGACTACTCTGCCACTTATCAATCGCTCAATGGAGATAGGGTGCTCAGATTATCGGCCTTGCACCTCCGTTGCGCAAGTCTCACTGATGATGAAATCCAAGAGAAGTTACTAGAATTTAACAATGATCGTAATGTAACAACTACACATCCTACCGCTCCCAGTGACGCTCGATGTGCCACGTTGACTGTTAGCGCCGGGAGTTTGGCGATACTTTAATTAAAGTCCGACGATATTATTAAGTGGCTTGGCTCTGTTGCTGCTTACCCCCGATTGCTTGTGAAGACCTCGACAGGGTCATCTATGGAGGTCCAATGACGGCCGTCATGCCTGCACTCACCATCGACACTTCTTTTCTTCACTGCAGAAGCTGAAAAGACCACGACGCTCTCTTTCTATTAGTGACAGAATAATCATGAACCATAATGGGAAACGTACCCAGAGCCACTCAAACCTTTTCTAAGCCAATGCACAGATTCCCTCATATGCATGGTTATATGGTAAAAGGCAGAGCTCTTGAACCTGTCCTGTAAAATCATCTGCACCTCATCAGAGCTGGAATTTTGTGAATTCAATGACTTACCACTGCTCCGATCTCGAATCAAGAAAATTACAACAAGAATCGGAGCATGTGGCGTGCTGTGCCGTCAAAAAGCAATGCCGAACATAAGATCGCAGCACCATAAACGCCTCAAATGGGACTGGTTGTGAGCTTTGCCATAGCTGGAGATGTCCTGGCAGGGATGGCAAGTGTGGCGGTCGGCGATTGAGGGCTGGGTGAGGGACGAGCACTTAACAGGTGCGAGACGGGTTGCGACTTATAGGTGGCTGGAGTGAAAGCTATGGTACTGTTTAATTTAAAGAAAGCCAAACAAGGTCAATTATTTGCTTAGGCCAGATCTTTGATTTTCAAAATTGACACTTGGTTTACGGCCATTTTTGATGAATCAGAGGGCATTCCCAGAGCTTGGCATCGTTCTGGGCTGACTGCCTCTTGAATTTCGCTCTTTAAGCTCGTAAACCCCGCTTCTGATGACGTGTCCCAGACCATGACCCAGTCTAGACCTCAGCCCAACGAGCACATGGACTGGTCTAGACTCTTTCACAGCCCAGAATCGATTTGCTGACGCAGGGAGACGGAATTAGCCGCAAGCCCGGCTCCCCGACGCCATCATGTTGCTAAAATACGATAAGCATAGGATATTGGTTCTGTTGGGAGGGTTGCGAACGTACGATCGATCGCCAAGTCCCGGAATCGGTCGACATGGCACGCGGTACGCCACTATCTCGGTGCAGGGCTGGGCTATTGAACTCGATATTAATTGCAGCGGGGCTTCAGTCATGGCATACCACGATAATGCGATTCATTTAACAGCCAGGCAGTGCCTGTTTTCTTGAAGGCTTAATCAGTAACAAACCATTTCATCTGGCGAAAGGTTACATAAGTCGTTTGACCAAACCAACAATCAGCCCACCAACGACCAGCTGCAGTTCCAGATGGCCGCCCTGGAATTTGGTCGCACCTCCGACACCCTGCATCAAAGTGCTGATGACCATCAGCCCCTAGTAGGTTATCCCTTGCATCCTTACTGTGTTCTCACACCGTTATCTACCCAGCACCGCTTCTACATTAGCTCTCCATCATGCCACCCATGTTGATCAAGAACATGAACTATACTGACTCACCAATCAGATGCCTCTTGACCTAGTAACTGAGCAGCGTAAGTCGCCCCTCCTTCCAAGCTGATTGATTCTCTTGATGCTTACTCGCCTGGTTCCGTCCACAGCCTCTGCTCAAAACCTCACATGGGACGTGGATGAGTACTTCTCCAACACGTCCAGCTCACCGGAGCTTGTCGATTATATGCAAACTTGTTACCCTTTCAACTACCTGCCGAGCTCTACAACAACCCTCAGTCACGACGCCGGCATGTTAGCCCCCACCAACAGAACCATTGAAGATTCCTCTGCGACAGCACAACAGAATCCTTCACCAACGCAAACGATCCAGGTCCCACAGATGACGGAGATCCAACTCCGAGCAGCATCACGCAAGCCGAAAAACCGCCGATACAAGGTGACTTCAGACACGCCAGCACACGTCAGAGAATGCCATCATCTAGCCGAGAGGCAGTATCGAACTCGACTCAAGGCGCAGTTCGAAAGTCTTCTAGCAGTGCTGCCCGCGTCCAGAACAAACACCCTAGCTGATAGAGACAGCGCGCCAAGTTCAGGGCAGGTCTTGAGTAGGGGTCAAGTACTTGACCTTGCTCGAGAGCGTATCATCGAGTTGGAAGAAGAGATTCGAATTACGAGAAGCATCATGTCTAATGGATATCCCTTAGCCTGAGACTGTAGTTCATTCGAATGAGGTATTGGAGACTTTACTATCGTGGCTATTATGCCATTCGAAAGTCCGATTACGGGATATGTGGAGCAAGGCTTCACTACTGGCAATTCTTTTTGTCACTCAAGCCCGGAACTTTGCATAACTGCCTTTATGGCGCTTGCTGCCCTATGTATGGTACAATCAGGCCGAAGAGATAGAATCGGGGGGGATGTAATTAGTATACCTATATCAGCCCACGACTAGACGGCAACGGAGAACTTCAATAACCTGTTCCAGAGTTCTGTCTTATAGCCCCTTCACTAAACCTATTAAAATAGTTCCAAGTCCTCATAAATCTATCCCTTCTCATTGAGTTCTAGAACCCAGGGAAGTCGAACCTCTCCTCCGGCTTCTGGGCAATAGCACCCTCCTCTCGCTCCAATGACCCGAGCATGCTAATATGCAGAGTGTGAAGCAGCGGATCCGCCTTCAACAATGCTGTCTGGGCAATTGTATCCTCCAGATCCTGTTCAACATCATAATATCTGCCCCTAAGCGCATCCTTCGCAATACCGGTTGCGAGAGCTACACATGACATGCCAGCCAAGTGCGGCGAGCCAGTGAACCTTTTCATCCACTCCTCGAAGCGGGAGAAGACTTGAGGAAACTCTGCTAGTGCAGCGTCATGATGGCCATCTAGTGGCATTACATGTTGTGTCAGCATATGTTATAAGGATTGATAGGACTCAGTGTCCACTCACCTGCTGTCTTCATGCCCGAACGCACCGCGCCAGGATGGATCACGTATAGATTGATATCAGATGATGGAGCAACTTCATCCACTTCGGCCTGAAGGACGCTCGTCAACTTGACCAAAGCCGCCTTGCTGGTACAATAACTAATGTTGAATGGAAAGTCTACAGTGGCTGCCTTGGAAGCGATATTGATCACGCACCCTTGGCGTCTCTCAATAAAGCCAGGCAGGACCATACGCATCAGGACCAGGGGTCCATTGAAGTTGATTGCCATGTCTCGGAAGAAAAGAGCAGGGTCTTGCTTATGGAACTGTACATACTGTTTAGCATTTCCCTTGTAAATACCATGGGCAGGACACTTACCACGCGGACACCAACAACTCCGGCACCATTAATGAGGACATCAATATTTCCTACGGTGAAGGTAGCCTGTCGATATTCGTTAATGAACATTTCATGGCGTATTGCTGAACACGGCTTACATGTTTGACCAGCTCCTCGCACTCTTTAGGGTTTCCGACATCGCAGCGCCAATAATGCACTTCATCGGCACCAAGATGCAAAAGACGATCCTTGGCAGAATCTGGCAGCGAAGGCTGTATATCGGATAGGAAGAGACGGGCACCAGCAGTGGCAAAGCATTCAGCGGTGGCGCCGGCAATAGTACCAAGAGCACCTACTTAGCGTTAGATAACAGAAACAAGGTCTCAGCCAGAGAAGAGTTCTTTTCCGAGATGCGTACCGGTAATGAGAATAACCTTTCCTTTTAAAGAATTCCTGAATTTTGATGGATGGAGGAATGGGTAGATCTCATTGTGAATGCGGGGAGGCTGCTGGTCTGTCATGTTGAGAACAAATGTGGAGTTGAAGGCTTTGGAAGCAAACTACGATAGATGGGGGAGTCCTTTTCAAGAGCTGAGTAGTGTCTTTATAGTTTCAATAGAGTCTCGCTAGTGCTGATGACTTGAATTAGGTAACAGTGATGAAAGGCAGTCCCGTGCCACCACAGACGCTTTCAGTTCCTGGGCACCCAACTCCCTAGATCCGATACCCTTCCGACCCGATGCTACACCATCTTGACGAATTCGCTTGGGATCGGCATTTCGGGTGCACTCCAGGCCAACTTACAACGTGTACATATACTTGTGTCTTAATAGTACTTTGCTTATCTAGACGCGCAACTTATCTAGACGCCTCGGGTTTGCCTCGGCCTTGACATTGCCAACCAAGGTTACCTTCTTGATATCCTGCACATTAATCCTCCCTTCTTCTCAGAAATTCCGACGCTCAAAGTATCAACCGGTTCTTCCGGGTGGATCATTTCCAATTTGTAGTTTCTCAGTACCGTAGAAAGCACCTTTAAAATATTCATCATCGCCAAGTTCTTGCCTATGCACATGCGGTGTCCAGTACTAAAAGGCGATAAATGTCCCTGGAGCTCTTTATTATCGGGGCCAAGAAATCGATCTGGGATGAACTGGTCGTGGTCTTGTCCCCAAACCGATGGGTTGTGGTGAACGACGTGGTTCAGAGCAAAGACTGTAGTCTTTCTATTGTTAGACCTGGATGAATCTACTGGGTTGTTCAATCTCACCTTTTGAGGTATTTGGCATCCCTGGATCTCGAGTCCACCAGCAGTCATGATCTTCCGGGGTAATGGCATGGTAAACACAGGGTTGATTCTGAAGTTTTCGTATATGCATGCCCATGTATACGGTAGGTCTTTCTCGAGGGCTTCGTAAGATATGACTCGACCTGTATTATTAGATAAGTTCGAATCTAATTCTTGGATAACCTTGTGCAAGCTCTTGGGGTTTTGCAGTAAATGGGAGAACAGGAGCGTCAGGGTGCCTGACGTGGTATGAGACCCGGCGACACTGTGATTGGTGAGAAGGAAGCTGGAGATATAGGCAATGTCACCTACATCATTGCAAAGGCCTCGGTATTTATGTCCAACTCGGTAAGCTTGGACCCAGTCTCAGGGTCAACGGCGACCAACAAGCTCGAAAGAAGGTCCTTGCGGTCGCTGGGACCACCCTCAATCCTCCGGCGGACACATGCCGCAGTCAGATCCCGAAGCTGCGCACGAGCATTGAACAGACGTCGCAGCCATGGAATTGGGATGAAAGGTAGGGCTTTCTTGATCCACGGGAGAGCTTCCGGTGTCATTCCCATCATGCAAGCAAGGTATATATGGTCGTTGATGGGTGGCAGCCGGGCTGTGTCTCTTTCATCTTGAGAGTCAAAACTTCTGCTGAAGGCAAGCTCACCTAGAACATCAAAGACATAAAAGGCAATCAAGTCCTTGAGATCAAACTCTTGCTTGGTGTAAGAGAAGTGATCGAGGTTTTTCCTCAGTTTCAAGATATGGCGGTCGACGAAATGCTCCATCTCCTTGATAGACTGCAGGGAAAACGCATGGGCCATTTGGCGACGCCTAATGGCATGAGTCTGAGATGTAGACTTAGTTGAACGCCCCTTCACAGACAAAGGTTGGCATACCTCTTCATCTTGCGTCCCAAACAAGTTGGGATTGAAAGTCGTAAATCCATCATAAAACCCCGTCTTCTGTAGTTGCCTACCAGCCTTGTAGATGGTATTGACAGCATCGGGATTACGAAACGACAAATCATTTGGCCCGACCCGTACGACGTCGCCGTACTGCTCATGCAGATGAACAAGCGTATGCGGGAGACGCAAGTTCCAAAGATGATAGGTCTTCCACAAGTTGGTGACGGAGGCGAGCGGAGGACCAGGGTACTTGGCCAGTGGGTGGAGGTATCGATAGTAAACAATGTATCCAAGTACTAGGACGCCAACTAAGATCGACGTTTGAAGAAGCATGGGCAAGCTCAAGGCCCAGATGATGAAAGATTCAATCTCAAGTGACATTTTAGCAATGAAACGTATAATAAGCGTGAATGAAAGACCGGATTACAGCGAGAGCTTTTATACTTGCTTTACACGTCTACAAACTCGTCTGCTTACGCATCTATCCCGACTCATAGCCACGTAAAACCATTAGGGAAGCATGGAAGCGGAACTAGCGTCCTTTCACAGCACACCACGGAACTAGCGGGTGTCGGAACTAGTGCAGCAAATTTCCCCGCACATTCAACTGCCGATGATTTAGATTCAAGACCCTCGGATCGGAAAAGGCATAATGTGGAGGAGACCTGGACAGCTCGTCATCAGTCTGGCTGAAAGCATCTCAAGAACGGCCCTTACTCTTATCCTTGCTATCTATGTTTGGTTGATCAATCGCCTCTTTATAACCAAACTTCAGTCAGTCAATACTAATAAACTGTCTGCTACATAAAGTAAGCCTCCTTGCCTGGATAACTCCTCCATTCGAGGGGCTCATGTAAAAGAAATGAAAAGTCAGGAAACCCATCAACTCCAATCCCGATTTCAGACAAGCACGTGAAGTCTCCGGGTAAGGATTCAAAGGGTAGGGTCGAGTTGAAGAACATCAAATCAGTTGGTGAGCCAGGCAATGACCCACGGCCTTCATTAGGTCGCCTCAGCAGGTCATTTGACAAAACCGGTTTTAACAGCCCATTCAGCCTTTCAGGAAGCTCTCTTAAGCCTTGCAGGCGCTGCCATAGCCGAAGCATTGGAGGTGATCTTATGCTGAGAAGCTCAATAAGATCAAGCGCTTGATTGAACTCCTTTTGCATGGTATTCCAGAACAGGCCGTGGGCATGTACAGCTGCGAGTAGAATATTCCCAAACACTGCAACTAAAAGATGTTTGAAGAAGAGCACGTGGGAGAATATCAAGGTCCTCTGGGTACTCAGTCTGCAAAGCGTCGACACCGCGTCTTTGGCTAGGGCTACTGCGACATGAGCCTTGGCTTCGTGTTGGTTGATACGAGAGACAGACTGCAGTACAGGTCGGAAGATCAAGCTGCGAAGAAGACTTTGTCGAAGATACAGAGCTGCTTGGATAAAGGGTGGCGTTGAGAAGGGTTCACTTTGGCTAGGGCCCGCGTCAAGCTTCAGCTGTTGTGGTAAATCATCATACCACTGACTAGCTTGGGTGTCCAAGGACTCAAGGACATCGCCTTGGACCTCTGCTTCGTTCTCTCCGTCGATGTTCATAACCCTCCATGCACGGCCTAATAGCTTAGTCCATTGGAGCAGACAGCAGAGTACAGGATCTGAGTTATCCTAACGAGTTGTTAGTAAAGAAGCTTACTTCCCTCATTCTCTGCGCCACAAACCTCTAGAAATAGCGACTGGTCTACGTAGGAATCTTGAATAGAGTAAGGAATACCCTGACCCAGACAAATCCGTCTTTCCAACATGTATACCGACCAAAAGACATTTAACGCAGTATTTCGATCGTCGTGATTCGAAAACACTTTCTTGATCGTTGTATGTCGATGTAATCCTATCTCCAAACAAAGTCTTGCTGCAAGCCCAATAATCCGTCCAGTGCGGACTTCATCGTCAAGTTGATAATGATAAATGGCCTACAGAGCAGATTAGTTGCTAGTCTGGACTAGTAAGAGAGAACCTAACCGTCAATGCCAACAGCTGTATGCCGCTGATGCCACTTGTGTTCCATATCAAACTCTCGACTGCCTCTGTTGTACTTTGAAACAGCCTCTGGGCCTGATCGTTTCTCCCACCATTCTCCATTGTTTTGCTAACAGCGAGAACAATTTTCAGCTTATTGGTCTCATCATTCAGAAGAGCCTCTGCTGCTAGCTCTCTTCTAGGGATGGGCGTCCCGGCACTGATTGGCCCTATAACTGCATATACTCTGTCGATCGTATCTATGAGCTTCTCCTCGCGCAAGAAAGGGTATAAGCTACCCATGTTAGTGAACCATTTCTTAGCAAGAGTAACAGCCTCCGCTTTAGGTATGTCCCATAACGGATCCATGGCCACAAGCTTCATGAACGGGCCATAATTCGAGAAGTGGGATGGAACCACGGAAAGGCTACCATCATCACAGCTTAGCTTGCTAAGAAAAGCAGAAGGCATGCCCATCTCTCTGAGGTTACCGCTAACAGCTTTGAAGGCGAATTCGGAGCTCGATGGACCGCAGAACTCGGGAACGCTTGGTAATGTATCTGATGTACTTTGGACCTTCTGGGTTCCACCGTGAATAAGAGTTGATTGATTTGTATTCGGCCTGGAATTTCCTTTGGCTGTTGTGCTACTGGCCCTGGTAGTATGGACTGATGCGGTCAGTGTATGCTGGGGGCTCGCCCTGTTATGAGGTATTAGCATGGGGGTCTTGTGCTAAGACTGTAGCGACGCACAGGACTGGCTTGGGCAGACGTTGCGGCATTTCATAGTCGCATATCTTTTGCAGGGAAGAGCATCCCTTGCAAGGTTGTCCACCTTTGACCTGGACTTAGCATTGGTTTTATATTTGGAGCATGAGAAATGTACCATCACATTTGGTCTTTCGTCGTCTACAGTAGGTGCTAGAGCTGCAGTCAGCTACATTCATGGTGAATTCTGTGACGGGGACAGTGGGCCACCTACCAGGCCTGGTTAACATATTGCGCTCGTTTAGCTCGAACTTTCGTTCGAGGCATTGCTCTATAATTTTCACCCACAATTGTCGTCTTTGTATAGTTTTAGGAATAAGAGAAAATAGGCAGAGTGGACAAGAATGTCTAAGGGTCACGCTGAGAGGATGCGGGGTAGAGTAGGGTTTTTATAATTCCAGGCTGAGTTGTGAAATAATTATATAAACTTATTTATATATATCTGCTAATGATTTACTATTAAGCTAATATATGACTTTACTTTCCCAGTGGACCAGGAATCAGTCCGCCATACTCTAATTCTGTTTCAGAAAGACATTTTGCTTATATCAATGCCTGGACTACCACTACCTTTCACTAAGGTACCTAGGCCGGCACGTACGGTTGAATCGGGAGCTACGGGCCCTAACTTCCCGATGGCCCCACACAATGAAAGATCTCCAGCCCCGATAAGTATCCCAGAAAGGATGGAAACACCCTCACCACAACAAGAGCAGATATTAATCTCATCGCATGACCTCACTAGTGACCATGTGGGAAGAGTTACGTCGATGCGTAATTGAATAGAGATAAACCAGCGGCTGTTTATGTGCTATCTCAACCCAAGACCATGCGATATAAGCTGTTGGGCTTAGTCTTGTGATGAAGTCAAGATAGAGCTGTACGGCGGACAAAATGCGATTGAAGCGGCGAATCAATTATATAGACAGCTAACTCTGAATATATTCCCTTTTCGGGCAAAGGTGCACTGACACTAAACCCTCTTTCTCGTTTCCCATTCACATATGCGATCATTCCTTGAGCTTGAAGTATCGTGTCAAGAACATCGAGTTGGCGGCGAGAATAACAGGTACAACACTAACCATCTCTCCCAAGCCAGCATACCTTGGCGGAATACGGAACTCAACCCAAGCACCGCTAGCCATTGTGATGGCGAGGACATTGTAGACAGCAGACCAGACAAAGTTGAAGTACATGCGTTGAAACGAGACTTTGCTGATATCAAGAAGAAAAGGAATGCCTTCAAGACCGTTCAGAAGCACGACGTCTGCTGCACCCTGGGTAACGTCGCTGCTTGTCAAACCACCTCCCATTTGAGCGCCAACGTTGGCCTGAGCTACGGCAATAGCATCATTCGTACCATCACCACAAAAGAGGACTCGCTTGCCCTGTTCCATCAAGGAAGCGACATAGTCTCTCTTCTCAGGCGGAGTACGTTCGCCAACAACATTCTCGGCTGGGATGCCAACAGATTCTGCGACAGCTTGGACAGCCTTGATCTGGTCTCCAGAAACAAGATGAACATTGATGTTGCGAGACTTGAGCTCAGAAATAACTCGCACTGCTTCAGGGCGGATCTGAGCCGAGAGGCCGAAGACGATAAGAGGGATGGAATCGCGAGTCACGACGAGAGTAGTGAGGCCACCATGCTGTAGGCGCGACACGTGGTCCATTTTATCAGCTCCAGTCCATCGAGCATTTCCAGCTCTCAGAGTTGAGTCTAGGTAATCCGCCTCAACTCCAGCGCCTGGAACGACTTGAATGTTGACCACTTCGGGCATGGCCTTGATGGACTGTCCTTGTAGGTGCTTCTCAACGGCAGCCGAGACGGGATGCTTACCACCAGATACAAGAGCCTTGGCCAAAGCGAGGTTATTTGCCATATCTCCGTTCAAGTTGACCTGCTCAGTCACAGCAAGCTCAGCCTCGGTGATTGTACCAGTCTTGTCAAAGACAACATCAGTAGTCTTGCGTGCTCCCTCAGTGGTATCAGCAGATTTGATGATGACACCGCCTCGAGCTGCGATACCACCAGAGACGACGAGAACCATGGGAACTGCAAGGCCAAGAGCGCAGGGACATGCGACTGCAAGAGTAGCTACTGCGTAGGTGATGGCATTACCAACACTCTTTCCAGCATCGTAGTTGAGAACCTCTATACCGCAGGCAATCCAGATGACAAGGACAAGAATAGCCACAGTGGCCATTGCTGGAACAAACCAGCCAGCGACTTTGTTAGCGAGGTCTTGAATCTCAGGTCTGGACTTGGCAGCTTCTTCAACAAGCTGGGCAATGTCAGTGACCGTGTTCTTCCCAGGCAGGCGCGTCAACTGGACAGTGACGCCACCATCTCCATTAACAGTGCCCGCAATCAAGTCACTGCCCTTCTTCTTAACAATAGGAAGTGTCTCCCCCGTAAGCATAGACTCATCAACCTCAGTCTTGCCGAAGAGCACAATACCATCAGTAGGAACCCTCGAGTGAGGCAGGACCTTGAAGACATCTCCATACTGAAGAAGGCGAGCGTCAATCTCACGGTCACCTTCCTTCTGTACCAGCACAGCGATGTTATTCTGCTTGGAGCGAAGAGATACAGCTGAAACAGCTTGGACGCGAGCGAAGGCTGCGATGAGGCGACCAACGAGAATGAGCGTGATGAGCATGGTGCTCGTCTCGAAGAATTGACCCTCGTCAAGAGGTTTACCCGCCATTTCGAAGCTAAACGCAACGACAGAGTAGACGTAAGCAGCGGTGATGCTGATGACGACGAGCATGTCCATCTCGACTGTTCGACTGTACCAAACAGCCGAAATAGCAGGGCGGTAGAACTCGGGGATGGCGATGCATTGAACCAGTGTGCCGAGGATCAGCGAGACAATCCCCTCTGTCTTCTTGTCGACTAGGTTCTCGCTCCATGAGACTACTGCGACGGGGATGGTGAGTGCTGCGGCGAGTAGAGTCTTTGTGAGTTGGTCCCAGAGGCGACGGCGGCTGTTTTCGAGTTGGGGATCTCCACGGGGTTCAGCCAGACCATTACATTTCTCTTTAATCGACTCCAACAGGTCTCGGGCTCCAATGGTAGTCGGTTCATACGAGAGGCGGACTGTCTTCTTGTCAAGCGACTGCACATCCGTCACGCCCAAAGGCGGATGGTCGATAAGCTCCTTGCTCTGTGCAGCCGTGGCCAGAACATCAAGGTAGTAATCCCTGCCGACGATCTTGCTAAGCATGAAGCCACTTGCCCCAGATACAAAGCTGAGAACTTCTTCAGCATTAGTGATGCATGCATCAACGTCGAACTCTCCCTTGCCCATGACAAAGTTGACTTGAGCATTGGAAACACCAGTCATACTACCAAAGATACGCAGCAACTTGTCTGCGCAAGAGGTACAGTCCATACCACTAACAAGAAACCCAACTGTCTCAAGATTCGCTGCGTTCTCAACGTCAACCTGCTTACTCCCTGTTCCAGAGGGTTTGAAAGCGGGAATAACAGGGGCAGCTCTCTTCTTTCCATGTTTGTTTCGATGCTTCTTGTCTGGGGTCGCTCGGGTGCTCATGCAACATGTTTCGAGGGACGTCATTCCCTGGTCGATGGCGCTTCGGCAGATGCAGCGGATTTGTTCGAGATAGCTGCTGTATTGGTTGAATGCAGCTTCGAGATGGGTACCGCAAGCTGTGTCGGCTTTGTGAAGCCCATGGTCGTGTTCGTGGGGCTGGTCCTGTGAGCCTGTACCTGTTAGTTGGGTAGTCATGTTGTGCTATAGTGGTAAGGTACCTTCGTGGTCTGGATCATCGTCACAAGCTTTCTTGCACTCGATGGCGGCAATGGCATAGATGCATTTCTCTAGGGTAAACACTAGTATTAGAGAGGGGTCTGGGTTGTTGCTGTTAAGGTGGAGAGAACTTACCACTGCAATGTTCCTCGCTGCCACAGCAAGTTGAGGCTTGGGAGGTAATACTAGAAGCATCGGAGTGACCGTCGCAGCATCCTCCATGTTCGTGGCCGTGTTCATCAGTGTTGGCATGCGTATGCCCGTGGTGACTGTCATGGGGTTCATCGTGCTCAACCGTAACAGAGTCGCTTCCATGATCAGTATGGTGATGGCCATGGTCCTCCAAGCCAGTACTAACACGCTCAGCCTTAGACCCGCAACAAGATGCACCCATGGTTTCTTAAAAGGTGTGATGTTCGCAAGGGAGTAGTGAGTTATAATACAAGGTGTGATTATAGAGAAAGGTAAACTGGAAAGAATCTTATTTTAGTTAAATACTCAAAACATCGTGAGTCGCAACTCATGCTGAACCTGTTTCTTCGTGGTCCGCGGCCAGCTCCACCGCCGCTTAAAGTCTCCGCGCTCCGTTTCCGCGCCGCGATTCTCGCTAAACCGTTTTAGACTGTGAAACAGGAGGCGCGGGGACTTTTCCAATCAGTCATTTTGTGCAACTTGTTAAGGATAACCCCGTGATAACATTTACGTCACTGGCAGAGGAGAGGGAGTTATTGAGCAGACAAGCATTGGGTATATTGCTAAAAACTTGTCGGATATTCATAAGTCATAATCGTATAGTAATCATCACGCTGCGATAATCCGGTGCGCCTCTGCTATTGCGGCCTTGACTTGATCGACTGTCCTGAAGCATGCACAAGCAGTCGTCATGTCAACTTCCTTCGGACACACCTCGGTTGGATGTTTCGTCGTCGGTAGTGACTCTGTATTTGAACAGCTCGTCCCCGTCTCGCAGTTCTCGTGACCTTCAGTATGCAGCTGGCTCTGTCTCGTCGCCAATCCTTCACCCAATTTCACAAGGCAATCCAACTCTCCTTTCAGACTCGCTTGTAGAAAGGCAATGTAGCTCGGTCCCTCGAGGGAAAGCTCTACAACATCCCGAGCATCTGGTTGTTGTCCGACGACAAGGCGGATCGGTGTACCAGATACCGACGACTCGGTCCGTTGCTTTTGTACGTAGAAAAAGTCACCGTATGAGGAGCCGATACTGGATAGTAGAGAGCCCAGGAGATAGACGTTTCGTGATGTGCGTGGGCTCTTGATGGATTGGAAGCAGACTGTGCACTCAAGGATCGTTCTTGCTGACGCGAGAGACTGCTTCAAGACTTTGAGGGTCTGGAAAGTCTCGAGTGAGCTCTCGATATCTGAGAAATGCTGATTGACGAGCTCGATGCAGGAGCATTTCTGAGAAGAGGTCCCTGGGGTCGCTATGCTCTCAGTGTTTTTCGATATCGGCGTCACATCCATCGGCTTTTCCGCAGTTCCAGGGTACACGCCGTTCTGGTCCTGCTGTATTGCGGCTCCATCGAACAAATCTGACGGCAACTCTTCCTGTCCTGGAGTATTATCCTGCTCCGTCGAAAAGCCCATATCAAAAGACGGCAACGGCGTCCCCAGATCATCAAGAAACTGATCCATAATCCCAGCAAAGTTCCCCGTATCCATAACCTCGGGCGACGCAGCCGTCCCCGCCAGGCCATTCGCTCTATACCCCAGCGGCTGTCCCCTCCTGGGCCTCCCTATAGTCCTCATAGGAGAGTACTCGCACGTCAAAGCAAAGTGAGAACATCGTTCGCATAAAGGAGTGTGGCGAGAACATCGGACTTTTCGCTTGCCTATGCGTCATTCATTCATCAGCTGATGATGGAGTACAAAGAGGGGAAAGAGAAAGAGACTGACGGCAGGGATCGCAGGCGCGGTGCTGGCTCTTGTCACTTATACTTTGAGGGTTCATGCCTACTAGACTAGGTAGGAGCAGATCATATATAGTAGCGTGTCGTGTTTGCGTTGCTGGTTGGTTTTTTGGCGACAGGTGCGGCCATCAAGGTTCTCTGCCGAGGTCTTTTGCCAAGGGGAAAAGCATGGGAATGCATCCACGCCGCGGGGCGGAGCGGAGACTTTTGATAGATGTGATTGGTGGTGAACTCCACTTCCTTTCATAGCTTGGCTACCCTATAGTCCTGCTCCCTATTTAACGTCAAACTCCAATTAGGGATACAAAGTAGTTCAACTTTTGGCTATGCTATGTAATTCTTATCTTGCTACGGTTTGAATAAAGCAATTGGCTTATAGACTATTCCCGGGCTGGACTTGCGGCAAAATCCCAGCCTTAACAAGGTCGTCAACAAGATCAAGCAGCATACCATCACATCCCTCGGCTACCATGATCCTAACAGAGACCGGTAGATACTCCACATGTCTGGTGATACTGCTATCATACTTGACTTGACCAATTGGAATAGAAAATTCCGGATTCCCTACCATTGGTGAGATGAAGCCTGTATTCAGGCCTAGCAGAACACCAGTCAAGCCACCAGAACCCATAGCGCTACCGTAATCACTTCTATATTCTGGTGTAGCATCCTTGAAAGCATAGAGCATAAGGCTTTCTGAACATGCTTCAGCGTTCTTTGGGAGCATGACCTCATCCCACCAACTCTTGAAAATGGTCTTGTTTGCGACTGCTTCGTCGAGTAGCTCAGGCAGAGTGTCGGACCAGCTCCAGCTACCATTCGTGGAGGGATTGACAAACGGTACACGTCCATCGTACGCAGCTGCATAGTCCTTCAAGAATGGATCTCGAACAAGGCGCGTTTGCTGTTTTGCTGAAATCACTGCCCATGCCAAACCGATAAACTCCTGCAAGTCGCTTGGCGTTCCCGCTGGGTGACTGTGAGACCACTCTTCCGTGAAATTAGAGGTTAAGAGGTCGGCGGAGAGAAACTTGACTAGCCTGTCAACGAATTGGACGACAATGCGGTCCGAGTCTGAAAGGTCAGCATCCTTGGCTGAGGGAAGGTCGTACGTAAGGACTCGTTCCGGATATCGAGTATAGCCCGTTGTAAGATTCGAGTGCATGACCCTGCAAGCAGTCTTCCAAATCTCTGCATCGCGAGCCAAAAATCCAGCTGTATCAAACTCAGGTCCCAACGGTATAACCCGCGATAAGTCCACTAGCCCATGCGTCGGGCGGTTTCCGAAAATTCCGTTATCCTCGGCTGGTATCCGAATAGACCCTCCCGTATCTGACCCCAAAGCCAGATCCAACCAATGGTAGGAAGCCATACCCGCCCCCGCTCCGGATGAGGAGGATCCGACTTCTTGATACCCGTCGCCTCTGGGATTGAATGGCGCCTGATAGTCGATGGCATCTCTGGCGTTTTCAGGTGCAGCAAATTGCGTTGTTTTCATTTTGCCTACCAAGATTGCTCCGGCATCTACCAGATGCTGTACTGCGGGTGCAGTGCCATTGGCTTGGGGGTAGAGGTCATAGTAGGCGCGGCTTCCAGCTCCAGTCTTGAGGCCATGAACGTCATAAATATCTTTTACGCCGATGCGTACACCGGCAAGCGGGTATTCTTCACTTGGAGTGTAGTAAATCCTTGAGGGAACACCGATTGTTATTGATGATGAGCCAGGGAGTGCAGCGGGGAGTGGAGCGAAAGATCCGCTCGAGAGGGGTATGATGCCCTGGGTGAAGGCGCCTTGAGTATCGAGATAAAGGCGGTATGGATTATGTAGAGAACCTGTTGAGGGGTTCAAGATGTAAGGACCGGTGGGAGCGTTGAAAGAGTAATCGATTTCTTGCCACGACAACGACGACGTGTTGCCTTGATATTGGTAGTTCGATAGACCGGGAACATCATTCGAGTCCTTCTTCACGTACATTGCTACAGCTGTGAGTGCATACTTCCAATTCTAGGTGAATAATAACGTACCTTGTAAGAACCCTTTATTAAAAACATCATCCTCAGCAAGCCAGGCGTTGACAGTGTAGTTGAGAGTAGACTCATCAAATCGGTTATCAGTTGCCTCAAATATCGTCACCGGGACAAAGTCGGCATGTCCATGGGGGCGCAGACCAGAAGTTAACGGGAGGACTGCCACCGGCTCAGGGTGGACAAAGTAATAGACCCCATTGACAGTCACGGTCGCGCCAAGGTTGATAAGGCTGGTACGCACAACCCCATAGAGACTCGCGAGGATGAGAAGTAATGCCGCATGCATAGCTTTTAGTGTTGGAGATATATACCTCAATCACGTTGAGGCATGTAGTTGGAAACGTCTGAAGGTCTGATAACGAGGATGGTCGAGGCAGGGCGCGCGGTTACTTTCGATATATTTGATTGGCAGCCCAAGCCCCACTTTTGTAGTTTCACAATCAACAGAATATCTCAACTGGCACTATACCAAATATGCGCTAGTTTCGTTTCTGGATTGTATCGAAAGAAGCACCAGCATTGTCAATTCTCCAGGAAGTTCAGGACTAATAGAGAAATGCTAGTTAAGCTATCTAATCGGTGATTGCGGCTAGATAAGATATCTCATGGCGCAGATCTGAATCCTTCATAATCACTAACCCCAAAGGGGCGTAACACGGCGGGGTTAGTAGCTGATGAGCCGCTGAATAAGCAGCCAGCATTACGAAGTGAGGTCGAGTATTTAAACATGAATCCGGACTGAGCGAATTGTTTTGTTAGAATTTCGGATAATTACCATTACTCTTTACTCTCTCTATCATCGCTCTTGTTCATTAATATGTCATCAGAACGTCGCTGGGATCAACGCCGCTTTCGGCTCGAGGAGTCGACAACGCTCAACCATGGCAAGCGCACCATCTTCATCGAAACCATGACTCCCGGGACCACTGTGCCGCCTCACTTCCATACACGCTTCTCAGAGACATTCGATCTCATCGAAGGGTCTATCTCTGTCTACAAAAGCAGTGACCCCAACATGGAAGCTTTGGAAGCTTCTGCCCAGCCGCTAGAAGTGGGCAAGCCTCAGACTGTCACACCAAACCTCTTCCATAAGTACCTCGTCAATGGCGACGGAGGAGCTGTATTGCGAGTCATCCTCGAACCAGGCGATGCGGATTTTGAGAGGCTGTTGAAGATCATGAACGGGCTGTATGCAGACGGCAAGCTCGCGGAGATGGGAGATAGCTTGGTGCTCATGGCCGTTGTCATGGAGCTCAGCGACGCTCATCTTATTGGTCCCGCGAAGGGTATGTTGGACGGCGTCAGAAGAGACCACAAGGACGAGATTGAGAGGCTTAGGGCGGAGTTGTTGAATGCTTACGATACTGAAGAAGCGCTGATGGGACTACTAGGACGATCTTAACAATGTATCTGGGCATTGAGATTAGGTCAATTATTATTATCTAGTTAGTAACATTGTAACAAACTGGGCAACTATTAGCAGGCGATGGCCATCAGCATAGGAGTTATCTTAGTATCAATTCAGGTGTTTGTACGGAGTAGATAGCATGCAAGCACCCTGCACCAGTGACCGACTAGTACACGCGGCCTGCAAAAGCAAACGGACTCTCTATCCCAAATCAAGCTAGATGTATCCAACATCGGCCCATCGGCTTTTTTCAGCCGGCCACAAGAGCCATTAAACTAACTGTTAGAATACCAATTTCTTTTGTTTACGCAAGCTCGATCCATGAATTTAAAGGTTAAGCCTTGGGCTTCCCACAAACAAGCGAATAGCATTGCATTCCTAGCCGGACTATTGCTTGACCTCTATAACTAGTGGTAACTAGCTGGTTACTATTGATTCTAGCCAGCTCGGTCAGTCTAGACTACAGCAAGGGTATGTGACCCTTATCAGCATAACATGTTATATGTCCGGATTTCGGAAGCCAGCCAGAACTGGGAGTATAAGTTAAGGTCTCCAATCCTCAGTATCATTAGTAGGCTCTCTACTCTACAAACACACATACTGTATTAAACAAAAGTTCGAATACCTGACCACCATGGCAAACAATACTCTCTCTGTGGGAGAAACGCTCACAGCTGGAAGCTTTCTCATTTCAACCAACAACCGGTTCAAGCTCCTGGTTCAAAAAGATGGGAACCTTGTGCTATACCGATTTTCGACAGGCTTCAACGGCCAGGAGGTAATGGCGGCTCAATGGGCGTCACACACGTGGCGCGAAACGCACCCAAACGCCACTGAGCTAATCATGCAAGAAGATGGCGACTTGGTTCTTTTCCAGAGTCGGCCGGGGAGGGAAGTTGCCTGGTCCACAAAAACGGGTCGCCGGGATTCTCGTGATGCATATGTGATGCTCAACGACAACGGCGACTGGGGCGTGTATTCATCAAAACAACAGGGGAAAATGCTCTTCAGGGCTGATTCAGCAGAGGTCATTTCTACAGCCGGCGTCCTCCAGCAAAATTCTAGTCCAAGCCCAAACCTTCTTGCTGGCATTGACGTTGGCAAGTTGATTATCTCGGGGATAGTTCAGGGACTTTCGATGGTCGAAGGGGGAGGGCTTATCACTGGGATCGCGGGCTTGATCTGGCCCGACTTGTTCGATGAGACATCAGCTGCGATGCGCGCTCTCGAGGAAGGATTGAAAGACTTCGCTCGGGATCTGATAGATCAAAAAAGCATCGAAACTCTCAGGAAAAAGACAAGGGGTCTTGTGGATGCATACAGACAATACGACGCTCTGTCACCTGGAGAGGACAAGGCTGAGTGGCTGAACGCCCTTCTGGTCTGGTTTACCACAAACAAGGAATTCTATTGCGATACAGATTCTCCCGCGAAGACACTCCCATATTTTGTCACCATGGCTACAATGCATTTGGCTGTGCTGAGAGATCGATCTTATCGATATAGGGAGATAACAAAGCGCGAACCCAACCAACACGATCTCGTGGGGTTCAGGGCTGCCCTGGAAAAGTCCATTGCCGAATATTCACAGATGGCATCTGCTATACGACAAGACTGCATGAAATGGCGTCGCAATCAGGTGCAGGACGGCGAGGTATGGACACCGGTGCCGTCATTCCAAGGCTCAGCCTCCACCACCGTTTCTGACCCTTTACGTTCGATCCCTGGCAACTTCAAACACATCTCAGGTCTTGGCCAGCTCATAGATGAACGGGTTGACCAACAGAAACTCTCCCGTAACCTGATCCGTTGGGTTACAGTCGAGTACCAAAGACAACTTGACGACGTTTTAGCACCTATATACCATTGGGATAATTTCCGGTACAGCACTCCCGAAGAATGCAAGCCAGTGAAAAGAAATGTTTCGTTTCTTGGAGGACCCTGGGGTGATGGCTCTTCAATGAACATGGAGTGCTGGGATGATGCAGAACAATACACCAAGTTCGGCCGCATCACTCGTATCGACCTCTATTCTGGAAACGATGTTGAGGGCCTTGAGGTATGGTATGGTGGTCATAGTAGCGGACTGCGAGGTTCCGCTAGCGGTACTCGACACGTTCTTGAAATTGCACCCAACGAATCTGTCGTCTACTTTTCAGGGACTGCTCATACATATGTCCAAGGCTTGAAGTTCTTTGTCAAATCGGACAAGAATATCGGTGGAGGTGTAAACAGCGAGAATGGCGGCAGTCCATCAGATAAGGATACCTTTCGCATGGGGCATCGGGACGAAGGTGGACATCCAGATGGGACGGGGTGTCGGCTGGACTATCTGTATGGAGTACATAACCACAGGGGTGGAACTAAGACGGGAGCAATTGAACAAATCGGAGCAGTATTTCATTATACTGAGAAATACAACTTTAAAGTCTAGTTAGCAAACTATATTAAAGAGATAGAAGACCACTTGGCTTTCGAAAAGTAAGGTAAGTCTGCACACTTAACAGAATCGACCATTATCTGTTCTTTCTCCTCTTGAACCTTCCCTTCGAAGTTCTCATCGAACTGCCCGTCTTCACTTGCGCCAGTGCCATTCTGCTCTTTATCATTCACTCCGTCTTGTTCCAGTTGACTTGTAGAATTTCTGGGAAAGTTGATCATCGAGGAAGCATGCCGTACAGCATATTCGTGCATGTTTGTGTCAAAGCTTCGTTCCAGCGCGGTGATATCCTTGGCGCTGTTGTCAACCATTTCACCGATTCTTTGTTGTATGATGGTGTTGCTGATCAAGGGGCCAAGTTGAGAAGGTAAGGTCATATCTTTTTGCCACCTCCCAACTCTGATAAACTGGCGTTCGCCAGACAGAAGTGGGGCGTATTTTGAAGCTCTGAGCGTATGTATTAAAGCATGTCTCTTCTGATATTAATTTTCCTGTTAGGAATAAAAAAACTCACATGTAGCATGGGGTAGGCGTTACAACTAATGGCGGAGCAGAGATCGAAGAGAATCTGCAAAAGTTCAAGACACTAGAGTGATAGCCAACCGATAAGAGATAAGGTTGTTCACAGCCGATAAGAGGCAGTCCTATGGAATGTCTCAAGTAACCAATCAGAATAACCCGGCGACTCACGACCTACTTCTCTTGGGAACAGTACGTTTCGGCTTGGAATGCCCCGAACCGGATGAATGCTTTATGGAGGATTGCTTACCCTGCATAGTGGCCCTGAGGATTTTGTTCGCTGGATGGAAAGCGATTCCTGCAATGGATTATCCGTTGCTGATAAATTTAATCTTGGAGTTATTCTAGCAATAAAAAGGAGCTACTGTAGTCTAACTTTATAGATGATCAAGAGTTCTATTATATTCTATACACTTTTATGAATTAATATCTATGTCAATCTCTTAGGATTAAAACAGGCTTGAACATAAATATTATAATTATAATTTACTTTATACTGACCCTCGCTCCTTGTTAGGTCATAGAAACTCTGTGACCCAGGGAAATATCCACTTGAGGACTGTTGGTTCTGTCTTTTTGATAGTATTCACACTCCCATAATACGAGAAACTGTGAAAAGAGATTGTCTCTGCATACAAAATGTTGTTGGCTGTAATCGTGCGGCGTAGTCTATACTCCCCAGTCTATTCTACGCCAGTTTTCACCTTGGGGTTCTCATAGTTATCTGGCCAGTAGCTTAATTAAGCAGTAGAAGACTTTATTTCAACTTGTTTATATATCAACGTTTAACGCCTTCTCTCAGAGTGTAGTCTTTGATATTAGAAACAGCCTGAGCAGGTTGTCGGTTGTCATAACACCCCTGCTAGCCACAAATGAGTTTGAGTGGCCAGTTATGCTTACGTCCTGTTGTGCCTCTAACCCCTGTCATGCATAACTCTTATCATCACACTTCCATGAGCATGGATTTGGCTCCTTGCAGAACGAGTCCGGGGTCTCCAGGTGGGATTGCTCTGTACGGATACACGTACTCCATTTTCTACACCATTTATTCCTCCAAGCGACACACGTTCATGGTGCGTTAGGCGTTTGTGTTTAGACCTGCCAGTTCTAAAAGAGATGAGTCACGATAATATCAACAAGACGATCCGGTCTTTGCAATGGAGTTCAATGGTCAGATTTTCCACATGCCAGGCCATTCAGTGACTCTTGGGCCTCGGATGCAGCCAACGACCAGCGTCGTTTTCGGGTCATCAAGTTCCTCTGTTTTGCGACTCATCCCGCGTATCGATCGCGAGCCAATCAAAACCACAGACGTCAAAAGTAGGATTCGGTATAGCGCCATACCGACCAACGGTCAGCTGAACCCCCGCATTACAACGAGACAATCCAAGCCCAACAAGGCCAGGAAACCCGGCAGCGCCGACTCACAATAGGTGGATATTCCTATTCTCCACATCATCTAGATACTTAGGGCAGTCTCCCCGATTTTGACTCATACCAATGAGAGACTCGTTTGGACTCTATTCATGCTGGTTTGTTGCGCTCCAATCAGCGCGCAGCGCTTCTACAGAGCAGTCACGCGTTGTTGGGGAGGCTGACTTTTAGCGTGTTTCCGGTACTGGCGTCTGTTTTTTTGGCGAGGTTGCAGTTTGCTCCTTTCCCCATGGGGACCTTTTCCGCCATGTGAATGATTCTGGGGCATAAGCTAGCAGATCCTTAGCATTTTTAGAGTGGTGGGCCAGCAGACAATGAGTATCAGCTAACTAAGTTAGATCTGAATCGTGATATTGAGATAAAGTATTAAATCTCCCAGTGTCGCTCCTGTCGATCAGTTCAGATCATCCATCAGTCTGCATATCCAGTTTCAAGCAGCCATCATGAAGCCCAAGGTTTTCCAGTTCCTCGTCGGAGTGTTTGCGTCCTTTGGATCGCTCCTCTTTGGCTATGATTTGGGTGTCATCGCCCAGGTCATCGCCTCTGAGTCATACCAGAGACAATTCAACACGACTCCTACCGACTCTGATACGTAAGTTCCAAAGTACTCTCATTAGGCTTGGGATGGATCTAATTTTGCTATTCTAGAGGTGCTGTCGTCGCGCTCTTTACTGCCGGCGCCTTTTTTGGCGCCATGTTTGCCGGCCCTACCACTGAATACACCGGACGACGATGGACCATCACCATTGGCTCTTTGATCTTTATCCTCGGTGGCTCTCTGCAAACTGCAGCTCCCAAGATCTCATACCTCATGGCCGGTCGCTTCCTCGCTGGCCTTGGCGTAGGCTTCTTGACCATGATCATTCCTCTGTACCAGGCCGAGATTGCTCACCCCTCCATCAGAGGCCGAGTCACCGCCCTGCAGCAGTTCATGCTGGGCATTGGTGCTCTGATCGCTGCGTGGACTGGTTGGGGAACCTTCACAAACTTCAGTGACAACCGACAGTGGCGCATTCCTCTTGGTATTCAGATCATCCCTGCCATTATCCTCGGCGCCCTTATCTTCGTGTTTCCAGAGTCTCCCCGCTGGCTCATGGACCAGGGTAAGCAGGACGAAGCGCTCAAGACCCTTGCGCGCCTCCACTCCAACGGCAATGTCGATGACGCCTGGGTCCGCGCGGAGATCGAGCAGATTCAGGAAAGCATCGCTGACGAACACGCCAATGGTGCCAAGTCGTATCTTGAGCTCTTCAGAGATATTTCTTGCTTCCGTCGTCTCTTGATCGCGTGCGGTCTTCAGGCTTCAATTCAGATGACTGGTGTTTCCGCAATTCAGTACTACTCTGTTACTATTTATGGACAGGCTGGTATCAATGCTGCCGATACCCTCAAGTATCAGGCCATCAACTCTATTATCGCATTGATTGCCCAGGCTCTTTGCATTGTCTATATTGATCGCTTCGGTCGCCGATGGACGCTTATCTGGGGTAACCTGTTCAACATGCTCACCTTTATCATCGCCACCATCATGCTCGTTGTCTATCCTCCCGGTTCTGGTAGCGCTGCCCAAGGTTGGGGCTTCATCATTGTTACCTGGGCATACAACTTCTCTTTCTCAGCCACTTGCGGACCTCTCTCTTGGATCATCCCCGCCGAGATCTTTGATACCCGCACCCGAGCCAAGGGCGTCTCCCTCGCGACCATGACTTCTTTCGCGTTTAACACCATGATTGGCCAAGTGACTGGTATTGCCATGGGAGCTGTTGGCTGGAAATACTACCTCGTCTTTGTTATCTGCAACTTCACAAACGCCCTCTGTGTCTGGGCCTTCGTTCCCGAGACCAAGCAGCTTCCTCTGGAAGAGATGAACTATCTCTTCACCAATGCTCCTTGGTTCATTCCCTTCGTCGACAAGAGCGAGTACACTGCAAACCTGCAGGCTGATCTCGCTCGCAGGGCTGAGGCTATTGATGAGAAGCTTGCTGCTCAGCACGAGACTGGAGAGCACGTTGATAAGATTTAATGTGAAATGAAGGACGGCTTGGATAGTTAGATGCAGCTTCTGGCTCTTCATCAGCTAGGATTGGCAGTAGACGTATCCATGCAATATAATCTATTATTAATGCTTTATGCTTCTAACAATGCTATGGTAAACTGTCACGGCTCAAATGCCGTTTCACCTCCTCCGCTCTATCAGCCCCGATAAATCTCCAAGCACCACCTGTCTTTGTAAAATCAAGTATACTTAATTTCTCAGGAACCTTGGACACCAAAGACTCGAGCGTCTCGTCACCCTTGGGGATTTGAGTAAAGAACAGGCGATTCCATTGCCTCCCTGTTCTCTCCTCTTCAACGCGTCTTCTTCTTTGCGAGTCTTCCAATGTGCTCTTGTGAGCATAAACCTTTTCAATGTTATGTTGCTTGATAGCCTGTGTAACTTTGAACCAAGCCCGACGTGACTCGAATGGTGTTTGCTCTTCTACAGGCGCAACCTTGAGAGGTGAGATTGGGATCTTGTCGACGTGGAATTCCTCTAGCGTCGTCTCTGATGAGTCTTGGACCTTTATCTCGCCCGTCCATTGTCCTGTGATGCGATATAACGGGTGATCTTTGTCATTGGGGGCAAAGACTTCGGCGACCACCTGGTTCTTCTGACCGTACCCAAGCCTTCCTTTGCCGTGGAATCCGATTTTGGTTAAGTAGCCGCTTGAACTGGCAATATAGGCTGGACCCTCCATTTCTGGATATGGGTTCCCGGTCGTCACGCCCTTGACCAATATTGTAGGCATGGTCATGAGGCTTTGCTCATTATGCTTATGGTCTTGAATAATTGCACATCCTGTTGGACGCACAGTGACGCCATTAACTAGGCTGAAGGATGTTTCCTGGCCCGCGAAGCCAATCGATGACATACCGCGCTCCTTGTTATATACAGAGCATGCTGTGACAGGCGGGTGATGAGACACCTGCTCGATGACAAGTTCCGATTTCGACCCAGACTTGTCGGAAAAGGAGCCGAGAAATAATTCACCAAGGAACGGGTTTAATGGTTTCTTGGCGGCATCCGGAGAATCCGCATTGACGAGTTGCTTTAGACTACAGATGTAGTTCTTTGCCAGTAAAAGGGCTCTCACTCCAGCATCAGGCTCATCTGCAGGTTGGAGAAAGAGATCATGATGACAAGCCCAAGCAGCTGGAATCTCAATGGCTGATCTGGGGGCGAGGATGAAGGGAGGGGCGGTGACGTTTGACAAGTCCCCTTTGACAGCGGCGAAGTAAGTGAGCACGTCTTTTAGACGGAAGAGATTCCCGGAATCGGTACCGACGTCAGCCATTGATCTTGTAGAGAAAGGTGGTATATCCGGTGGTGTTTTTGGTGGTGGTGATGCCAAGGAATTATCTGGTTCGTTAGATCGATGCATTCTCTATAACAAAAACACCTTCAACAAAGGGTTATTAAGATGAATTGATAGGCAGTTGATGGAAATAACGGGATCTGAGATTCGGTGCTGGATATCGATGATCAGGGTCTTGACGTCATTGACATTGGCCTACGTATCGAGAAACGGTTAACGGCACAGCCCACTATCGCACTCGCTAAGGAAGAAGCGAAGTGACCAATCATGCGCTAGAGAATTGGGTTTCGCCCCACTACTTGCGCTGAAGGAGGCATCATTTCAAGTGCTTTTTGTTCTTCTCTACGTAGTGACACTTTCTGAAGCATGTGTAATTCGTCACACAGCCTCAGCTACACGCAAACAGAGTCGATCTTCGCGTCTCGTCAATAACTTACCCCAGTGACATAGTCAGCACAAATATACACTGCCGTCGTCAGTCTTGACGTAACCCACGCGTCCCGGAGCTCGGAAGGACTAGAGCTGACTTCCAAGATACCCAATTGCCTCGAGAACCGTGCCATATCTGAACTTCGCTGTATGCCTAGCGACCAGTGATACCCGAAGCTATTTAATGTTTCCTCGGTTTAAGAATGTCGAGAGAGGTTGAGAGAGATGTCTGGATTACTCCATATTTATGCGAGGGAATCGATGTGCTCTGCAGCTTGCACTGCCAATGCAAAGGTGTAACCGCATCAAAGACTGCTGAGATCGGGGGCTTTGTAGAAATCCTTTCTAATCTCACCATGCTCTTGGACCTTGCACTATCTCAGCCCCGCCGCGATAGCCATGGAGAGCACGTTAAAAGGAGGCGATGAAAGCTACCACAGAGGAGACCAATATCGTCGGTCTTGGATATGAGGAGTTATCGCGAGCAGCATGATGATCGGAACGAAGAAGCTTCTAGTGATGTTAGTTACTAGTGATTGAGCTACTCATATATAGCACGACTGGGGGGACTATCAACCCAAACGGAGGGATGGGGACATATTACACGACTTGGGCCATGGATCTACGTAGCAAATAACCCGAGACATGGCCAACCGTGTTGATATGGATCCCAAGCCGATGCCCGCTAAATGAAGAGATTAGAAGTAGTGAGATGAGTCGGGAGAGAAAAACCATTAAGCGAATGTGTGATGAGAGATCTTCACTATGTTTAGGCACTTTGAACATAGCTACTAGTAAATCATGGACTTGCTAAAATAGGCTTTAAGTAATAGATTGTTGTAAAGGAACTCTTAATAACTACACTTAATACGCAACAGAGACAGAACTAAGAGACAGCCACGCCTCAACAGTCTCAAACTCCACCTCGATCGAGACCGTGAGCCCTTCGTCTGTGGAACTAATCTCCCGAGAAGAAACAGGAACACTAAAAGCCTCACTCCTTCCAAGCTCCCGCTCCTCTAATACCTTTTCGCTGCCATGGTACACCGCCACAGTCTTGACAGTTGTAGATTTCGACGTAAAATCAACCGTGAGCTGGTCCAGGCACTCGTTCGGAATGCTGCCAAATAGAGGCAAATAAATCCAAGCGGATAGATCAGTGGCAGATGGGGGCTTTATAGTCATGCTGCCCTGGCTTTGGGTTTTGTTATAAGAGGTGGTGACGGCACTGTCGCCGCGGGCTGAAAGTATGGTAGACATGGTAACTTGCCTATTGTGTTTGGCTGTTTGGTCTTGTTTGGTCTTGTTAGCTATTGTTAGGGCTTTTGTTATATTACGTTGACATACTGAAGTCTTCTAATAACATAAATAATTACAAGATATAAGGTAAAGACTTTATTTATTACAGTTGTGAAAAACTCTCAGTTATCTCTGCAAACCCCGCAGCCATGGCCACTTCTTAAAGGCTGCTAGCAGCAATCCATTCGGCTTGTCCTTATCATGAGTCCCCGCTTCTGGAACAAGTAAGCAGTGTGGCTGAGTTTTGGGCACAATTCAGAACTGAAACCTCAATTTGGCCTAGACGCAATTGCTAACCATTAACTCCGGCCCGGAAGGCGTTGAGACTGGTGCTTTTATCGGAGTGAAACTAAAGCCATCTGCGCCCCAGCAGTTGTGTTGTTTACTTGATGAAATAACCATATGCCGAAGTCCTAGAAATTTCCCTCAGCCTCGGCTTTTTTACAAGGCAGACTTGCTTCTTTGTCTTGGCGTTTGGGCTTTGGTCAAAGTTTTAGGACTTGTTGGTGGAGCAATCAGACGTTTCAATATAAACCAAACATGGGGCATAAGCATAACCGCATCTTAACTTCATCTGGGAATAATCGCGAAGCGTGTTCAGATCTAGACCAGCCAGTCGCATTTCAAGTAGTCAATAATGATGCTACCATTACCAATCGTGAGACTGGCTGAGCCGAGGATCTCGGCACTGCCGATGCTTTGCTATTTTCGTTTCCGCCTCTTTTCTTCTTTCTGTCGGTGTAGAGATTGTGAACTTGTGTAGATGAAACGAAGATGGGCAAAGGGAAGTGTCCTGGACGGAAGATACATGAAGACACGGGTTTATAAGGCACGGCCTGGTGCGCCGCTTTTATTATTGAAGAGTCACAGACTCACAGATTCGATAAGTTCCACATTATTCTTGTTTTCTTCCTATCTACTACAACACAGCTTTATTGTTCACTATGAAGTTATTTGCATCGGTAATCATCGCCAGTGCGGTCGTGCACACGCTTGCCCATCCTTGGTTTCTATCCTCCCGCGAGTTTGTTCCTCAGGAGTGGATCGCTCCAGCTCCTGGAGCCTGTGAGTGCCGACGAGGCAGATTACTCCGAGCCTCTTTGCCTCTTCCATACCTTGTACTGACTCTTGATAAAGCTCGTGGTCCCTGCCCTGGCCTCAACACCCTAGCTAACCATGGGTACATCCCTCGCGACGGCAAGAACATCACACTCGACATTCTCAAGGACGGGATGCTTACCGGTTACAACATTGAGAACTTGGATGCAGTTATTCTATTCACACAGGCTATTAAGACTAGCCCCAAGTACCCCAACACTCGCAGCTTCGATCTAGCTGATCTCGGCCGTCACGACATCCTCGAACATGACATTTCTCTCAGGTACATCATTTGACTATCAACTTCTAACAAGGACTGACACTCGGCAGTCGCTCCGACGCCTTCTTTGCTAATCCGAACCCATTCAACGAGACCGTCTGGGCAGAGTCCCTTACCTACTTTCCCGACGACCTGATGACAGTTGAACAAGTCGCCAAGGCCAGAATGGGCCGCCTAGCTACATCCAAGAAGACCAATCCCGAGCACTCGCTGTCCAAGCTAGCGGATGGCTTCAGCTGGGGCGAGATGGCATCCTTCTTTGAGATCATGGCTGACGGCACCACCGGCACAGTGGAGAAGAAGTTTATCGAGTACTGGCTGAGTATGTTGCTTTGTATCCCTTACAGAGCTGAGACTAATGAGGTATCTCACTACAGAGAACGAGCGTATGCCGACGGAGATCGGGTGGCAACGAAGACCTACAATCATGCGAGGCAGTGAGCGTATCGAGTTCACTAGAAAGCTTATGCAGGCTGCCGGCGTTGCTCGTCGTGACATCAAGACTGATACCTACGGCCGTAAACTGATTTCATAAAATAGTTGACTTTGGTACTTGAGCGCAGGGCGCTCGAAATGTTTCAAGGTGGCTGGTGCACTCCTGTCCCAATTGGCAGCAGGTTACATGACGAAAGCCGAGAGACGGGACATTCTATGTATATATATTGTATTTCCTTCTCTCTTCTCTGAATTCATTCCCCCTTCTTATCTGGTCTAAGAAGTAGGTATCCATCCAAAGCAACTGCTACTTCAATGTTCTCCTCTTTGGCCTTCTCATTATTCGCTCCTACCGTGGCATCGAACCCATCCTTTAACGGATTTGTGACGCCCAGATGCACATATCTCACTTCAGCTTTCAAGGCAGCATTGTCCCCTTCCTTATGGGTATCTTCCATGACAGGCTGCACCCACTGCCATGAAGTACCAGACGTTGTCGTCGGCATGGTATGCACAGGCACAAGGGCACCATTTTGAACACTGCCATCGTTAACGACTTGGATGCGCATCTTGCCATCTTCAGAAGATACAGGGTCTGAACCTCGAGATCCAATGATGACAGGGCCAGAGCGGAACCAAACACCAAGGTTTTGGAGGTTACTCTCAATGTCATCACGGTTGAGCTGTGCTTGTGCTGCTGGGAGTATTCCTGAGCGTACGTGAATAGGCAGGAAAGGGTCTACCAAAACAGGAACAAGAGTTGTTGATAAGTCTTTAGCTCTTCGGGCTTGATAAGCAGTCGCCTCATCCTCAATGCTGAGTGCATCAGTTATGTTTGACGGCAGTAGGCGTGTATAGCTCGGCGACACGGTAAGAGGAGGCGAATCTCCAACATGCTTGACGTATCGTGAAGAATTCTCATCAGTGACATAATCCGTCACAATATTCCAGACCCTTTCATATTCCGGAGGAGTGAAATATCCAATCAAACCGTCTTGGTGGCCAAGCATATCACCTAGCTTGATACCAAATTCGTAGCGAGTAAGCTCTTCATTTCCAGCCAGTCCAGATAGCTCTCTCTGATCGTCAGAATTCTCTCCATGCTCAGAGTAGTCCGCGTAAGCCTGACTATACATTGGTAGAGTTGCAAGCTCAATTCCAAGACCAAGATTAGCAAGAGCAACTGGACGACCAACAAGTGCTGAGGGAAACTGGGCAAATTGCTGGGCTGGTGGAGCCTGAATATGATCTTGGGCAGCAATGATAGTCTTCCAAAGACCGATGATGAAAGGTGCATGTGACATGGAAGAAATGAGGTCGATTAAGGTCATAGGCTGCTTAGTTCCTTTCATTGCGGATGATTCAACCTGACCGAGGTGAGCTTGAAGGCGAAGAGAATGTTGTTCCGCCAACATGTGAGGCAGAATATCAGATGATGCATCATCACCAATGAGTGAATGCCAGTGCACTGGCTGATCAGGACCAGATGGAAGAATTGCTTCGCCTTTGAAGCTTCGGTCCTTGTCATAAATCTGAATGGACTGGTTGTGAAAGTTGATTAGCAGCCACGCAAACACTGCCTTGTCACCTTCAGCTGCTACACGAAACCCGTTTTGCGACCCTGATTCATCTTGATCACATAGAAACTCAGCATGTAGACGAGCATCTTGGTTGATCCTAGGACTCAGCTGGAACCATTCACAACCACCCTTCTCACTCGATAGTGCAAGAGCTGTGTTTGGCCTGGAATCACTTCCTAGCTCACACAATAATGCAGACCCGATATGAGGACACAGAGCCTTCTTGAGTGTTTCTGGTCGTGGATCATGAGCACATATGACTTGCCCAAACCGGTCGACTATCTTGAACTGAGTGATGCGTGCTTGGCCGCGGGTAACAGGCTGGAAGAACCGATCCTTGACATCAACGGCGTCAGCACTCCGCAAAGTCTCATACGATAATCCTTCGTGAAACGCCCCGTACGGAGTTGTATCAAGACCACCAGATGCTGAATCGCTCGGTCCCCCTTGGAAGATCTGAAGAGCGGCTTCATCGGTAAAAATCTCTTCCCCCAGCACTTTCAAATTATGGTGAGTAGGTACAGCATGAGCTCCTTGACACAGAGTCAAAAGATGATCCGTGAAACCATCAAGCCGACCAAAGGTAAGATTCTGCCGCTTGAGGAACTTCTCGGCCCAGAGTTTGGCTTCATCGTCAGCTGAGATTCCAGGTACTGTACGATGCATCATGTCCAAGAGGCCTTGGATAAGCTTCTGGCCATTTGGTTGCAGGATGGTTCTTCCGGAAAAAGTACGAGAGCCCAGTGTAAGATTGGATAGCTTCTCATCTGTAGAAAGACCATATTGAATCGAGCCATCGTCGTCGTATTTGAGCTGCCACATGTTACTGGGAATATTAACATACTCGACTTCTCACTCGATGAAGAGCGGTAACCACGGCTGGCCATCCCAGCAACACCCTCTCCAAGATGGGTTCTTGATGAGTACATTATCACCAGGATGCTCCGCTGCGATCTCATGGGTAAAGGCAATCAGTGTGTTTCTCACAGACTCATGTAGCTTACTTGGAAGTCTCTGGAGACCATTGTGCTCGGTGATGGCTTCCCAAAGATCAGGGATACGACCCTTTGTTGTTGGGGCTGAAGCTTTGTCGAAGCTGTCTGCGTCTACCCACCTTTTCAGAGAATCAGCGTTTGCAGTCAACCATGAATTGAAAGCTTCAGTCTTGACAATAGATGCATCAGCATCCCAATTCTCGGGCCACGCAGAGCCCATATCTTTGAGAACAAACGCATGGTCCATATGAGAGAAGAACTTATTGGTCTCTTCCTTTTCAAACGGTCCATAAGGCTTTGAGCTCTCTATGATGGACATTATATGAGTATCGGCTGAAGTTATCAACACTGTAATGTGTTGCATCTCGCCCAATAGCCTTTTAGCCCTTCTCGTACACCGACTTCTGCGTCCCACCGACACTTCGTCCTCCGCAGTCATTAGACTACGATGTTTCCACCATTCACAGAAGACAAGATGCCTAGTGTATCTTTTTCGACGATATAGTGCATCGAGGTAGCTCTGCACCGTGTTCAACCGTCGCAACACCTTGTTTTGGTCCGAGGTTATTGCAGGAGTTTGTTGTGCTTGTGCATAAGACATACTGCTAAATGCAGGGCTGCTATCTTGCCTCTTCGCTCGCCAACGATAGCTACCATGTGTTCCTTTAAAGTTGGTAGCTGCTGTTGAAGCACGGTCCAGTTGTGAGTTTGACTGCTGCAATGCCGCGCCGCTTTTCATACTCTCAAACATATCAGCCATAGCAGACTCTTGTTGGTTTGTTGACCCTTTGAGAATGGCGATACATGCATCCATCACGTCATCACCAACGGCCAGAGGCTGCTGGTCAGCAAACTCTTTGGCCTTCTCCGACGCTTTCATTGTGCTAGATGCCGAGTCTCGGGTATAGATGACAGAGTACAACGAGCCCCAACGCACTGAAACCGCCGTCGATGGTTCGCTGGCAGAGCCGTAAGAAAGAGCAATAGCATCTTTGGCAAAGAATCCATAAACTGTGTAGTTGATTTTTGCGTTCTGTACCACGCCAGGTTCGACGTCCTTCCAAGTCAGGTTATCATGAAAACTGAACACAGCCGAGTTATGAGGAATGTAATCAGCGAACAGAGGGTTGCCTGATCCCAGCACAGTGAGTGGACTTTGGTGATGTCCAGCATCATCCTCAATTCCTGCCCAGTCTTGTGAGAGGCGCGACTTTACCCAGAACTGTGTCTAGTTGTTCCTGCGGTGGCAGGCGTGGATCAATGAACGGCGAGGAACTGGATTCAAGATGCTCTTCTGTGTTGAGTACAGAGCTGACGTTTCTAATCTTGTTACTCTCGACAAGAAATATTTCCAACGCCGGGGCCTTTGGGTTGGATTCTTCAACATGACGAAAAATAAGCCATCTATCAGGAACCGGTTCATACTACTAATATCAGAATATCTTGACCATTAACTATCTAGCGAGACTTACTTCAATCGACCCGGCCTGAACTGAATCTCCTGACCCATCTGTATCGGCTTTGCCGACTCTGAAAGGCTTAGGCAAACACCAATGAACATAGACCCCAAGCTTGGACTTATCAACTTGGCCCGTCTCAAGATTCGTGATACGCTCATTCGCATGCCATGGTGACGCGTTTCTAAGATCAATGGGGTCTGTAACATCAGGTCTCAGATTGAGCTGTCCCGGGAGCAATCTGTTGTAGCATGGTTGCGTGACTGGCGCCAAGAAGAAGTCCTGTCCTACAATTGAGGTATTCAGAATATAGGCATCGACTTTCATGGCAACACAATTTATAGGTTGAGGCATAATGACCTGGAATCAACGTTGAGTCAGTGACTTGAATTGCCCAAAATCTGGGAAAAGCCTCAAGCGGGCCGAAACTGTGGCTCGCATTTGACACTTCCTCCCGCCCAGCCAAGCCATTTGCCGGAAGGTAGACTTGGGAGGGCAGTCTGGTGACGAAGCGCAGCAAAGACTGGGCTAGAAGCACAGTGTCAATAATGGTGGATGCTGCCAGCGTCAGTAGCTTACGCGCTATCGATTTTGGTGGGGAGCTGAAGCAGGGTTATGATAATGCACGTTTTAGCGGCCAAGATACGTGGACTGAGGGGACGTTTTTGGTGACCAGGACTTCGCAGATTGTTACTGGGAATAGAGTCCATTTTCCCTTGGTTAACCTTCAAAATGAAAGCACTCAGGGACTTAAAGCCTGGTGAAGTCCAATTCCTCTCTTCCTACAAGCCGTCCCTTTTGCCTGGCGATTACAGGGTAGACATCAACCAAACAGTGTTTTCTCCATTGAAGAATGAGAGTCGCAAACTAGAGACGCAGAAAAAGTTCACGGTTGTAGGCCCCAGTCGGTATCATTTACCCGCTGGGTCAATTCAGGCCGTTTATCCAGCAGAGGGAGATTCCGTCCCGTCAAAAACACTACCTCAAGTCACGCTCAGTGATGCTCATCTGCCATGGGAACTGAATCCTGATAAGGGCAATGTCATCGCCAACGAACATGTCAATGGCTCACTCATACCATGGATCGGACTTCTGGTCTTCACGGACGATGAGCTGAAGACTTTGCCCCAGATAAGCCCTCAACCAGAAGTCAGCCCAACTTTATCGGTTAGCTTAAGCAAGGCACGGTTGAAAGAGTTGAAGCTATCATCCACGCAAGTCCCATTGACCAACGATGAACTGGATAATAATGCAGAGGAGACAGTGGATGTGATATTTGTCAACTCTAACGCGTTCCGAGCATACTTCTCTACGCAAATGGATGACAATAAGAGTGAAGCGGAACCTGCAATTACTCGATACTCTTACCTATCGCATATACGAAGATCACGATCAACAAAAGCGCAGGACCCAACCACGAGCACTTTTAGTATAGCCCTGGGTCACCGAGCTGGTCCCTTGGAGTTCCAGTCTACCAAAACCGTCACGGCCTACGCGCACCTCGTCTCTCTTATGGGTGTATCAGACCTCAAATTTCCTGAACAGGGATCTCCCGATTTGACTGCATTGGTCTCGCTTTACTCTTGGACATTCTCCTGGATAGCTGGAGATGACGCTGGGGTAGAAAAGACCATCAAGGACCTGTCTGATAATATACGTCCTTTGAAGAGGGTTCTTGAGCCGCCGGTGGAAGACGAGTGGCTCAAGCGACGCTTGGAAGCAGGGTATACTTTCGTCAAACACAGGTTGCAAACTGGCGAGTCGGCAGTTTCTTTGTTCCGAGGCCCGTTTATTCCGCAGCAGCCAAGTGGTACTGAACTCGACAATGCGGAAGCTTCAGGTCATGGGTCCGGTCTTCAGATCATTGATCGGTCAACTGGAATCATAGACATTACATACTCAGCTGCATGGAGTCTGGGCCGCTCACTAGCTATGGAGAACTCGTCTTTTACCACGGCTCTGTCAGCTTTACGAGCCCGTATCACAATTCTGTACAGAGAAAGCTCATCTTCAGCGCTCATGGGCGGAAACAATAGTAGTAAATCGGAAAAGGCTCTGCCCGACTGGTACCAGAAACTGCAGCAAATTGCAAAAGATACTGGAGAACCGGCCCAAGTTTCAGTGCCAGAAGACGGTTCACGATGGAAGAGAGCGAGAAATAAGCTCGACGGTTTTAAACTTGAGACAACTATGCCTGGAGCCAACCCAGAATCTGGCCTCGAAGCCGTTCGAAACTTCCTCCAAGAGGAGGTCAATATCCTGGTCGACGACAAGGATTGGTACGCGAGAGAGCTAGCCGAGCCAACACAAGAGGGGTTATACATCGCCAAAGTCCTTGACTTTATCTACAACCAACTTCTCACTCTTCGGTCTGTTCCACATAACTACATGTTTCCAGAACCTGATATCCTCGACACCGAGGCTGTTCTCACTTTCTACGTTGATCCGCTTTGGGTCGACACTCTCATTGATGGCGCCTTAAGTATTGGAAGTCATAGTACTGTTGAAGAAGACTTTGTTCGGCATGAGATCAAGCGGGCGATCAATTCTTATCTCTTACAGGTAGAGGTCCGATACAAGCATCCTCGTGTTCCTCGATGGGGCGCTCTTATTTGCGGAAGCATACTGTCTGTCTTTGGTGATGCCCGGATCCGAACTGGTAGTAGCGTTGCAGCATCGCCACAATTGCTTGTCAAAACCAAGTTGCACGATAAAGCCCTGCTGCTTGTACTCAACTGCCGGCCCAGCGATCTCGCCGAAGGCCTGACTATCAGCCAACCCCCTCACCAACAAATGTTTGCTGTGGGAACTGTCTCGGAAAAAGGTCGTATCAGGATAGATCCCGTTGCAGCAACGAAGAACGACAGACAGCGCCATCAAGCGAAAATGAACTCGATCACTGCCTACCCGGATAGCGGACCGCGAGTCTTCAATTTCGAGACGAGATGTTTAATTCCTTCCGGTGTAATGAAGGAATACATGAAGCAAGGGTCGACACTCGGTGTTGACTATCTCGAAACAATATCATCTGCACTTCTGTCCTTTGCGCTTGGGGATAAGTTGCAAGAGCTGACGATCAGGCCAACACAGGCTCAAGCAGACCTCGGCCGAGAGAAACAACTCGAACCTTTCCAGCTGAGCATAAAGATAAGACGTGGAAGTGTAGATGACTTTGGATTGAAAAGTGGCCAGAGCCTTTCATCAAGTTCTGGTTCGATCCACCTAGGTCTTAGAGCTCAGAATGAAGATCCCGCTTTTGGCAAGCGGGGCGGCAACAGAACAAAGGGCAGTGTCTGAAGTCGTCCCTTACCATACGAAGACTGCCGTATTTGGGGTGTCTGAAACCGTTCAAAAGAGCTCTTTGACATCGTCCTGTCGAGTTTTAAGACAGCAGGTGATGTCGAATGGGACTCGCAGCATCGACCTTACCGTCACCCTCAGTGCTGATAAATTGGATAATGTTGATGCTGGCAAACTACGTGGTATAAAGGTGAAACTACCTCTCATCTCACTTATGGATCCGGCGTCCAAAGCACTCCCGACCGTCACTTTATTTGGTTCATGGTCAGCTCGTTGGGTATATGGCTGCGCATATGCCGCTCGGGAGATACCTACTTTTGTTATTCAGGTAAAGCTAAGGACAAAGGGTATTACAGAGGCAGTCGAGTTTGGCCTTCTTGTGAGCGGTGTTCCTGTATCTGATAAAGTTAGTGATGATGCGGCGGTAACGATTGAGGAGGAGTGTGGTGGTGAAGGGGCGGCATTAGGTAGTGGATCGGCGGCCAAGATTATGAGACAGACATGTCGCATCGAGGGCTTGTAGTTATCTGCTTGATAATTCGATACTTCCATAGCAGCAACTGGTATCAACAAACCCGATAGCGGTGTATTCAAATCTTGACGCTGCCGAATCAATTCTTAGGTCATTTTATCGCGGAACAGTTGCGCAGCCCGAAACATCCGTACCATCCGAGTAAAATGCACAAGGCCAGAATAGGCACTTCTGAGGGTCCTGGCTGCAACAGCCAAGATAATAAATCACACTGTGGGGGTCCAGACGGTCGAGACTCTGAGACTATCGATTTGCTGCATGAGGCATGCTCTTGGCATTGTGCCGCTGAGACTACCAACCTTTCTTCCCTCAGGCTCAATCTGACCTCACTCTAGTGACCAAGACCCTTCTGGTGACCTAATTCCTTACGAAAGACAAGATCAGAGACAGCTGCGATAAGGTTGTCAGTAGTCAAAAGAGGCTTTAGCCCCCAGCGCATAAGGGTAAAGAATACTAATAAATATATATAGGTAAGATACTTATTTCCCTTACTATTACCTAGGATCTTAGTTTTAGCTAAAAAGTTAGTATTTTAATAACTAATTCTAGAAATATATATATAAATATTATTACTTTTTTATAAAGATAATTAGGCTTAAAGTATATAGAATATATATAAAGTAAAATACCTTATAAAAGTAAGTTTATTAACTTTAAAATAGTACTCTTAAAATAACTTCTACTATAATCTCTACTAAAACTATATGATATCTAATTAGCTAGCGGCCTATATTAAACTAAATTATTCTTATTAATTTTCGTTTTTATTAATCTATTCTTAACTTCTAGTATTTTATTACCTTTCTTTTAGTCTTTCTTTTAGTTATATAATTAGTATTATCTAGAACTAAAGCTTATTTAAATTAAACTACTTATAGCCTTATATAATCCCTTTAAATTATATAATACTACTAATTTAATATACCCCCTTAAAGTAAAACTACTATAATACTTTAACTACTTAGGTTTGCTTTTTTAATATACTAAAAGTTATTTAAAGTCTTTTATTATATTTTATTATTATATACCTTACTATTATAATTTAAATCCAAGTGTTGATTATCTGTGTTATTCCTTAACCTGTGTTCTTTATACTGCGTTGCCTTAAGGCCTGATTCAATCTATTACTAACCTATAGAGCTAGCTTTAGTTCGCTAATATTTACAGTTTTTCCCCTAACACTAAAACCTTTATTTTCTAATTTACCTTTTTTCCTCTCTTTACCCCCTTACTTTCCCTCCTTTATACCGCAATTACCCTTAATTTTTATAATATAATATTTATACTATTAATTTAACTACTATAATTACGTATTTTAACTCTATAAACTACGCCTAATATATACTATTATTACTACTAGATACAATTTAGGTTATAAAGACTTATTACTTTATTAATAAGTCTTAACCTGTAACGGTCACACCTAACCACTACGCCACAGGGCAAAAGATTGGGCTATAACTGCTATTGTAGCAATTACAGTGGTGTGTACAGCTGCTTATAGAAGCCTTACAGCGCTGTTACGGGCACGAATCGTAACACTAAAGAATTCCTCTTTATTAGAAATAATATCTTAAGTTATATAGACCTTATTTATAATAGGGTTTAATACTTTAAAGATATTTAAGGAATTATATTTAACTAAATACTTTATCTATGCTTTTAGGCTTATTTTTAATTAAAGGCATTTTTTCTTTTTCTATATCTTTATTATTAGTAAGAATACCTTATATTTAATACTTTTTATATAGCTAATTTAAGGCTAATTACCTTTTTTAATAGTTAGAATATTTAAAAAAAAGCTTTTATATAGGGTTTTTTACTTTAGTTATTACTTTAGTATTTAGTTTAGTATATATATTACTATCTTTACTATCTTAGGCTATAGACCTAAAGAGAGGTTACTATTAATTATTAGTAGCCTTACTTTCTGTTTAATTACCTCCTTAAAGCGCTCTTTAAAGCTATTTTACTATTAAGTTCTTAGTATACTCTTATTTACTTTAATCCCCTTACTTAGAAGCTATATATATATTAAATACCCTTTTTATAGCTTATTATTAGTTTTTATAACTTATAGTTTAACTTTATATATTATCTTAAGTATTTAAGTAAAGTACTTAAGTATTATTAGCAGGTTTTTATTATAGTAGTTTATAAAGTAATAGCCTTAATATAGTCTTAAATAGCAATCTATAATAATAGTATATAATATATAATTATTTATTTTTACTAAATAGTTATAAAAATTAATTAAGACTTTTTCCCTAGCTTTTAAAAGTTATTCTTATAGTTTATAATACTTTTAACGTTTTATCTTAGCTAATATATATACATTGTATTTTACTATTATTAAACCCTTAATATTAGCTTTAAAGGTATAATTACTAAGTACTTTAAACTCCTTAGTCCTAAATATCTTAGTTAATAGTACTATATTCTGGCTAAAGCCTTATTAAGCTTATTTATAGTTTAAAAGTTATACTAAAAGTGTCTTATAGTAAATAAGGCTTATTTACCTATTTTAAAAGTATAATTAAGTATATATTAGTTATATTTTTATCTAAGCTTATATAATACTTTACTATTTATATATTTTTATATATTAGTACTATTTTATTAGTTTTACTAGTACTTTATTTATTATTACTTATATAATAATACTAGATTAATACCTATTTCTAGGTAATAAGCTATATAATATAAGTTATTATTTAAGGCTTATCCTGTAAGTTTATAACTTAAATTTCTATATCTTTATATCCTTATGTTAATAGCTAATTAGACCTAGTATATACTTTTTCTTTATATTAAGTAATTTTTATTAACTTAAATTACTTTAAATTATTAAATATATATAGTATAGTTTTAGAGTCTAGGATATATAAGTTATGTAATAAGTATTTACTACTTAAGGCTAAAAAAGTAATTACTTTTTTTTAAAATTAAAGGGCCTAGTAGGAATAGTTAACTTAACTTTTCCCTTAAGATATTATTTTTTATTTAAAGTCTTTAATAAAGTTCCTTAATTTCCTTATTTCTTTTTAAGTATTATTTAAATAAGTCTAGCTATCTTTAGTTTAGCTAGAACTTTTTAAATACTATATTAGGAAATACTACTTAGTATAATATACTATTAAAATATTTATAATTCTTTTTATATAGTATGTATTTCTCTAGGGTCTTAATACTTAGCTAGGATTACTTTACTAAGCTTTCCCTAAATTTATTAGTAATTAACTAGCTTTACTTTTTATTTCCTAATAATAAGCCTTATTTCTTTAAATTTAAAGCTTTAAATATTAGTCTAAAGCTCTTTTTTATAACCTAATTAATTTATAATTTATTACCTTTTTTTTTACTATTTTAAATTGCTTATTTAAACTATATAAAAAAGGTTAATAAAAGATAAGATCTATCCTTAATTTCCTTTTTATTTTAACTTTATTTTACTTATAAAAATATCTTAAAATATTAATTTAGAGCCTACTATAGGTCTTTAAACCAGGTATTTAAATATTAAGCCTTAGTAATGTTTCTAAGCTTTTTAACTTAAATAACTATTTTTTATTTTATAATTTACTTTTCCTAGTTATTTTTAAATTTTAAAGCGCTTTTTAGTACTTTAAAATAGTATTTTTAGGCTTATTTTTTTCTTATAGTATTATTAATTTTTTTTTTTAAGTTTATAAGTTAGCCTTAAAAGGTATATCTAAGTATCTTTAAAGTCTAGTATAATTTAAATATTAATTACCCCTTAGAAGGCAAAGCTTTATTAAGTTAATTGTAACGGTTAGGTCTAACTATATTAAACTAAGCCGTGCTTGGGTTTATTATTAGCAGATTACGTAGGGCGTAAACTAAGCGTTATTAAAGTGTTATGTCTCTTAATAGTAGATTTAAATACATATTAGGCTTAATTAATATAAAGAAGTATTATTAATAGCTAGCAAGCTAAGTTCTATTTAGTGCTAAATAAATATATATATATACTTATAGTTTCCTTAATAAGAGCGACGCGATGTAAGGTCGCCGTCGGTCCTAGAGCGATGCAGTCCTGAAGCGCTGTTAGTCTAATATTAGTTAGTCTAATCTTAGTTAGTCTAATATTAGATCTTTTATAAGTATTAGTAAATACAGGCTATAGTATCTTTTATTAGGTAGAATTTATAGAGTATAATTCTATATATAACATAACCGCTAGGGTTATAATACAATCTCTCCCTTTTAGTAATCTTGCCCTTAAGGCCTGTTACCTTAACTAATACTATTCTTCTTTTAGTAAGATTTAACTTAGACTTTTTATTATTATATCTTGTAATATCTAACTATATATTAAAATAGATAGCTTATAAGGATTATAAAATCCAGATACTTGCGCTTTCTGTTAAGTTTGCTAATAAAAAAGCCAATATGCCTTATACTTATTGCTTCTATATAGGCAAGAGTAATAGATGTTTTATATCTGCGGATTCTTCTTAGTATAGTAAATGTATTTAGGCTAAGAAGTCTTATAATAGTACCTGTATTATGTCCTCTCGTAAGTTTGTTATTTCCTTTTATAGATTTATTGCTAATATATATAGTAATAAATCTAATAAAATAGGAGAAGAAATTAGTAAATAATAAAGATAAAGTAAGTAAAGACTTGCTTAGACTTTATAAGGAAATAGCGGCTCTGCAGGCTTGCTTAGCTACTGCTGCAGGTTATTTATTACATATTTAAAAAATCAAGAATAGGGTAAAGGAGAAACGTTCTAAGGCTACCTGTCATAGTTTACAGAAGGTTAAGTAACAGGACAACTTATTATCTATACTGGATACTTATAAGACTGCTCTGGTTAAGGATCTTTAGGTTAACTATATTCCTAATAACATTAACTGGTCTACTCTTAGTTTAGGTAATAATTTTCTTAATGCTTTGCCTTTATTTAATTCTAGTGGAACTTCTTTAGAAGTTATTAAGCCTTAACAAGGTATTTCAGTAGTTTCTATATATTCTCGTTTTCTAGGTAGTTTTTCTATTTTATTAAGTATTCTCTTTAACTATTGATTTTACAAGTATCTCTAATTACTTTTGCTTTATAGACTTCTAGTCCTAAGATTTCTTATAGTTTATTGCCTGTTTTAACTTATATTATATCTGCTGCTAATTTAAATAATAAAATATAAAAGATTAGATAGAGCCTAACTTTCTCTAGTAGGTCTAATTTATAGTTATTTTCCGAGATTTTCTATAGTACCTTATAAGGTCCAATGAATTTGTAGTCCAATTTATATATCGGTTGATTTGTTTTGATGTTTTTTATAGCTAGGTAAACCATATTTCCTTCCAAAAAGGTTAGTCCTTTTAACCGTTTTAAATCGTAGTAGTTTTTTATACATTTTCTAATAAATTCAAGTTCTATTTTTATTTCTTTATATAGGTTTTTAAGGTTATTACTTTTAATAATAGTAGCTAGATTAATTGTTTTTTCTTGTTATGCATTATAGTATACATTTAGTATAAAACCGAAATTAGCGTAAGCTAGTATAAGCTTTATGCTTTTATTATATATAGTATTATAAGCAAGTTAGGCTATTAGTAACTTCTTAACCTAATCATTCTATTCGTAGTTAATATAATACTATAAGTACTGTTTAAGTACTTAGTTTATACGTTCAGTTTGTCTATTAACTTAGGGTTAAAATGCAGTTATAAGTCGGTAATTTAATCCAAGTTATGCCATAAGCGATTTCTAAAATGTTAATATAAATATAGGTCCCCTGTCTAAAAGGATTTTAGTAAGTAGTCTGTATATGCTAATAATATATTAATAGAAAACATAGGAAAGTTATTCTGTATCTATTGCTTCTTAAAATGGTAAGTAGTATAAAAACTTTATAAGTCGGTTAACTATAACTATAATACTATTATAGAAGACTCTAGTTAAGGGGTCTTTTAATGAGGGTAACTTTATAATAAAGTCCATTGTAATTAAGTCCTAAGGTCATTGCGCTACTAGTAGTAGTTATAACTGTCCGTAAGGTTTATATCTTTATACTTTTATACGTAAGCATAGATTACATTATTTAATGATTTTTTTAATATCTCTTCTTTTTACAGTGTAACCTTATTCTTATAATCTTTTAAGTATTTTTATCACTCCTTAGTGCCTGTGTAGTAAGTATAAATGAAATTCGCAAAGGAAGTTATATCCTTGTTCCGTAGTAGTATTAGTACTGCGTATTATTCGTGTAATAGTTTTAATAGGTTAGGTAAATCTGTATTTTCCTTATTTATTCTTTTCTAGGAATTATTCTTTAATTTTAACAGTTTCTGTATTAAAATCATATTATTGGCTAATAGCGTCTGTATATCTATTATCAGTTTCTTTATAATATGTAATTATAAAATCAAATTTGTATAGGTATTTAGCGTAGCGTAGTTATTATTGGTTTAGTTCCTGTGTTATAGTAAAATAGGCAATATTCTTATAGTCTATAAATACCTTAATTAGGTGGTTACTTTCTTTAAGGTAGTGTTAAAATTCCTTAAAACAGTTAATAATAGCTAGGAATTCCTTATTATAGATAGGGTAGTTAAGCTTTGCTCTATATATCTTATAAGAGTAAAAAGCAATAGGGTATAGTATATTATTATTATCTCGTTATCTAATTTATCCTCCTAAGGTAAAGTTAGAAGCGTCGGTTTCGAGTTTAACTTGCTAATCGGGGTTAAATATGACTAAAACTGGTTCGCTGGTAATAGCTTCCTTAAGCTGTTTAAAAGCTTATTAGGCTTTATTATTCTATTAGAATTGTTTTTCCTTCTTTACAAGTTCTGTAAGAGGGATTGCTACTTTACTGAAGTTCTTAATAAATTGTTAGTAGTAATTAGCAAATCCCAGGAAGGATTACACTTCCTTAACTAAGTTAGGTTATTTTTATTTAGTAACTGCAGCGATTTTTTGTTTACTTATTCTTATCTCGTTATAGGAGATTTTATGGCCTAAGTATATTACTTAGCTTTAGTAGAAGTGGCTTTTAGCAGGTTTAATAAGTATATTAGTATCTTATAGTGCTTTTAAAACCTTATAGATATATTCTATATGCTTTTTTTCTGTATTAAAGAAGATAAAGATATTATCTAGGTAGTAAACTATAAAGATATTAAGGTACTCTTAAAGTATATTTATAATTATCCTTTAGATGTAACGGTCACACCTAACCACTACGCCACAGGGCAAAAGATTGGGCTATAACTGCTATTGTAGCAATTACAGTGGTGTGTACAGCTGCTTATAGAAGCCTTACAACGCTATTACGGGCACGAATCGTAACATTAGAATACTGCGGGAGCATTAGTAAGTCTAAAAGGCATAACTAGATATTTAAATAGTCTGTATTTTATTTAGAATACTATTTTCTATTTATTGCTTTCCTTAATCCTAATTAAGTTATAGGCAGCCTTAAGGTCTAGAGCTATAAAGAATCGTTTTCTAAACAGTCTATCCTTAAGTTCTGTAATAAGAGGTAGAGGCATTCTATCCTTCTCTGTAATTTCGTTAAGTTACTAATAATCTATAACTAATTGCAATTTATCCAAGTTTAGTTTTAAAACGAATATAACAAGGTATCTTACTAAGGATTTTAAGGTTCTAATATAACCTTTCCTAAGCATGTTTTCTAACTATTCTTTTAATGTTATAAGTTCTGTTTTTATAAGATTATAGATTAGAAAGAACTTTAGATTCTTACTGTCTTTTAGAACTATTTTAATATCCTAATACAAATACTTTAGGAGCTTTATATCTAACTCTTCTGTAAAGAGTTTCTTATAGATATAGTACTAGATTAGTACATTTTTAAGTTATTTATCCGATTCTTTATTAGCATTTTGTTTTATCTATTATAGATCTTGGTCTAATTATCTAAATTAACTTTTAAGAGTTACTATTATTTGTCCAATATGTTTTATTCTGCCTTTATAGTACTTATATTATGTTCCTTTTAGAATAGGCAATATTATATTGCTTTTATCTTTACTACTCTTATTAGTTAAAGTTTAAGATCTTATATTATCGTAGCCTGAATCGTTTTTATTATCTAAAGGGTAGTCTTTACAGTCTACCTGGCCAGTTCTCTAGTTAAATTATAGGTTATAGCTGTGACGGTTGGGGTTCCAAACAGGGAAACTAGTCCGTACTAGGTTTATGTTTGCAGATTGCGTAGGGCGTTGTACTGAGCACGTTGGTTTAAAGTCACGTCTCTTAATAGTCAATAGTGCGGGTGAGGCTTATTGAGGTAAAGAAGTGTTATTGATAGCTGGTGAGCTAAGTTCTATCTAATGCTAAATGAATGTGTATATATATACTTGGGTGATCTGAGTTGATCAGTGAGGTTGCTTGTTGAATCAGTGGTGATCCCGTTGGATCAGTACTGATCGTGTTGGATCATTCGTGATTGTGAAGTCTTGGCGCTGATCGTCTTCAGCGGGTGATGTGTTGATTAGTGAAGAATGTGGGGTACACGTGACGGATCCGCTGGGGGTTATAACACGATCTCCTCCCTTCCCTGGGCCTTGTCCTCGAGGCCTAGTCAACATACTCGTCCGTTGGTTGTCCCTGGTAAGTTCAATCTTGATTCTGTAATCCCCTCAAGATGTCTAACCGTATGTCTAAAAATAAGAAAACTTCTACTGAAAACCGCAAATCGCTCCACATTCTTATTGCGGCATTTAGAAACCCGATTATGCCTTGTTCTAACTGCGTCCGTCGCAAGATAGAAGAGTCCTGCGTCCTTAATCCTGCGAAATCGAATCGCTGTGAGCCTTGTGTGAAGTCTGGGACTTCGTGTGATGGTTATGGCTTGTCTGTGGCTGCTGGTAGGTCCTTGTGAAATGTGAAATGGTCTTGTGGATATGCTGATATGACGTCAGCTCGAAAAATTGTTAACGAGAAACGTCGTCTCGAACGTGAGGAGGAAACTGCTGAGGAGGAGCTTGTTACTCTCTAAGCTAAGTCTTCTCGTATTCATCAGGCGATGACTACTCAGTTTGCCAAGATTTCCCGCCTACGGCGTCAGCGTCGCCAGGTGGAGGTAAAGGGTCTTGACATGATTCAGCGTGGCCTCAATTCCATGGACGAACTTGAGCGTGCTGAGCAGGATGAACAGGCCGCTCTAGAGGGTGCTATAATTGATGGTTCCTTTCGAGACTGGTCTGCGATTGCAGAATAGTCCAAGTGGGATTCCTTGGGTTTGGGTGCTTTCCTTGATTCTTCCGGTGGAAGTTCGTCAGGAGTCGCTGGGCATTAGCGAGGTGTTTTGGTGGTTCCCATGTGTTCTCGCTTTCCGAGTAGTTTTTCCATTTTATTAAGTATTCTCTTTTACCGTTGGTTTTACGGGTATCCCTGATTGCTTCCGCTTCGTAGAGTTCTGGTCCATCGATTTCTTCTGGTTCGTTACCGATCTTGACGTGTATTATATCGGCTGCTGATTCAAGTAGTGCGATGTGAAAGATCTTGTGGAGCCTGACCTTCGGTAGTAGGTCCAATTCGTAGTTGTTCTTTAAGACCTTCTTGACAATCTTGTAAGGTCCGATGTACTTAAAGTCAAGTTTGTGACTTGGTCGTTTTGTAGTGATATTTTTTGTGGATAGGTATACCATATCTCCCTCCGAAAAGGTAGGTCCTCCTACTCTTTTAGGGTCATAGTACCGTTGCATCCGTTTCCTGACGAATTCCAGTTCCGTTCGGAGTTCGTTGTGTACGTTCTTCAGATCCTCGCTCTTAATTATGGCTGTAGGGTTGACGATTTCGGTTTCTCGTGCGTTGTAGTACGCTTTTAGTGTGTAACCGAAGTTAGCATCCGAGGGTGTAAGCTTAGTACTCTTATTATAGGCGGTGTTGTAGGCTAACTGGGCGCACGGTAGCTTCTCGACCCAGTCGTTTTGTTCGTAATTGATGTAACACCGTAGGTACTGTTCCACTACTTGGTTCATTCGCTCCGTTTACCCGTCTGCTTAAGGTCTGAATGCTGTCGTGAGTCTGTGATTGACTCCCATGTAGGCCATTAGTGCTTGCCAAAATTTGCTAGCGAAAACTGGGCCTCTGTCCGTGAGGATTTCTTTTGGTAGTCCTCGTTCTCTTATAATCCTGTTATAGAAGATATATGCCAAGTCTTCTGCGTCTGTGGCTTCTTCGTAGGGTATGTAAACTGAGAATTTCGTGAGTCTTTCAACAATGACCATAATACTGTCATAGAAGATTCCAGTTAAGGGTTCTTCTGATCGCGGTAACTTGGTAATGAAATCCATCGTGAGTGAACTCCATGGTGCTTCTGCGACTTCGAGGGGTTGTAATTCTCCGTAAGGCTTGTGTCGTCGTGCTTTCGTCCTAGCACAGATGTCACATTGTCTGACAACCTTTTCTACCGTAGATCGTTTGACCTGGTATCCATGTTGTAGAAGTCTTTTCAGGGTCTTCGTGACTCCCTGATGTCCGTGCACCGGATGTCCGTGGAATTCGCGTATGAATTCTTCGGGTTCGCCTGGGATTTCCTTGGTGGTTGCCGGCTGCATCCATCCCAGTGTTTGCATCTGTTAGGTGAATCTGTATTCTCCTTTCTCGTTCTTTTCCAGCACTTGTTCTTTTGCCTTCGTGGTGCCGGTGTCGTAGTCTGGTCTGCGGCTAATTGCGTCCGCTCTACCGTTCTCTGCTCCCTTGCGATGAATGATCATAAAGTCAAACTCGCATAGATACTCTGCATAACGTAGCTGTCGTCGGTTGAGTTCATGAGTCGTAGTAAAGTATGATATGTTCTGGTAGTCGGTGTAGACCTTGACCTGGTGCTTACTTCCCATGAGGTAGTGTCTGAACTCTTTGAAACAGTTGACAATTGCTAGAAACTCTTTATCATAGATTGGGTAGTTGAGCTCTACTCCGTGCAGTTTGTGCGAATAGAATGCAACAGGGTGCAATCTTCCTGCGTCGTTGCGTTAACCGATCTGTCCTCCTAGAGCGAAGTCCGATAAGTCCGTCTCTAGTTCAATTTCTTTGTCTGGATCAAAGATAGCTAAGACTGGTCTGCTGACTATAGCTTCTTTAAGTCGTTTAAAGACCATCTGAGCCTTGTCGTTCCATTCGAAAGGCTTGTCTTTCTTAGTAAGTTCTGTCAGGGGATTCGCGATCTTGCTAAAATCCTTAATAAATCGTCGGTAGTAATTGGCAAAGCCTAAGAAGGCTTGTACTTCCTTAACGTTGTTAGGTATCTTCTATTCTGCTACCGCAGAGATTTTCTTTTCTTCTATGCTGATTTCTCCGGGCGTGATGGTATATCCCAAGAAGTCTACCTTCGTGACGTGAAAGTGACTTTTTTCTGGTTCGACCAGTAACTTGGCATCTTGTAGTGTTTTTAAAACCTTATGGACGTGTTCCTTGTGTTCTTCTTCGTCATCTGAGAAGATTAGGATATCGTCTAGGTAACAGACTACAAAGATGTTAAGGTACTGTCGAAGTACACTGTTGATCATCCGCTGGAACGTTGCGGGTGCGTTAGTGAGACCGAAAGGCATTACCACATATTCGAACAGTCCGAATCTAGTTCTAAATGCCGTTTTCCATTCGTCTCCTTCCTTAATACGGATTAGGTTATACGCGCCTTTGAGGTCTAGAGCGGTGAAGATCTTTTTGCCTCGTAATCGATCCTTGAGTTCCGTGATTAGCGGAAGCGGGGTTCGATCCTTGATGGTGCGTGCGTTGACCGGTCGGTAATCGATAACAGGTCTGGGTTTTCCGTTTTTCTTTGGTATAAAGAACATTGAGGATGCTGAGGATGAGCTTGACTCCCTGATGTATCCTTTCTTGAGCATCTCGTCGATATATTCCTTCTGTGTTCTTAATTCCCCTTCGTTAAGCGAATATAACTTTTGGAATGGTAAGTTATTGTCTGTGAGGTTGATTTCGTGGTCCCATTGGCTGTGTTCGGGGACTCCTGTTTCTAGTTCTTCTGCGAATAATTTGTCGTATACGCGGTATTCTTCCGGTACGTTCGCTAGTCTGTCCTGGCTGGTTGTTGGTTCTGGTTCCTTTCGTGGGTCTTGTTATTGGAGAATGCCTAGGATCTGTTTCTTGCTTCGCGTGCCTTTCTTGTGCTTGTGTCGTACTCCTTTTAGAGGTAGTGGTTGCTTTGTTCCACGCTTACCCATGCCTTCTCTTTTGGTCAGGGTTTAAGATCTCTTGTCGTTCCTCGTGATCGTTCTATCATCGCTTTCGGGGTTACTGGGAAATATAACCTGGCCATTCCTTCAGTCAATGATTGGGTTTTCTTGTCTAAGCTATGCCATACCTAGGATGATGTCCGTATCCTGTCCCAAAGGTATAATGTCGAAATCCACTCTTTGTTTTATTCCTACGGCTAGGATCTCAAGGTGATCAGCCTCTTGATCTATAATGCCGTTATTGTAATCAAAAAGCTGTCCTTCCGCGTTGATCAGCGGGTAAGGCAATGATTTCTTCCTCCATAGTATTTTTAGCTCTGTGACTATTTTTAGGTTAATGAAGTTTCGTCGTGCTTCACTGTTAACCCAAGCTTTTAGCCATCTTCCCTTGATCTGAACGGGTAGCACTAGGCGGATTGGTGTGCTTGTTGTTTGCATTACTCCTAGAGCACTTGCGTCTCGTCGTAGACTTTGCTCTTTGCGCATCTGTGGCTCTGTTACAGATGGCGTCTGCCTTTTCCCGAGGCGTCTCGGTGGACCTTGTCGCAGTTGCTATCGCAGCATCCTTCGCCGTCGGTGCAGTCGTTGATGAATTCCTCGTCGAATAGTTGCTGTTGGAAATGTTCTTCTAATTCCTTAAATTGTCCTTCATCCATGTTTTGTTACTTGTTATCTAGGTGTAGGCCGTCTGCCTCCCATTGACATTGTAGTTTGTCGGTGCCTTCTGAGCTAGTGTCGTCGCATGACACTGCTTTTTTAGGTGCGTACTTTCCTTGAGTTATCTCGTTAAACTCTTTTTCCGCTTCTTCGATCATTTGTTGACTCTGTTTGATTCCATCCAGGAGATCTTTAGTTTTGTGGATCTGTCTGTAGAGTGGCATGTTGAATCGTAGTTCTGCAACTCCTAGTTGGTCGTACTATGTATTAACTAGATAACCCTCCGTTTCTTTTTGTAGGTAGGGTCTGTCGTTAGGTGTTCCTTCTATGGTAACCGGGAAGCAGTCGTTGTCCATCTTCTCTTGTTTGTGTTGTTCACACCAATGATTTCTGCACGATACCCATGAGATTTCGTCGTGTCCGGGGTTTGTTAGCATTGTCCGAATATCGTCTTGTACATTAAAACTGGGTTCCTTGTGCAGTCGGTTGAGTGCGTCGTTAATGTGATAGGCTCTGACGTGGACGGTACTTCCTTCTTCTGTGTCGGCGTGTTCCCTTGCTCCTTGTATGCAGAGATCGTCGTGTGTTTGGAAGATTCTGAGTCCTTGTTCGTCGTATTTTATTTCGTAGTCTCGTGTCCATATCTTCGTGATTTCCTTGTCTCGTTTCCGAAGATATTGGGCTGTGACTCGTGCTGATCCTCCTCTGTGTCCCATGCTTCGGGATTGTCGGTGGTAGGATTGTCGGATGTCGTTTCTATCTTCAATTTCCTGCTTCCATCTTGCTTCCTTCTTTGCAAGTTTGGTTCTGATGGGGATGTTATCTATTACTTGTGACAACTGTGATTGTTCCGTTTTAGGGATAATCGCTTCTCCCTGTCTTATCATTCCCAAGACTTGTGGTTCTCCAAGTTCTTCTTGCTTCTTGACATCCTTTCTGTTTTTACACCGTTGTCTTTGTCTGGCGTTTCGTTGTTCGCGTAGTTCAGGGTCGTTCTGTACCCTCTCCTTAGCTTCTCTTTTGTATTTGGCTATTCTTTCTTGATATCCTTGTTCGTTTGCTATTCTTATTGCGTGTTGTTCTCGGTTAATTCTGTTCTGTTCTTCGCGTATTCTCCTGTCGGGTTTATCCGCTACGGCTTCTTCGTACGTGAGAAAGTCGTTTCGCGGTTCTCTAATGGAACTTCCCTCGCTCGGGTTCCATCCTTTCTTGGGCGTGTTATCGTCGTACAAGGCGGTCGTTTCTGCCATGTCATACATGCCTCGTGTCATTCCCAGTGTTTGGGTCCTTTGTGCCATTTAAGGATCCACCTGTTGGGTTAGTCCTAATATCTGCTTACCTTGGTTCGGATCTCGTGGCTTACGTGGTTCCGGACATTGTCGTGCCATATGTCCGAGGTTGTTGCAGTTGTAACATTTGCATTTGGACATGTCTCGTGGTTTTCGTTCACGATTATCTGGTTACGTGGTGCCTAACATCATAGGGCCTGGCTGCGTACCGTGCGAGGTGTCGTTGCGATAGTTACCTTGTCGTTGTCCTTGGTTTCGAGAGTTACCCTGGTTGTTGTTATGTCCTTAGTTAGGGTAGTACGGGTTAAAGTTGCCTCCTCGTCCCGTTTTAGCGGATCTCTCTTTCCTGCGTTCATACTATCTTTCGTCAATCTTAATTGCCATTGCGACATACTCCGTGATGTTATCGGGCCGGTCTGCTTTGTACAACTCGTCTTTAACTTCCTCCTTGAGTCCTCTGTAGTAGACTTCCATAAGGGCTTCGTCGTCCCACTAAGTCTTGGACGCGAGTTATCTGAACTTGGCTGAGTACGCGGCGTATGAGTAAGTTTGTTTAAGTGTCATGATTTCGGTGGCTGCCTGTTGTTCTTTATTGACTACTCCGAAGTTGTCCTTGAGTGCGCTTTCAAAGTTGCGCCAGTCGGCAAAGATGTTGATGGTCTCT
>JAAOAW010000082.1:0-168580 GCA_013186925.1 Fusarium succisae | reverse complement strand
GACTAAGAAGGAGTAATGTGTTCTTTTCGACTGCAAGGTAGTTCCGTTCGGATATAACGGATAACAGCTTGGCTGGGCGTTGCAGATTCGGGGAATATATAAGCATATAGGTAGCACGGAAGAAGAAGAAGAATAGCACAAACACAAGATCATCACATTCCTTTTGCCGGTCAAAGGTTACTCTTTCACTAAGTACATTCGTTTGTTTCGTCACTCATTACATACATACTTCTCTCTTTTCAACAACTTCAAAATGACCAAACTCGGCTTCGCTCTTCTCGCGGCCCTGGCCGGCAGCGCCATCGCCGTTCCCGCCCCAGCAGTCACCCAAGCCCCCGACGTCCACGCCTACGCCAAACGCGCCACATCCTGTACATTCTCCGGCTCCAACGGTGCTTCCAAGGCCAGCAAGTCGCAAGCCGCGTGCGCCACCATCGTCCTCAACAACGTCGCTGTTCCCAGCGGTGAGACCCTGGACCTCAGCAAGCTCAAGGACAACACCAAGGTCATCTTCAAGGGAACTACTACCTGGGGTTACAAGGAGTGGAAGGGACCTCTGATGAAGATTTCTGGAAACAAGATCACCGTTGAGGGTTCTGGTGCTGTGCTTAACGCTGGTGGTGAGAAGTATTGGGATGGAAAGGGAGGAAACAGTGGCATTACGAAGCCCAAGTTCTTTGCGGCGCATAAGCTCACTGACTCCAAAATTAACAATCTTTATGTCAAGAACACTCCTGTTCAGGCTGTGAGCATCAACGGTGTTAATGGTCTTACGATTAACCAGTTCACTCTTGATAACAAGGATGGTGATACTAAGGGCGGTCACAACACTGATGCTTTTGACATTGGTTCTTCCACTGGTGTCACCATCACCGGCGCCAAGGTCTACAACCAAGACGACTGTGTTGCCGTCAACTCCGGAAAGGTCAGTCACTTCTCAATTCTCCAAGAACAACTCACTGACTTGAACAGAACATCATCTTCCAGAACGGCTACTGCCACGGCGGACACGGTCTCTCCATTGGCAGTGTCGGCGGCCGCGACGACAACATCGTCGACAACGTGCAGTTCCTCAACTCCGAAGTCACCAACTCCGCCAACGGCATCCGCGTCAAGACCATGAAGAACACCTCCGGCAAGGTTAACAAGGTCACCTACTCCGGCATCACCCTTTCCGGCATCAGCAAGTACGGCATCCTCATCGAGCAGAACTACGACGGCGGTGATCTCCACGGCGAGCCCACCAGCGATCTCCCCATCACCGGCCTCACCCTCAAGAACATCAAGGGCAAGAACGGTGTTTCTTCCAGCGGCAAGAATGCTGCTATTGTTTGCGGAAGCTCGGGATGCAAGAACTGGACTTGGCAGAATGTTCAGGTCACTGGCGGTAAGAAGTATGATAGCTGCAAGAACGTTCCCAGCGTCGCTTCTTGCTAGATCGTGACTTTTTGAGTCATGAGTCGCTTGTGTTTCATCAGCTCATTCTGTGTGTGAGTCTGGTCTTGGAAGCATCTGGAAGACCCATTAATTCCCAACCGACGTCAGCAATTCGTAGCCCGAAGGCGTTGGCACTTGATCTTGTATATATATAATAGTATTAGACCTTCAAACAATCTATTCATCAACTCTGAGACGAAGCACTTTGCTTTATGACATCTAGTAAACGCGAAAGAAGAAATACAGAAAGAGTTCAATAAGCAAGGGACAACTCCAAGCCATACCCTTTAGCCGATGCTCAAGTACCCGGGGAAAATCCAACAATTTCTCTGGCTTCTCTCAACGAAGTTGATCGCTCCCTGGATCACTGCAAAATTTGTGGTGTCGATGGGAATGCTTGCGCCTTGCCGATTATAAGCCTGCCATAACAACTGCGCTCTATGACACATTTGGAAATGTCTCAGGAACTCCTCTCGGCTATAAACCCTCTCAATCTTGTCTTCTCTCTTGGAACGGTTTGGGAGCATTCGGATACATCCTTTGCAAGCGATTCCAGACTCGGTCTCGGGGGTACGCGGATCCATGTAAGGTACTGCGCATGTCACTAAGTAATTGAATTCGGCCAAGTCTCTCCATGAGCGTGGCTGTCCCATATAGAGCTGCTCGACTTTGCTGTATTCCACGACGTCTTGCCTCTAGCCTTTCAAGCCGACGAGAAAATCCTCGTCCCAATACCGCCTGCGGGTCGCTGCATCTGGAGCTAGAGACTGTGCGAAGATGTTTCATAGTACAAATCTGGAAACGCGAGTTCTGGGGTCTAGGCCGAAACCACGTCGATGGCCAGTCTCAACGCAGCTTTGACAAAGTCGCCAACACTCAGGGATGCTGATGAGCATGGCAAATTCGCCACAGATACCACAATACATTGTGGTAAGTAGGTCAAAGAAGTCAATGACTAGCACACTTTGCGCATATTTTGTGAAGAGGATCTCCTTGTACAGATGAAGTGCCTTGTTGATATCTTTGTATACCTCGGACTTGCTTATGAAATCCCGCATTTCACGGTTCATCTGTCGAAGATTGAAGAGGCTCTGCAAGTCGAGCCACCAAATAAGACGCCGGAAGGGTGCAACATACATATCGGGTCCGGGATCATTACCGAAGACAATGCTGGGGTGGGGACGATTGTCGGGGACGGGGTAGGGTTCCGGCAAGTCGAGGATAGCACGGGGGTGTGGGATCGGACCGTGTATTGCGCCAGGAAGATACTGATCATTGAATCGTGAATAGCCGATGGCTTGGATGATGCGATTGTCGCGTTCGAAGGCAGTCATGGGCCGCGGTGCAAAATATGTGGCGGCGTTCATTGTGGTATGATGTTGAGAATTGGGATGCTGTGATGATGATGGGATTGATGATGGGATCGATGGTGGGATGATGATGGTGATGATGAAGGAGGGAAAAGGGATTCAGGCGTATGACGGTAATGTAGGAAGGAAGAGAGGCACTTGTAGTCAAAGCAGGAGGTATCGCGGTGGCACTGCCCATGTGCCTCCGAGCCTGAGTCGAGGTTTCAGATAAGCATAAGGTACTCAAGTTGAACAATATGCAACATAAATAAAAATTACTAAAAGTCTTAAATGAACTAAGCACGCTATTAATAAATTGAATCACTAGAGTTTACTCTTGTCAGCTCGAAGAGCGCCCTTCGTGTAGCCTCAAGTGCACTGTTTCTCTAGCTCGCCTGCAACCTTGCTTCCTAACGTCTCTTCACTCGCGGTGACGCACACCAACTCGTAAAAGCCAGAAAATACAACATCTATTGGTCTAATCTTCTATAAATCACCTGGAAGAATCTCTGTAATATTACTCTTCGCCAACTCCCTCGTCGCATCCAAAACCTCCACCATCCTCCCCCTCGCCTCAACATTCTTCTCGCTCTCCATATCGGCCATCTCCATATGCTCCAACGTCACACAAATCAACGACTCCATAAGCCGCTGCGCAAGTTCACCGGCGTAACCTTGTTCGTAAAATGCCGGTGTTTCATTAACTTCCAACAACCACGCTGTTCCTTTCGAATCAATTAGGAAGTCAATGGCGAAGAGCTCGAAGCACTTATCCAATGGTGTGAACTTATCAGCCATTGTATGAGCGGCTGCACGAAGTAACTCTCCTGAAATCTGACAAGCTTGATCGAAGACGCTTTTCTTCCAATCACCGGGAAGTAAATCATGGTCGATCTTCCAAAAGTCTCGCATGGATTCTTTGCTGGTGAACTCTTCTTCATCTTGGAGCGCGGTGTTGGTCAACGAAGATTTGAGACTGGGGTTCTTCCATGGAGGCTCGTAGTCGTCAAGGGCTAGTAAAGCGAGCATTTCATTAAAGACGTAGACTTTTAGACGGCCGACGGAGAGGACGTAGGCTCGAACGTGCCACTTTCGACCATCGATGGGTGGAATGTTGACGATGTATTGCTGTGCAACGAACTCTCGAAGAAGAGCTGATGGAATACGCTCATTTTCGTCGATGACTAGATCTTGTATCTTGTTTGTTCCCTGGACGGAGAGTTTTCCAGTTGCGGTGATCAGAGCGTCTAGCGAATCAAGTCCAGGTGCTGATAGACTGGGCTTGAACCCCTCGGCGCTGTCGTCGCTTTCGAATTTGGTGTCCGGGGTCTCAGCGTCTTCTTCGCTTTCTTCATCCTCCTCGGAAATATCAGCAGCAAGTTCCAGGTTACCCGCTAGTTCGTCAATAGTGCTGAAGATCCGAATTCCATGGCCGCAATCAATCATGGCAGGTTTCAAAATCCACCAATCTCGTTCAGACGAGTCCTTCGTTTCGTTATCTTCAAGCGAGTACAACAAAGTCAAATCATCAGCTGCAGCCAGCGCATCCTCGACATACTCGCTATAGTCGAGAGATAACTTCACAGTCGCGGGACTGTGACCTCTGAGGATGCTCTCAGGTCTTTTGGTGATCCAGTAATCCACGACGCTTGCCATGTGATCTTTTCGAGCCAACGCATCGCTGTTGGGATAGGCGTTGAGTAGTCCATGTTTGGCTCTGTTGAGCACCGCGAAGTGATGGTTCAGCTCCCATCCATTGAGAAGCTGATACACAGTATGCGCATCCTCTGGAATATCGGTGAAATTCTCATAACAGATGGCATCCGGTACATGTCGCTTGATGCATTCTTGTATATGGCCATCTAGCCACGGATTGGCGCTGTGAATATAGACGTGCATTTTCAATCTGGCTTGGGGTAATATCTCAGCGAGTGACGAAGCCTTCTTCCGGAGGGAGAGCAGCTTGACGAGGAATCGATAGGCGAGTGAGTCTCGATTCCATAGAGTCGATGACAGTTATTCTGGGAATTATCATCAAGTACGTACTTGATTTATGAGAGGGTTCCGTTTCCAAAACAAGATCGGAGCCAAGAGGCGCCTTTTAAACAACAGGCTCACGGTCCTTTTGAAGAAAATATTAAAAAAGCGATTGCCAAGAGAGCAATTCATGGTATTTACTAAGGTGATCCACTCATTGAGACATTTTGTTGGCGTTCTATTGGGTGTTGTGTTATTAAACGTAAGCAAGCATGATGAAGTTCATGATATTCTTCGAAATGCATGATCGGCGTTGCGCTCACCGTTTCTTGTCAGGGGTCATGCCAGGGCCCAAATCGAGATCGCTGATCGCTTTACTATGTCTTTTCTGGCCTATTCGGCCTAACAGCTAAATGTAAAACTTTTTATTTGTGCGCTCACGAGTCGCTTGTCATGTTCTTGGTGACGTGATTTGTAAGGTTGATTCTTGGCACTCATGCCTAGGTGTTTTTATTTTTCTGAAGTCTAAATAGCCTCATTCCCCTCAACTTTCAGCCTATTGCAGATTGTAGCTGTCAATCTTTGATGAAATAACGAAATCTGATTCGTATCAAAGGCCGTGACCCTACAGGACATCGAACTCGTCATGACAGCCTGCCATTTCTAAACCCAACCCTCAACAAAGGAAAAATATTCTATTCCAGCCCATTCGCATGATTTTCGATCCTTTCAGGTCTTCATCTTCTCTCATTCAAAAATCTTTAAATGAGCTTCTCTTTCCCGATCAAATGGAAATTGGCGTCGCATCGACGCCCGAAAGGTTGGCCTGCAATCATTTCCTGTACCCGATAACCTGAATAGAGCCTCATGGTAGCTATCAAGGTTTCCGGTATCCCCGGAATCGGAGGTTTCCGACTCATCGTCTTCTTCCAGATTCAGAAATTGCTTCTGAACTCCAGTAGATGCAGAAGTATCAGGAACATGGCGCGGTTGTCTAGGCTTTGATACTTGACACACTTCGTCGTCTCTCCTCTTCTCCCCAAAGGACGAATCTCCTCGGTTTGGAAGATCGGAGAGCCAATTTTGAACCTTGCCTTGCGGCTTTTGTTGGCTGGGATGGACTACTTGGCGAGGATTGCTGACGTTGCCATCGAAATAGCTGGTATAGTTGCCTTGTGGTTTCGTCATGACGTAGGACGTTGAAAACATGCGTAGTGTAGGCGCTACATCACTGAAAGGCGAGTCGACGAGACTAGAAGTTGTAGGTGTCCGTGATGAACCCATGGAGAAGCTCCGTTTGTGGTAAGACCGAGACGCATCGTCGGCACATTCGTGGAGAGTGAACAATTGCCTGTTATATCCAGGCTCAATGGTGGTGACAATGCGAGGTGGTTGCCGCTTGTTGCGCAAGGACGATGTGCGACGAGGAAACCTCAAAGGCGCTGACATATCCTCACTCGAAGGAGAGTAAAAGGTCTGATTTCTCATTATGATGGTATAAAGAATGATGACATTGGCCTTGGTACATCTATGAATCCTTCCGAGACTTTAAGTATATGGATGACGTTTCGGAATGCCCGTCATGAATTGTATTAAAAAGCTTATTAGAGTGCCTCGCCGCAGTGACAGTTGGCACATTACGAAGCCGAGCGACTACTGCCGGGCTGAGCTAGCTTTGGTGAAACCACTTTTGCTATCAAAGCGCGGATAGTGACATATTAGTACAATTTTAGCGCCCCCTGATATGTCAATTTACGCTGCATATACGGAGTAAACGCAACGCTACGACTAAGCCCAGCGCAAGTGCCTCTTTTGTGGTCTGTGGCCTGTCCCAGAACCGCGGATTGCTTCACCTCGTGACCTCGATACGCGGGTTGCCTTATCAAGGAGAGAAAGAGGCTGGACTAATTTTAGGTCACTTTGGTGATTGAATTGCGGCAAATGTGTGCTTTTATGTATAGGATAATTAGTAATTTAGATCATTTGATTGGGCCAGTATTTACACTAAAGAGACACGAAACAAAAACCCTTCAGTTTATTGATGAGATTCATACCCTTTGAATGTCCTTGTACTTCACTTTCCTATGCTGTGATGTTCGAGGGCATGAATGGCCATGCTACAATCATCCATTCTACCTTCTCTCCATACAGAAATTCGACCCTTACAGAGGGCATGCAAATGAGACTTATTTTCAGTGAGTATCATATCGCGCTGATACTCCTCATAAAGTTAACTCGCGAACGTCGCGTTTGGTTCCGGTTACCCCCGTGAAACACGATATAAAGTCTATTGCATGCTTAGCCGTGCCTCGGGGCGATCTCGTTACCTGTAGCAGGAGGACCCCTGCCGGGGACTGGAAGCTTCTCTCCCCCCGGTAGTGACGGCGTCGACTCGCAATGACATTCACAATCCGAGTCAGAATCGGATGACTCTTACGCAGATGCTTCCTTTGAGGGTATATTCTATGCTACATCTATAGAGATACTTCCTGACGAAGGTTAGACTTTGGGCTGCAAGCACAAATGATAAGATCAGAATACTCCTTTTTCTGCATCAGCCGTGTAGCAGAACGGCAATTGGGTTGCAATTAAACTTACTCCGTACACAGACAGAAATCCAGCGATACCTAAATGACTACAATTCTATTTGTATCACCTTTGTTTTTGTTTGAGTTTTGTGATAACCCACTTCCCGAGGTGCGACGTAGAACATTGACGCTTGGCCCATCGAGTACTAGCTACCGAGCTATCATAAATCCCCCTGATCTACCTGCCGATAGACCTGCATGCCGCGGCATACGCTTATTAATTGCCAAGGCCCATTGTTGTGCCGATTGGGGAGCTTACAGGACGACAACCCGGGTGCACGGGGACCCGAGATTCGCCGTTTGTCATGTGGCACAGACGACAAACCTTCGGTCACGAAGAGCGGATGATTGGCTAGAGCTTTCTTGCTAGAGGCCTTCTGGATGGTGGCTTGGTCCTAGACTGTTCGCGTATTATTCTCTCGTCAATCTTTAGAATGATGTGCAACGCGCTGGATAGGGGAAGGGAAGAATGAAGCGAGCTTGGTCAGTCGAGAGCACTCAATCCTCCAAGTCCGCAACTTTTGTCTATTATCAAGGTTCTTCTAAGTAATACAAAAACAACAATGTCGTATAAAAAACGCTACAGTAATCGCTCCTATTAAATGCACAATGCCTCAATCATGAGATCTCGATGATGCTACTACGCTGATACTCTTGCGTGCTTCCTTTTCCAGGCCCCGAGGGTATCGTCGTCGCATCGATGGTCGAAACTTCCCGTCAGCCTTTGTAGCGAAAGCGGAAGATGAGTCCATTTGTAGCAGGGTCAGGTGGTATGCATCGAGGCCTGTTGTTAAATCCGTCGCGGCGTGAAGGTCAGGGTTTCCGTAGTCTACATATCCGTGTGTCGGACTTGTAGGTTGGATGCTCTCATAGCATGTGTCCAAGAAGTCCAGGTAGTTTAGGAGACCCTCGGTTCCAGGAACCAATTCTCTTGGTTGTTCAGTATCAGTCGTTGATGAAGCTTCGTCTTCGCTGCTTTCCTCTAGGGCCTGCGGTGCATATTAGGTTGATGCTTCGTGGTATTTGATAAGATAGATTGGCTTACATCGACATAACTTACATCCAACCATGGAATATCAGGGAGCTCCACGAGCCACCGATGCACCCGTTGATCAAGGCTCTCGCGATTGTTTACAAAGGTCCCAGTGATGCCCTCCGGTAAAATGGAGTGAAGGTGCTCATGGGATTTCGAGACGACGGAAGAAGGGGAACAGATATAGAGCTGTGACTTTTCATCACTGGCGAGCGTATCGCCGGAGATAGCTTGATGTGAAGATGTTGGTGGAGCTTCCCAGGAGAACCTCCGTCGTTCGAGAGTCGCCGAATCCTCCCGGAGGGCTTCTTGCACAGTGAATGGTTGAAAGTCGAAATGGATGCCGTCTAATGCCTCAAAGGCGCCGTTGATGGTTGCATCCATAGCCAAGGGTGTTGGTTGGTAAGACGTCCGGTCAAATGTCCGAGGAACGGACATTGTTGAAAGCATTTGAACGATTGACTGATAGATGGTGAACTGGACTGAGTGTATTCTAGAGCTTTTCTCTTGGCTTATGTTGAATTATAAATAAGAACGTCCAGTCTTTTCGTGGTATAATGATGCCCAACTACAAGGCCTCTGCGATGGTCATAGCATCAATACTACCTACGGTATTTCGTTGCAGGCTAAATCTGAAACATGTCGGAGATTGTTGACATTGAACTCACGCTCTGTTAAGAAGCTTCCTCATATGTCATCCTGCAGCTCAGACTGGTCTGTTCTTGGAAATAGTCGCGAGATGGTAACCACAACGGTCCATCTGCAGCCCGATAAGCGATCGAAAATCAGCCAATTCTTTCTTACCGAAGAACACGAGAAATTCTAGACGAAATAAAGCCACAAAGTTAATTACTTCCTTATTACCTGAAATATTACTAAGTTTACTAGCCTCACCGGATTTAAGACGTGTTTGCGTCATTAAATGGCGGGTCTAATTGGATGTCAAAGTTGATGTCGTATTCCGCTATGCCACGATGAGAAGGTCGCGTGCTCGTATTGATGTGCCGTGGTCCGAACTCTATTTAGTCCAGCGAACATATAAGAGACCAAGCGTCCTGGGATCCCCCCAGTTGTTTTAGCCTTTGGAGCTCGTGCCATCCTTCTCGTAACTTCTCCATACAGTGAAGGAGTTCCTTGGCGTATGATGTTTTTACCCGCACGATGAGCAAGTTATTCACACGAAGACAAGATCGGGAAGTTATTTCACAACCGTACACCAAGTCTGCCTTGCCTAACTACGCCATTTGCTGCTAATCGCATGTTATAGCTACTGTTCGATTCTAGGCCACTTCAGAAGAAGTGAGACTAAAAGATACGAGGTTCTCATCTCCTTGTCAGTGAAGATGGGGTTAGTACAACAAGAATGGAGATTCGTAACTTGGCTTTCTGGGGAAGCTCTGCGTCAACTCACCGGAACTTCCGGCCCGTTCCGCAGATCACGACACTTCGAGGTTGTTGTAGGAATAGACGTTGGGTCCCCCCCGTACTAACCGGCTCATTCCGGATGATCACGCCCTGGCACGTTTCCTTTTAATTACAGCGAGCAAGTAAAACGCATGCACACATTCCTAACTGAATATCTCACGGAGGTAAGATGTCGGACCGACAAAGAATCACCATGACTGGCCATGATATGCCAGTACGTTCTCTCTGCTGATTTAAGCCCTCAGCCGCCAGTTTCAACTGTATCTAATATAATAATATTAAAACATCTACCTAATATGATCGATGCCACAGAACTCAGGCCAGCGCTTTGAGCGGACCGTGGGTGTCGCTGCGGGAATTTAATATCCTGATTGCTCCCCCCGCTAGCGGGAATCATGAATCAAAGTTATTAACAGGGAGCTTTGTTATAAGTAGCATTGGGTGATAAACGAGAGTTGCATGTTTGTGGAACCCGTTTGCAAAGTGATCGGCATATGGCAGAATGAGCCGAAGATGAGATCGAGAATACCCACAGCGGCAAGGTCGCTCAGGGGGGCGATCAGAGCGCTATTCAAGTAGAAGAAGTGGCAGTGACTTAGGTGGTGGAGTAGTCATACATCTCCCAGTTAATTCGCGCGCAATTTCCTTCGAGAAAGATAGCTGAGCTCAAGCGTTCAAAACCCTCCGATGTCGATCAAATCTTCTGATCCATAATCTCCGTTCTGCTCCCGACATCGGACATCGATACAGCGTACGACCTTCTAGAAACACCCGACGCTCTAGCCCAAGCCTCAACGTCTTTATCCCTCACTGCAGTCGCCTCCTCCACGACCGCACGCGTTTCAGCCGACACAACCTGGGCGATAGCCTGCCAAGCATTGCCCAGATCAGAAGCCCTTGTCTTGAATTGAAACAGTACCATCGTACTGCAAAGTAGGAGTAAGTGAACCAAGACCAGGCTCAGAACTACCACCAGCCCCGTCCATCGCACTGGGATGAGCATCTCGACTGAGTTTGCGGTGGTGACTTGCTTGCGCAGGTCGAACTCAGCCATGCTATCGTAGAAGATCATGGAGTGAAACCTAAAGGCAAGAGCTTGTATTGCTAAGGCAGGATCCCCCGTCGCTCGTAGGATGTCCTGGATGAGAGAGACATGCACAGCGTGTGCGGCCCACCAAGCGATCCAATCCTCCTCATAGAGACCCTTGTAGTTAGTCATTGCCCAGCCTCCTTGGGGCGAGTAGCCCAACAGTGCTTGTATCAGAGCAAAGTTTCTTGGCTCCGTCATTGACTTTGAGTATTTCGAGTTGTGCACTCCAACTTTGAGCTGCATAACATGTCGATCTTTGTAGTCTTTATTGAAAACTCCAATGCCGAGCTGTTTCTGTAATTGCTCACTACTCTTCGAACTATCATTCCTCTGCCACTCGACAGTGGGCTCAGATTGGATTGCCATCCCATTCATGGTAATTTCGTACAGCTCCGGTGCGTTGTCCGCGACAAAACACATCGTTGCACTGAATACTTCAGTACCATTCTTCAGCGAAGCTGTTGTCCAACGACCTTCCATGTTTGTCTTTAATCTTTTCAGTTGGTCAATCTTATTCATCGCTTCGCTCTCATCAGTCTCGCCACCTAGGTCCAGGTGCCCAAATCCGTGCAGCAGGATTGGGCTGGACTTGAGAAGCAACACGGGGATGAAAGTGAAGTTCCGGCCCGACAGGGGATCAATAAGTCCCAGATCTCCACGGGGACCAGCATGGTAATTGTTAGCGAGCGAGAGTGGCAAGCTAGCTCTATCGCTTTCGTTCCATTTTGTTGGAAGCTGGGCGTTAAACGTGAATTTAGAATCAGACCAATTCTTGAGAAAGCCCGGGCCATTCTCCGTCGACCTGATATCGAGCTCTGCCTGAAGGCCCGATCTGCTTGCAGTAAGACCGAAGCGAATCCTTTCAAGGTTAGGGCTGAAACAGACTGTTCTGAAGTTACCCACCAGCCCTGGCCCAGAGTAGTGCTCTAGAGTTGTTCTAGACTCCTCCTTCATGTAGGGCAGAAGAGCACGGTAGGTATTCCCGGTATCGGCACTCTCGGCAGTCGCTGCAACATTGCCGGGTTTCATCTCGCCGAATCGCCAGTTTGCAGAGGGACTGGACCTGTAGTGGAGAACACCATTCGCAGACAAGGTAATATTCGGTCCGAGTCCAATTGGCAGTAGCGTTGTCTTCGCAGGTCCAGCGATATTGACGTTCTCCAAGTCTGTAAGCAGTATCGTGGATGTAAAGGTCGAGGCGACTAGGATAATTGTCCCTAGAATAATGATTGAAGCGTGTAGAACACCAAATACGCGAACCCTAGCGACTCGTAATGAAGCAGGGAAGATTGTGTAAAGACTCGAACCCGATGCTCGTTGGATCGAAACTGCCGCGATATCGCGAAACCTGGTGCCAGTAGTCTCGAGCATAAGCGCAGCGACAGCCGCGGCTACAAGGCTAATTTGAAGGCCTATCGATACACGTATTGCGGCAGAGCAGATGGTAATGACCTTGGCAGCCATGTCGCGAAAGACTATGGTGTTCCAAAACTTGGGTGGCTCTTCTCGATCTCGGGCTGTTTGCGCACCTTTCCAAAGAAGCACCAGTATGGCGCACGAGGCCAGGATGACCATGGTACCAGTGATGACGGTAAAAAGACCTAGTAGTCCTATCTTGTGCCACCAGCGATGCTTTGAGTGTTTGTTCCATGGTATTGGACCTTGTGATTGCGATTCTCCCGAGACATTCTGCTCATGAGCGACTTTCAATACAGCTGGTTCAGAGTCTGTGTCGGCGCGAGGCAGTGATACAGAGTCAGCCTCCCGTAATGATTCATAGCGATTGGGGAGCTGAGGAGTTATTTCTTCTAATCGTATATGCTGCTCTGGGCTTCCTAGAGGAAGATCAGTCGTATCAGTAGAAATAATAGGTTTGTACTGTGCCATGATGAGGCTTAGATTAGGAGCAACATAGAACGATAACAGAGTGCAAATAACGCGGAAACTCGTTGTGTTTTATGCCCCGTTTCCGATGCATCTTCACAACACCACACCAGGCGCGATGGTGGCTGTATGTCATTATCTAAGACTTCTGATTAGACTGTCATTTTTGATAAGCAAACTGCCTGCCCCTCACAGAGTCCTGCATTCATGAATTGCTCGTTCTTGGCAATCAGGCTGTGAAGGATTCTGCAGAGCTGTATCGACGGACCAATACGTGGCTGTTCTTTGCGGCGGGTGATTTATCGGCCCACCAACTTCCTTTCAGCTCATGCAAGAGTATATCGCTTAGAGCTTTTATTGGTATTCAGTCGTTGTGATAGTGGGTGCGACATCCTTAAAAGCGTGCTTCTGCTCGTGGCTTGTCTCCATCGCCAGGTTGGCCACCAACCTCAGTGGAACACAATGGGGATAAAATGGGACGCAATGACCTGAAAATACAGCAGAATTTCTTATCTCATTTATGTATTTAAAGATAAGATGTTAGCGTATCCTATTGGCCTGATAGAATCGCCCGCTCAATGGCCTCTCCCAACGTCTGCGTATTTCCGTTACCACCAATATCCGCCGTCTTGACTTCCGCTCCCGACTTTGCCAGCACAGTCTCAATAGCTGTCATCATCCCCGCAGCAGCATCTGCATACCCAAAATGCGATAGCATCATCTGACCTGCCCAGATCATTCCAATGGGATCAGCAATCCCTTTGCCGTAAATATCCGGTGCACTTCCATGAACAGGCTCGAATAAACTGGGGAAATCGCCCGTTGGGTTGAGGTTTGCTGACGGAGCAATGCCAATCGTTCCCGTGCACGCAGGGCCCAGATCAGACAGGATGTCGCCAAAGAGGTTCGAGCCAACAACAACGTCGAAGATCTGAGGCCGTTGGACAAAATGCGCCGTTAATATATCGATGTGATACTTCTCGACCGCAACATCAGAGTAGTTCTTACTCATCTCAGCCACGCGACTATCCCACCATGGCATAGTGATGCTGATACCATTGCTCTTCGTCGCACTCGTTAGCTTCTTCCTAGGTCGACTCTGCGCAAGATCAAAAGCATAGCGAAGAACGCGATCGACTCCAACACGCGTCATGACCGTATCTTGGATCACGGTCTCTCTCTCTGTTCCTTCAAACATGATTCCTCCAACGCTGGAGTACTCTCCCTCCGTGTTCTCACGCACGATCCAAAAGTCGATGTCGCCGGTTTTGCGACCTGCGAGGGGAGATGGAATACCGGGCATGAGTCGACATGGGCGCAGGTTGATGTACTGGTCGAATTCACGGCGAAATTTGAGAAGGCTGCCCCAGAGACTAACGTTGTCGGGGACTTGGTCGGGCATGCCAACAGCGCCGAAGTAGATGGCGTCAAAGTTCTGGAGAGTATCCTTCCAGTCGTCAGGCATCATCTTGCCATGCTTCTCATAGTAATCGCAGCTGGCGAAGTCGAAGTCTTGGAATTCGAGTGAGAGGTTGAACTTGTTTGCTGCGGCTTTGAGACACCGGACGCCGTACGGCATGACTTCTTTGCCGATGCCATCGCCGGGGATGACGGCGATTCTGAGTGTTTTGGACATTGTGAGAAGTTTGTCAAGTCAGGATCTGGATTTCGACTCTTTGAGACTGCTTGTCTTTTAGGGGAGTATTTCCTCTAACTTATGTCTGAGGGCTTGCGGCTCATTCTTTGGCGGTTATACCAAAGGCCGACGATACCGGGATGTAGAAACGCCGATGAGGAGTCCCCGCTTCCCCAGGAGCGGGGATTTCTTTGTCCGCAGCTCTTATCGGCCTAAGGACCCCGATAAGATCGGAACGAGTCCCATTTGGCCGACTGCTTGTGCGACCGAACCTCAAAATATCAGGAAAATCACATCTAAGAAATTAACTACTATGCTATCTCTTTGTCAGTCACTATCGTGGTCTGGTCTTGTTCGGCGTGCTTCACCGTTGCCATGCGGCAGAAGTGACCGAGGTTTGGCAGTGAGCCCGTGAAATTATGACGGCATAGTCACTCTCGGCAATTAATCATCACCAAAATACATTATTTAAGCAGCTTGTCTACCAAAGGGCGTTGACGAGATATAAACCCAGTAAACAGCGCATACGGCCCAGGTTCCTTGATCTTTTCTTGCCATACCATCACTATTGGCTTATTAAAATGTTCGACAATTTTGAACCTTTCGCAATTAAGACAAAGTCCAACCCGGACATCACCATCAACGGCTTGAAAAGCAGCGATTCCTCCTCCAAACCTGCTCTTCTTCTCATCCATGGCTTTCCTCAAACACTACACATCTGGCATCGTGTCGCGCCTCGGGTTCTCGATAAGTACAACGTTGTACTGATTGACATCCGAGGTTATGGAAAGTCCTCCAAACCTGGCGATGTAGCTTCGTATGCAAAGAGCGCCATGGCTAGAGATTGTATCGATGCCATGGATGCCCTCGGCTATACTGGGTCTTTCTTCGTCTGTGCTCATGATCGCGGTGCCAGAGTAGCGCATAAACTCGCCGTCGATTACCCTGATCGCATTCGCAAGTTCATTCTACTCGATATATGTCCTACACTGGCAATGTATACCAAGACGGATTTCGACTTTGCCAAAGCATACTTCCATTGGTTCTTCCTCATCCAAAAAGAACCTCTCCCCGAGACACTCATCACCGCGAAGCCTAGAGAGTTAGCAGAGATGTTCATGGGCGGTCGTCAAGGCGATGGGTTATCTATCTTTGAGCCAGAGTGTTTCGAGATCTATGCCAAGAATTTGGAAGATCCTGCAACAGTTCATGCCATGTGTAATGATTATCGCGCAAGCGCGACGGTCGATCTGGAGGAGGCGCGTGAGGATCTGAAGCAAGGTCGAAGGATTCAGAGCCCTTTGCTCGTCTTATGGGGAAAGCATGGGGTAATTGAGAAGTGCTTTGATGCTGTGAAGGAGTGGAAGGACGTTGCTGATCCGGGTGTACTAGTCCAAGGTCGCAGTGTTGAGTCGGGGCACTATGTTCCCGAGCAGGCGCCTGACGTTGTAGTCTCCGCGATTCTGGAGTTCCTTAACTGAGCGCTGGAGAGGGTAATATCACAGTGTCAACAAGGAAACGTTTTCGTAAAAATAAATACTTTATCATCCGTTCTCGACTCGTGTCGCAATCGGCTTTGTAGACGGAGACAGCAACCGCGGTATAAAAAAGTGCCGTGTTAAGACGCGTCCTTTACCCTTCTGATGGACCACGCGAAGAGGGGGAAAAAAACTTCTCTAACGCCTAGTAAGATGAGAAAAGGTCTAGACGCCAAAGAAGCATAAATCAACTGAGTTCAGCTAGAGGTGACACGAGACTAGCGTTGATGATCTGGCGGAGGAGCAACGCGAAATCAAGCAGCCAATATCAGAAGCCGTAGAGCCCCCGTGTTTCGGAAACCCATCTTTTGTGAATACGACCGTCGGGGTTGGCCGATCAGCCAAATTTATCGTTGCCAACAACTCTCAAAAACGTTGCGACCCTTCTGAGACGAGGGAGAGTAATGTGAGGGGTAACGATTATCAACACGGTTTTTCACATTCCAGAGATCTCGCAGAGGGTTCACACAGATGAGAGAAAGTCAAAATGGCGAGCATGCCTGTTGGAGCGGATGGCGGGGACTAGGGCGGGAATAGAGAGCGTGCATCACTGCCGTGTTCGGGAAGGCTTCAAATTCCATGCATAAATTCAAGGTTTGGGTTGAGTTGTCCGCTGCAAGCTAGACATTAATGGAGAGAAAAGGCTAGCCAATTAGAGGCACTGTCTAGGTTCTGACATTGAAGAGACGTTGGTCATTCTGTCAATGGTCTTGTCGCTGTGATGAGCAGTTTCTCTATAGGGTAGTTTTGCCTCCAGGTTCGACATCAATGATATAGACATGGTGATCGAGGGAGAGGAGGATAATTGTTCATCTTGTTTGCGTCATGATCAATATTCACATTCATAGAATCTTTTGTCTTCTTTTGATCTTATTCACGTCATTGCGCCCAAAGAAGAACGTATGTTGATCACGAAAGGCAAACCTCAGTTCAATTACCTCGTTTCCAGCTTTGACGTCAAAACGCATACCTCGACAAGAGCTATTGGTAAATCCACGGTCATCACAGGTGCTTTCCCATATCAGAGTGACGTTTCCGATAATCCGAATCGAGAATTCAAAAGCAACTACGGATACAGCTATAATATCAGCAGGCATCTTTGTGCTATCGCATCCCCGACGATCCTACGGCGATGGCGATATCCGCTAAACCTTCGAGAACAAGAACAGTCACTAATCCTGCAGCTCACCTATGCAGACAAGGGTTAGACATATGCCAATCTCCTGCTAGAGCGTCTTGTAATCGCCAACGGGGTGGATACGGTTGGCTGAGGATCCTCGCGAGGCCTACACACGGGCATGCCGCTAAGAAGGATACATGCACCGGGGCCGTCACGATTAGCGGACCGTTGGTGTGGTTTTATTTTCATTCTGGTACGGGATGTATGCTTGCTGCACCCAATCTAGGGCCCGCGTCGTGTCCCCGTGGTGCAAGGAACGGCCAAGACATGCGCGGGCAGGGCAGACCAGCTGAGGGATGGATCGCCGAGACGGAAGGCGTTTTCTGGGCGTCCAGGGCAGAAACGGCCGAGAACGGGTAATCCGGAAGATGCCTTCTTGGTATCTCGGTATACAACAGCTTGGCGCAGACTTGGCAAACGGGAAACGCTGCCGTGATGGTGTCGAGAGCTGGACATGAGATGGTGGCGATGGACATCACGAGCTGGTCGAGAGAGTTGATATGCAACAATCTAACGTTAGGTTTAAGCTTAGAGACAAGTCTAGAGCTGAGGGCCAAAAAGGAATTATTCTTGAAACTAGTGATCTACAATTCTCTATCCAGACACCGAATTCAAGACTCGGTTTACCAAAACGACATGGTCAGACACTCGTCAAGATCTCATCCGTTCCCCGAGGGAGCGGGTATCATGCGTACATACGACAGCCAAGCAAGGATGCCGCCAACAACGACCAACTTCACGTGCATTAGACAAAGCGGGAATCGGAAATGTCAGGCCAAAAGAACACCCAAAAATGATAAATAATCCCTGTCGCTGAAAAAAGTGGCCAGCAAAAGGACCCAATAAACAGAGGAAGTGCATGCTAGTGTCGCGGGTGCAATCTGTCCAGTGAGATCTCTCCATTTCCCCATGTGGCCGTTTCAAATGGCTCTGCACGTTTTGCGCGGGGAGATGGAGCCTCAACGGGGAGAAGGTCTAGATTTGGCAAAAGAGAACAGTGGCCTCGCCAGATCTAACCAGGAAGAGAGACCGAACGGTGGAGTCTTTCGGGCGAGGGCTAGATTTTACAGTTCAATCGCTGGTGAATCAATTGACTTGCTGAGAGTACGGTCGCCAAGACTCTTAAGCCGAGACGATGGATTCGAGCGCTGTAGAATCGGAGGATGTCCGTGTTACGAGCAATGACTGGTGATACGAACTACAACGGGTAAAAGGTTGTATTTTTTTAATCTATTCTGTTATCTTGCTTGAAACGGGGGAGATTTGTTATGTCTGAGAACCCAAGCAACGCATATGCACGTGCGTGCACATCCCTCCATCCCTTGGGGATAAGCATACTTTTGTGCTTGTGAATAAACTTACTTTCAAGCATTTTTCCAACTCTAAAAAATCTCTGCAGGGTTTCTTCACTAGAATACCCACGATTCGAAAAGAGAGCACGCGACTCGCCCAGAAATCAGCTTCTAGCCAAGCAGTGTCACCGATCGCTTGGCCATCTCTTGTCCCGCAGTTTGTGGCGTAGCCCCCCATGCTTTTGGTCCTCAAAGCTCTGGCCAATCAAAACGCAGAATTGGAGCTGGAGATCTCGCACGTGGGGTTTTGGAGAGAGGTGATAGGGTTGATATGCTTAATTCTTTAGTGCCCTTGCTAACTCCACCCAAACTTCGTCTTCGGGCGGGATCCAAAAGCGGCAAACCCTCACGATGGGTGTGAAAGGCGTGAAGCCACCGTGTAATCGGTAGCCATATCGTCTCACCGAGCTGTAAACTCAACACGCAGTGGCTCTAGGCTTCTGGACCTGGGGTGGGGGTGTACGCACGGAACTACTGTAAGCTTAGGGACCTTTGAGTTTTTAGCCTCTTTGGCAGGGGGGAGCTCGAACGCCCCTTGAATAACTTTTTTAATTTTTAATGTTTCGGTGGTACTGCAGAATTCCTTTAAAGTCTCCCCTCCAGGACCCCGAACTCTGGAGCTTGTCTTTCCTTGCTCGAGCATCCTCTTCTTCCATCCCCCTTCTCCGTCCTCACCAGAGAAGCAAGCTTCATACAGCTTAGCTACCTTTCTTTTTTACTCCCCCTCTTTAATACACAACAGCCAGGATCCGTCACAATGGTTCTCGAGGCTTATACTTACGTCTTTGCCATTGGCAGTTGCTTTGCTCTGCTTGAGGCTTACAACAACGGTGCCAGTATGTAGCCCCTCACCTTCACATGCATTTCACAGATAATTAACAATTTACTTCACAGACGATGTCGCCAACGCTTGGGCTACCAGTGTCTCATCGCGCTCCGTCACATACCGAGGAGCCATGGTGCTCTGCTGTGTCTTCGAACTCCTCGGCGCCCTAGCAGTCGGCGCCCGAACCGCCTCGACAATCAAGAACGGTATCATCCCCATGGAGGCGTTCCGCGACAACGCCGGTGTCCAGCTCCTCGCCTTCGCTTGTGCCTCTGCTGGTGCTTCCACCTGGGTCATGTGGTGCACCAAGCACAACGCCCACGTCTCCTCCACATACTCGCTTATCTCGTCGCTCGCTGGTGTCGGTATCGCTACTGTTGGTGCTAGCAAGGTCGAGTGGGGCTGGAACGGTGGTCAGGGTCTCGGTGCTATCTTTGCCGGTCTCGGTATGGCTCCTGCTATCGCTGGTTGCTTTGCTGCCATCATCTTCTCTCTTGTCAAGTTCGTTGTCCACGTCCGAAAGAACCCTGTTCCTTGGGCTGTCTGGACCTCTCCCTTCTTCTTCCTTATCGCTGGTACCATCTGCACTCTCTCTATCGTCTACAAGGGATCTCCCCGTCTTGGACTCGCTTCGAAGCCTGCTTGGTACATCGCCTCCGTCACTCTCGGTGTCGGATTCGGTCTCTTCTTCCTCTCCGCCATCTTCTTCGTCCCCTTCGTCCACGCCGTCGTCATCAAGAAGGACTACACTCTCCGCTGGTGGGACGCCGTCCAAGGCCCTCTTCTGTTTAAGCGCCCCGCTCCTCCTGATGCCGAGAACGCTCGTGTCCCCAACTACGCTGTCATTCAGCACGGTGCCGAGGAAGATGACGTCTCCGTCTCCCAAGAGTCTGAGGACCCCATCCCCAAGAAGATCAGCGACGATGAGATCACCCCCGCCGCTGTCCCCAGCTCCGAGGTCAACGAGAAGCAGCACCTCAACCTTTCCGAGTCTACCCAGGAGGATTACCAGAAGATGCTCAAGAAGGCTGAGGACAAGCACCACGCCAACCTCCGCAAGGGCAAGGGACCTCTCGGCTGGGCCATGCGCACTCTCCACGCCAACCCCATCGGTGCCGGTTCCATCCACGAGACTCACAACCTGATTGCCCTGGTTAAGCGAATCCCCGCTCAGATCGTTGTCGCTCTTCTCTACGGTGCTCACTACGACATCCACGCTGCTCAGATGGGTATTGAGGCCACTCCCGAGGGTCGCCGCATGGCCCGTGTCTACGAGCACGCTCCCAAGTACCCCAACGAGGTTGAGTACCTGTACTCTTTCGTCCAGGTCATCACTGCCTGCACTGCTTCTTTCGCTCACGGTGCCAACGATGTCGGTAACGCTGTCGGTGTCTGGGCTGGTATGTACGCTGCTTGGCACTCTGGCAAGCCCGCCGAGAAGAAGGCCGAGGTTCCTCTCTGGCAGATTGGTATTGTCGCTGCCACTATTTGCATCGGTTTCATCACCTACGGTTACAACATCATGAAGGGTAAGTCTCGACCATATCATCTCTTCTGAATAGTCACTAACTCTTACTAGTTATGGGCAACAAGATCACCTACCACTCTCCCAGCCGTGGCTCCTCCATGGAGATGGGTGCTGCCATCACTGTCCTCGTCTTCTCTCAGTACAAGCTCCCCGTCTCCACCTCCATGTGCATCACTGGTGCCACCGTTGGTGTTGGTCTGTGCAACGGCAGCCTCAAGGCTGTCAACTGGAAGCGAGTCTTCCTCCTCGTCTTCTCTTGGATCATGACCATCCCCATCGCCGGTCTCATCGGTGGATGTCTCATGGCTCTCGCCCTCAATGCCCCTCACTTCTAAACATTTCACTCATGATTTCTGATACCTTTGAGAGCTTGACGCTCTATCGTTCTTTTTGATTACATGCAACAATCATTTGGGGATTGGGATGAAAATAGAGGATCGGGCTGCATAGAATACCGATGTCAAAGCTGTTTATAGTACTTTATACCATTAATTGACGGAGATTACTCTCTTTTACAATAATTATTTCGCTCTCTGACAAGTTGCTTGCCTCTGTGATCTACGTCTTGACCTGTACTTGGACATTTAATTCTTTGCCGCACTGAATGACTCGATGGAAAAATGATGGTTTTCGCTGCCTTGAACTCTCGCGTCACAAGACTCAGCCACTTACAAAGCGACTTGTTATACATCGCCATGGTCACGCGATCAAACATTCTCAATACGAAGTGAAACCACTGTCAACATCTTGGGCTACGTCGTTCAAACCCTGTGATTGGTGACTCTTGGCAGGAACCCTGGTGTGAGCTGAGATCTTGGCAAGCCTTTGACATGTTGGCGTGCTGATGGCGTTTTCTGTACACCCTCATCCACATCGGTACCTTGGTGACATCTTGGCTCATGGACTAATCTTCCCTAGAGTCGTATCATGATCAGCCATCGAAGCTTCTATGCGTTCTTCCATGACGTGGTCCGTGACGAGGCCCTGCAGTCGCATCATGCGTTCTGTAATCCGGCCGATAACCAGGCACCAGGCCAATGGTAAGTTGAGTCCCGTAATTATAATGTCGTATGAGGCGGACAATGTGTAAAGTTACTTTCTTGTCCGTGTCACTGGCGGATATTACCTTCATGCGAACGGAACAATCCAAGTCCGACAGGTCTCACGTGATACCAACGAGGCTATCAACACGAAGTGATGCAAGCCTGTCTATTTGGTGAATGGGCAATGATGGTATAAGAATGATCACAGCATAGGAAGTAATTCATTGAATAACGGTGTATTAACTTATGATTATTCCTTCTATACTAAGAAAGAAGGTATTGCTGTATTATAGAAAACAAGAAACCAGAAATCAGAACGCCTGGTCTTAGATGAGTTTGGTAGAGTTTAGGGAAATTTAGTAAAGCTTAGGGAAGCTTAGGAGAGCTTAGGAGAGTTTAGCCCAAGCTTTTGACTCTCTATTGGCACCACATTTGAACAGGAACGGAGACCTGATCCAAGACATCAAAGTCCATTCCCCACTGCTTGAAGCTGACAACGATCATATCGAAGCTCTCGAGCTCCTCTTTGGTCCAGTCCTCGTCAGCCAACCGAGGAATCTCAGGAACAGCGGTCTGCTTGACCAGGGAGTCGGCGAAGGTGACATCCATTGAAAGCTTCTGAAGCTCCTTGGCGAGCTGAAGCCCAGGAGAGTTGATAAGATGGTCCTGTCCGGCCTTGAAACCGATACCGACAACGAGGACTCGCTTGCTGAGGTCGATACCGGAGTCACGGCGCTTGGCCTTGCTGGTACCCCAAAGCTCGTCGACGATCTCCTGGGCTTGGGTGGCAGGGCGCTTGTTCATCTTGTTGGCGCAGGCCTCAAGGAGAGGGAACTCGCAGTTGGAGAGAAGGTAATAGGGGTTAACAGGGATACAGTGTCCACCAACACCGAGACTGGGAGTGTAGGGCATGTAGCCGAAGGGCTTAGTGGCAGCAGCGCGAGACACCTCGAAGGCATCAATGCCAAGACCTTTGCATGCGTCGGCCATCTCGTTGGCATAGGCAATGCACATCATGCGCTGGCAGTTCTCGTACAGCTTGCACATCTCTGCCACCTCAGGCTTGGAGACAGGGACGATGCTATCGAAGACGCGGCCATAGAGACGGACAACAGCGTCGAGAGACCCAGGGATGACATCATCGAGGCCAGAAACAACCTTGGGGATGGATCGCATAGGAGGCTCAACACGGCCGGGGTCAATGCGCTACTATTTGTTAGTATAGATCATGGTATGATGTTGTAGATAGCCTGGCTTACCTCGGGAGACATTCCGGCGAAGAGACCCTTGGCCTTAGCAATGGGGCCAAGAAGTTGGCGAGTCAGACCGACAGACACAGAGCTCTCAATAACAACAGTGCAGCCAGGACGGGCCCACTGCTCAACGCGTCGAAGGGCAGAGCGGAGATAAGAGAGGTCAATGGTGCGGTCGGAGCGAAGAAGTGTAGGAACAGAAATAAGGAAGTGGGTAGCTTTGCCAAGATCAGACTCGTTAGAAGTGAAAGAGACGTTGGGTCGAGCACTGAATTCTCCCCTGAGAAACTCAAGACGATCTTCAGAAATGTCGAAACCCATGATCTCGTACTTGGAAGAAAAAGAGTCAACAAGACCAGTGCCAACGAAGCCAACGCCGATCACTGCAACAAGAGGAGTAGCCTCAGTGGGTGTCACGATGGGCTTGGTGGGTGAAGTCTTGGCTGCATGGTTCTGCTTGGTCTTGGTCTTGGTCTGGTGGGGGGTAGCCTTGCTGCGAGGAGCAGGTCTCTGGACAAGATTGGCAACGATAGGCATTGTTGATGTAGAATGTGTGTGATAGTGAGACAAAAGATGTGATTATGGGAGAGTGAGACAAGGAGGGGGGTGAAGAGTGTTTAAAAGTATCCTGAAGAGATGATTGTGTTGATGAGATGAGTGATGAGAAGTGATTTAGGCTGCTGGAAGCTGAGTTCTTATAGACTGTTAGTTGATACTGAAAACACTTCTTGATCGAAGTTTTCACTCCATCATCTCCATACTCAACCAAAAGCAGAAACTTTGAACAGTTTTTCGACGAGAGCTATGAGTAACCAGTCTAGATTCGGCAGCAAGAGGAATAGTCCAACGGACTATCTCTCGACCAAAGTCTCCTAGTCCAAGATGTTGCAACCCTCCCTCGAGAAATCTCGCCCCGAGAAGACGCACAACCCGTCCGAATAGGGCAAGGCGCCAAGGCTTCTGTGATCGATATGAATGTCCTGCACAGCACAGACATAGCGGCGGCTCCCGCAGCCACTGTGCGGGTAAAGCACCATCACGTTCGGGGCAAAAAAGATGGCGATTAGTCCCGGCCGGCAACAAGTGCTAGCGGCCTCTAGTGCGTAAGCGAGGAATGCAGCGCCAAGCAGAAATCCAATCCTATTACATGCCTATGACAGTGGCAATAGCATTCCGGCACATTATGATATGTTACAGTTGATTTTAGAGTGCAGGCTATTGACGTGTGATGGGGCATAGGTTCGATGGATCGGGGGGTACCATGCCTTGGAGATCCAGTGCACAGACTCGCGCGCGACTAATGTCAGATCAATTTGTGCTTATTTCAGGTTTAATTGATTTAAATCAAGGAAATAGCAGGGCCATACCATAAACAAGTGAGGGGTTGTACAGCAGTGACATTCAGGCCTGGGCAACTATTCCCAATTCCCCGTCGTTGAGCTGTATGTGGGCCCAGACCCTGAGATAACGCTAATTCGAACCCTTTTCCAAGGCCTGCCAAGGTAAATCACCACTTAAACAAAGCCCCGACCTTTGACCTAACAGAAAACAGACCGTTCTCATCGTTTCCCCCCTCCATATGGCGCAAGCCACTTATCACATACCTGCCTAAACTTGACCTGTCACTCTCTCAACGTGCAGATGCAGGTGCAGTGCATGAGAAACGGGGATCGGCGCCTTTGTTCCTGAGACGTGGCAGTTGTTTTCGGTAGGCCTTGGCTATGTGATCGTCAGGTCTGTCGTACGATGGAGGGTTCAGTTCTTCATGCCATGTGGTAGCGAAGTGTTCTAGAGTTGATTCAGAGTTTAAGAGGCTGCTGCCAAGCAAGACATATCAGATTTCTTTCAACCAAAAGGGACTTCTCATCCGGGTAGGGGTCTTTAGGGGACCTTTCGATTACATGGATGTAGACTTCTCATGACTATCGTACATAATTGGAAATACTGCAGAGAGCAAGTCTAGTTGACTGAGCCAGATTCTCCTCGAGTCTCATAGGTTAAACATGTCCCGCCAGTGACGTAGATAAAGCCGTTCACTATCAAATAGCCCACGGCACGAATCAGGACTAAGCTAGGCCATCACTAGCTAGCAAAACACCACGTCTTTCACGCTTTCTCTGAAATTCAGCGAGGCGTTGCGGAGTGGCACGCGGGGAACACGGGACAGAACGCCCTTTCCGGCTATCGCAGGAATGTCAGTCTAAACAGCACACTCCACCCGTTCGACGACCCATGATGAAAGGAGCAATGATCAACGAAACCAGATTCATCTTGACGTTGAAGGAATTGTTCTTGTAAGTTGCTACCTTCAGTATTGATCTGCTTTCAGGCTTTGAGGGAGTAAGAAATAGGTTGGGACCTGCAACAGGGTGCCAAAATTAACTGGTCTAAAGGCTTGCTAAGATATGCTACACTCTCCTAAATCTTTTCGTCCCTTATGATAGAGACCCTAAGTTTTTCTTTTTCTTTTTGCCTCCCCATACCCTCTCCTACCCTTTCAAGGAAAAACATGTAGAATGCATCACACGGCCGACGTGGTCGAAAACGGCCCAGGAAACTGGAATTCGACAGGGGCGAGGCCAGGATTTCAATGCTGCAAAGACCCGTTCCCTGTTGCCATGATGGAGGGACTCTGTCTGGATCATCATTTTGCCTCGACGGAGCTCTTGATTTGAAGACCATGTCTTGAATTCCTCCCCCCGTCTCTCCTTTGTTTCGTTCAGTTCTCTTCTTTACGCCTCCTTTTTCCCTAGGCATGGCTTCTCTAAGTACACGGCCGTTAAGTGCCTTGCACTCGTTTGAGGCCAAGAAGGCTTACTTTGATAACAAATATGTCAATGAAGCTCTTCCTGACCGTCCTCCTATGGGGCGCATGAGATCATGGCACAATACTTCCTTCTCTTCTACAGCAGATACTGTTGTTGGCGATGATGATCATGACCACCACCACCACAAGAAGGAAGCCCCTTTCTATACCCTCAATGTCATCTCAGAACAGCCCCCTACACCACCTGAAGAGCCCAAGATACAACAAGACCCTTTTTTCTCCCCTCCTACAGAAAACCCCTTCAAGCTCAAAGTCTCCCGGTCGAAGGACTCTTTCTTCGATACCACCGATGACGATGAAGAGAGTGTCTGTCCTCTTGAGAAAGGCCCTGAAATCCCTAGCCCTGCTACCTCTCTCCCGCCAAAAATCTGCTCATCGAAATTTGTAGCGCCAGCACCAGTGCATACAAATGACAGCATTGAGACATGTGGCTACCCCAAGATCGACGATCCTGTCGATCCTGCGAAGGTCCTATCAAAAAGGGATCTTCGCAACCAAAGGGTCGCTTTCATGGGAATCATTGTCATAATCAACATCTGCATGGCGATCACTGCCTTCTTTGGCAAGAAGAGCAAGTTGATCTTCATCGTCATCTTGTTCGTCAAGAGCAAGGATTTCCTATCTGCGATCCTGTCGCCCACCGGGATGATGTATCGTGCTATCCATGACAAGTTCTACCCACCTAAGCCTGTTAGCCGAAAATGGATCTTGTCTCTCATCCCTGCCTACTCTGAAAGCGAGGAGCAGATCGTCAAGACTATCTTCTCTCTTCGGGATAATGGTGTTGAGCCTCACAAGCAAGTCATGGTCGTCATTCTCGATGGCAAGCCTCGAGATGTCCGATCACACATGACAAGAATGGTCCGCGAGTTCCAACGGCCTTATGTCTCCCTCAAATGGAAGAAAGGTGTTTTGAATGTCCTCGCCGGTTTTATGGAAGATGTCCCTGTCATTGTCATCGAGAAGGTCAAGAACGCGGGTAAAAAGGATTCTCTTATTCTGTGCCACGACCTCTTCAATTTTCCTCGCGAAAATTCTCCTCTTTATACAAAACTTCTACGAAAGGAGATGTGGGACGAGATTCTCCCTGAGCTGACAAAGGGCGAGGACTTCAAGGGCTTTGATATGGTATTCTGCACTGATGCCGACTCTACTATCTACAAGGGTGCTGTCGCTCTTCTGGCTAATGCTCTTGCTCGTGATGACAAGGCTATTGATGCTTGTGGACTTGTCCTGGTCGAGCTTGAACCTGGATTCGAATGGTCTTTTTGGAACCTCTATCAACAATTTCAGGTATGTTCCCCACCCGTGGAACTTGACTCTGTCTAACATTCTTAAAGTACACGTTTGGCCAGTACGTCAGACGGCGAGCCGAAGGGTTCATAGGAAAAGTTACTTGTTTACCTGGTTGCATCACCATGATCGCAGTACGACCAGAAATGGCCGGTGCCATTCGGAAATACGCCGAACCCGTTACCGGTGAACTAGTCATTAACCACCAAGTGCAATACCTCGTAAGTGGACCCCCAAATTCTCCTAGCCCTCCCCCAAATTTCTTGCCTCCCACTTCCCGTAGCCTCCCCACAAGTCTAACTTTAATTCTCTAGGGCACTGACAGGCGACTCACTTACTCAATGCTGTCTCAGGGCGAACATCTCCGCACGCTGTTCGTCCCTGATGCCGTCAGCGAAACAGTTGCTCCCCAGTCACTGTTCCACTACCTAAGCCAAAGACGTCGATGGGGCTCCAATGCCTACTTCAACAATTACTTCTATTTGGCTGGCGAGAAGATGATCACCATCACTCGCATTGCTGCCTCTGTTGAGGTCATACGTCTGAGCTTGGTGTACTATCGCATTCTCAACACTGCCCTGTTCATCGCAAGCTGTGTTCGTCATGTCTCTGCCATCAAGCTTGTTCCTATGTTGTTCGTTGGCCAATTGCCCCCTTTGTGGTTCTTCTGTTCGATCCTCCTTGAACCTGAGCTACGAAAGAGAGGCCACAAGCTTGCGATTGGATACCTGATCAACAAGTGTGTATCACCGATCATGAGTGTCATCATCTTCACAAAAGTTGCCACCAACCTAGGAAGTCAGGTCTGGGGTGTATCTGGAGTTACGGCATCTTCTGGTCCCGTTCCTCCTCAAGTGGAGATAACGGAAGAACAGGCAAAGCTGTTTGACGTTGACGTTGATGATTTATCTGCGGCCGAAAAGGGAGAAGCGCCTTTGTTGTTGAAGATTCTACTAGATGATGAGGCAATAGCCAAGCCAGAGCGTTGTCGCCTCAAGGACGAGCGAGGAGATGTAGAATGCTAGTCTATAAAAAGTTCAGTAGCATAATATTTAATGGGAATAATGAAACAATCAAACTCAATCGGTCATGATAGTGCTCGATGCAACCGTTATTCGCCTTCTGGGTATATGTCATGACTCCATACAGTGTCTGCGTAAACATCGGCAGAAGCTTGGCCATAGTTGAATATCCGAATACAGTAGCCCAGTTCCCTTGCCAACCTTTCTAAAACCGTTGATTCACTTGACGTACTTCTTAGTGGTGTTCGGGGCCGCGTGGACTAAGTTGGCCGAGATCCCACGTTTGCGGTTCGCCGCATGTCTTACTATCCCCATTCCCCCATTACACAACGGCGATCATCACTAACCGTTAGATCACCATGAATGAGAGATTTTCTTCTTATCAAATCAACTTCCATGTTGAAGACAAAGTGACATCACCGCTGCAGTCCATCCCGCAATACAAAGGTCGCCTCCCGAACCCATATCCCGGCGCCATGCATTCCAGTTGTGAGACTAACGCAGGAGAAAGTGAGACCCCTCACATAAGCGTAAGATTATCTCCGCAGTATCTAATCTGGTTAAGTTCCGATGGCGATTCAGTTAAGTCAACCTTATCGACCAATATCTCCGCTAGATAGATCTCGCCGATATGGTAAAAATCAGATCTTGGAGGTTCGCACTTTTAGGCAAAAGGTGATTGAATCTATTCCAACATAGACTATTACGTATGATACAATTCATGACATACTTTTTTCCATAGGTAAACTAACCAACCAGCTATGACGATGATGCTTGGTTGTTAAAAGTTAATCAGTGGGTTCTAGATGTCACTCTTCATTCCAGCCACACTTTGCCGAATCCTGTCTCGTGCCTTTTCGCAGCCTAAAGCTTAACCTTATAGGCGGCAGCCATCCCCCTAGCCTAGACACTTTATATAACCCCTCGCTCTCAGTGCTGCTACTCCCCCACCTGAATTATTCCCTCTTTTGGAACTTTTTCGATGCCTCTTCCTCGACGGTGTTTCTCTCGCTGGACCATTATCTCCGTCGTTGCCATTTTCATCATCGTCACTGTCACTGTGACGTGTGCTACCTACTTCACGCTGGCTAAAAAAAAGCATCATGCGTTTGATTGGACAAAAGTCATGAATTCTCGTGGGGATGTGATCCCTGACTTTAGCTATGCTGGGTATCATAACTCTGCTATCACACTGCCCAGCATCACCGCCCCCAGCATCACTGTGACTTTCAATAATAGTGTTGATGTGAGGCCGGCGATACAAGCTGCTATTGATAGCATTGCTTCTTCGGGCGGTGGCTCTGTCATCCTGCCTGCTGGTAAATGGTCTATGACTGCGGGTCTAAACCTTTCCAGTAACGTTGTCGTCGCCGGGTCTGCTGGTGGTAAGACCACCCTGTCACTGAGCGAGAAGCCTTCTGTACCTGTTTTCACGCTTGGTTCTGGCAATACTGCCAAGCCCAAGTATGGGTTTAGGTCAAACATCACCAATGACTATGTTCCCATAGGCTCTTCTTCGGTTGAGGTCGTTAATAGCAGTGGCTTTGCGGTAGATCAACTAGTCTATGTCTCTAGAATAGCCACAGAGTCTTGGATTACGGCCAATGGCATGAACAACCTGGTGCGAGACGATGCATCCCAAACATGGATACCGGTATGTAGCCATCCTGGCTTGTAACTGTGTATATACTCATTTTATATAGGAGAACAAAAGATTTATGACGCCAAATCAGATCAGCGGTGTCGATGGCAACAACATTACGCTCAAGATACCCTTGACAGACAATATTGACTTGGACTATCTACGGCCAGAGCTCATCGTCTATACTCCTCCTGAGACCAACAGTGAGATGGGCATTCGAGACCTCTCCGTTGAGGTACCTGACACTTGCTCTGGGGCCTCTCTCAATGACAAGACGTGCAACTCTGCTGCCATCCACTTCCCATCGTGGACAGCTGATAGCTGGGCTAGTGTCTCACTCTCAAGGGCTTCAACAAGTTCTTCCAGATTGACCAGGACGCCTCTCGCATCACCGTCCAGAACACTACCATGAACCGAGATAAGGATATCTCTGGGAGTGCACTGCCCTTTGACATCATGATACAAGGCTCACAAGTTCTTGTTCAAGACTGCGAGCAGGTTGGGATCTCATCTGCGCGATGCTTTTCCGTCGCTACGGGATCATTAACACCTGGCCCAAATGCTGTTCTTCGTCACAAGACCCAGTCTGATTCTCAGACTATATACCCCCATCAGAGATGGGCTCAGGGTTTGTTGGTAGAAGATACTTCAGTAGCGACGTACTTCGTGAACCGCAATATCAAGGGCACAGGGCAGGGTTGGTCCATCAATGGAGGTGTTGGTTGGAACATAAACGGATATTGCGAGTTTGAGTCCCCGCCTACTGGGATCAATTGGTGCATTGGGTGCGGTGAAAATGGTAGCGAGCCAAAGGGCAATGCTACCTTGCTGGAGACGGGACAGCGAGTTGAACCACAGAGTTTGTTCCAGGCGCAGCTACAGGATCGTGGAGTTTATAGGTATGATGGGGAGGAAAGCTAAAATAATTCTTCGGTGGTAATGGATTCGGAGTAGGGATGGATCTTCGGACGACAGCGAAAAAGATGAGCTCTATCACCTAGCATAATTTAGAGCCAGGATGATTCAATTGAGATATAATATGTTGTAAATGTTTAGAATAATCAAGACAGTTCGATTGCGTGGCATGATGACAGTCAATCGTCTCATGGCTGAAGACTTTTCACCTAGACACAAGAACATAGTTGAGCATTGAGTTTTGTCATTAATAGTAACTATTTACTCTTGGTATCATCAACGTTAAATAATCAACCCCATTCATCACCAATGTCATGATGATCATCTAAGCATGAGAGACCTCGACTTGATCCTTGGGATCAGTCATGGCCTGCTCGACAAAAACCTTGTGCCAATGTCCAGTAAGGAGGAGGCGGGTAGTCTCCTTAACACCAGCCCAGTTCTCCCTAACAATATCCATGGTAGGGCGTGAGAAAACTTCATCGATCTCTTCTAGAGTCTTGTTCTTGGTCTCAGGCATGAAAAAGATCTGGTAGATCTCACCAACGAACGCAATACCACCGTAGAAACCCAGAGCAAGACCAGTCCTGCCCATGGCGTTCTGCATGGCAGTGAAGTTGTAGGTGACGACGAAAGAGGCGAGGAAGAGAAGAGCATCGGATGTAGTCATTCCGTAACTTCGAAGGTAGGTGGGGTAGACCTCGGAGGGAACAACCCAGGTCAGACAAGCGTAGGAGCCAAAGAAGCCCATGTAAATGATGAGGCCAGAGAGGTAAAGACCCTCGACAGTCTGCAGTTGGGTGGTGACGTCGAACTGATAACTGACACCAATCAAGACCAGTCCAATAAAGAATCCAGGCAACATAGTGATGGCCCAGAAGCGTCGACCGAACCTCTCCATGAGGAAGATGGCGGGAATAGTACCGAGGAGAAGGGATCCACCACCAACAAGGGACATGTAGTTGGATTCCTTCTTGTCGAAGCCAATCTGGTTCATGAGAACGGACATGTAGTACATGATAGCGTTGACACCAGTAAGCTGACCAAGAAGAATCATAATGTTGGCGTAGACAAGAGCGCGACGAGCACGGGGCTCAGTGAAGAAGTCCATCCAAGGGAAGCGATGGTTCTTGGCACCCTCAGCGACAGCATTCTCCTCCGAAATGACAGAAGCGCTCATGACGTAGAACTCCTCACGAGACTCGCGGTCCTCAATACCGCGAATGCGCTTCCAGACCTTGTAGGCGTCGAGATGTCGCTTTTGGTGGATGAGGAAACGGGGAGACTCGGGGAGGAAGAGCATGCCGAAGAACATGATGGTTGAGAAGAGGAGAGATGAACCGAGAATGTAACGCCAGTTGCCGGGGACGTTGAGGAAGCAGGCGCCGACCGCGTAGCCAAGGACTTCACCAAGGGCGATGTTGAATTGGTACAGAGAGACGAGGTTACCACGAATTCGGCGCTCGACGGTTTCGGCGACGTAGACGGGGACTGTACCGCCTTCGAGACCGACTCCAAGACCGAGAATGACACGCGAAGAGACAATCATACCTGAACAGTCAGCACGGTGGTGATGATGGCGCGGAAATAGGCGACTTACCGAAGTTGATTGAACCAGCTTCCAAAGCAGCACCAATAGTGTAAAGAATAATAGAGATGATAATAGCGCCCTTTCGACCAAAGTACTCGTTCGCAGGCGACAGCAGCAGCGCGCCACCAACAGCACCAAGCGGCATACCAGAGTTGACAAGACTGTTCTCATGATCCGTGAGACCAAGATCATCAGGCAGGAACAAATTCGCGCCGCTGATGAGAGACTGGTCAAGACCGGACAGCAGACCGCCCATGGATGCGAAGGCTACCAGCAGCCAGGTGAAGTGCTTGGGGTTGGCGAACTGGACCTGGAAGAAGCCCTTGTTCAGACCGCCAGCCTCATCGAGCTGGCGCTCCATGTCGTCAATGAGCTCATCGATCTCACGACCGCCATGACCGGCGACTTCAAGGGCTTCGAACTCTGCTTTTTCGTGACCCATTGCTTTCTGGATCTCATCCTTCTCACGGTCGACCGTGGTGGTCGAGTTCTGTCGACTCTTGCCCATGATGTGAGAGCTAAGCTGGAAAAAAATATTGTATATAGAATATAGAGAGAAGAGGGTTGTCTGTGACACCTGGGAAGAAAAGTTGCTTATCGCGGCAAACCCCAGGTTTTTATATGCAACCCACAAATTCCGCAAGTCTGGAGAGACTTTATGTGAGTAGTCTGTTTCGCCATGGGGCACCGCAAAATGCAACGGCACAAAGTTATGGGGAATAGTCTAGCTAATGCGGAGCGAGCTCATGACGGTAGCACCGAAAGATTCGCCGCTGGTTCTCCATCAGAAGATGCCGTCTGAGCCGATCGATTAGGGATGGGGTGGAGTTCCCATAACGCGTCGTCTGTATCGATAACGCAGGCGACGGGATCACCGCGCGATTATCACCAGTGACATGATGCTTACTCGGACGATCCTCTTGTCTAACAGGTTCATCGAACCATCCATCATTGCCGAGAAGCCTTTAAAGGGTCGCATTGAGTGTGTCGGTCCGGTGGGTAGGCCAATGAGTCGCGTGGGCGGTCACATTGGCATGTCCGCTGGTGCAAGTCCCGCAAGGGATCGACATGAGACTAACCGCGGATGAATGATGTTCCTTTTCTAGAAATGTTCTACGGCAAGCCTTTTACGTCACGGGAGCGGTTGACGGTCGCCCTGTTTCTCTCCACCAGCCATTTCGTAATGGAGGACCAACTGTTGACAGCACAGTAGCGTGAAGCAAGTTGGAACAAATACTCCTAGCGTGGCATGGCCATGACTTTTCTGCCAAAGTGTTACGAGATGTCGGAGATGCAGATACCGAGAAGGCATAAGGCAATGCCAAGTCGATGGCTTTGCTATTCCCATGCCAAGATGGGATGTCGTGGTAGACTAGACTGATTGAATGAAAGCGGCCGCTGAAGCGAGCGCTAGAGCGTTTTGCGATCTCGCCATGATTCAGCCGCATCTCTTGGCTGTCAATCAGTAGTGACATGACGATGGAGGCGCCTCCCTGTGAGAGCTACCCTAGGCCTACCCAGCCAACGGATCTCATGTTTGGCTTCAATTGACCGCTTACGAATCATCGCAATGTAACACAACTAATGTCAATTAAACTTTTATTTCTCGACCTAGACCTCTTGTCATGAGATGTTATGATTTGCTACCGGAGAATCGGCATCATTCAACAGCATCGGGTAAAATACCGCGCCCAACGTCCCCCGTCCAATTGCACCACAAACCCACAAATCAACCTTAACACTTCCCCATGGCGAACGTACATGCGGATGATGCGGAGACGTGTGTATGTACTCACCACGCTCTGTCTCCATCTCCAGGGTAAGAACCTTGGATGACCGACTCTGCTCGTTTCGACTGTCGGCCCGTTGCCTCAAGCAGATGACTCCAAAAACCCCACCATCTCCAACACGACGGAAAGAAACGGACCTCGTGTATAGCTTCTTCGCGTGGTCGACAACGCGATTCTGGGTAGAACGAGGATATCACGGGGGCGCTATGACCCCCGCGATTCTGGGTAAAGGGCCGAATTCCTCCACAGAAGAATCAACCCCAATTCCCCAATTTTTGCAATCGCAGGGATTATCAGGCAGACATTTAACAGGAACTCAAAGTGGTGATCACTTTTTGCAGGAGAGAAATCGAGTCATGGGCCTTGCGGATCCGCGTGAAATTCCTGCTTGGGCAGCGAAGAGTTGGGATTTATACCGCTTTAGGAATCAACACGTCTCCACTTGTAATCAAACCAGAAAAACAGCTTTGATTTCTTGGTCCGCGGCGGAAGAAGAATGAAACAGTAGCAGGGAGAAAATCCAGTCAATAGTGGGGTTCAGCGTATTTCTGTGCGGCACTGGAAAACTCTTCCGATCCAGGAACTGGCATCTTGAGGTCATCGTGAGTCTGCGGCGCAAGCAGAGCCTCAAACCTCCGCTTGCTAACCCAACCCACGAAACAACGAATTTAGCCATCCATTCTCCCTCCCGTCCGCCACCAAAATCTCATCTCCCTCAGCCCTACCGGCTGCGCCTTTTCTTGGCTGAACTAAGCCCTCTTGGCTCTCCCCCTCGTATCCTTGACCCCAACACCCATCACAAACGCGATTCTGAGAACAGTACAAATACCCGTGACTACGATACTAAACCAATCCTCCCAGCGCCAATCTGCAAGCGCTAGATTCCCCGAGATGCGCATGCCGATGTATATAGCTGTGAGCATGGTGAAGTCGGCGGGTAAGATGGCCAGCTGCACTGTCTTCCAGATGAAGATGTCGTGCGTGTAGCGGAGGAGTACGACGAGGATGATTAGGTATGACGTGCCCATGCCACCGATCTGGTAGATGAAACAGCGGAAGTGGTCGGTTGGTGGGTAATTTATGAAGAAGGCCTGCATGGCGAGATCGTGGTCGATAAAGTTGCCGTACATCCCGAGCAGAGTCAGGATGGGGTCGACCCAGAGGAACCAGAGGCTGTAGATCGGGTGGATTTTATCAGTGATTGCCATTTTGATGATGCTACTACAATGCGACAAGTATTCTACAGAATTAGCATCACTGCAATGTCTGATCGTTCGAGGTTCTTATAGTCACTTGAGACAGATGTCAGCAGTGTCAGCGCAGTAAGCTTATCCTCAACCCCGCGTCAGCATCACCAGGAATGGCTACGATTGGTTTCCCTTCATTGTATAAACATATTTGATTGGCATTCCCGGGAGAAATAAGCATAATCATTGGGATGCAATGATTAACCGGCTGGCCAATTGCAAATATCCACGGGAGATCGCTGAACAAAATTTGGGGGAGCTGGAGGAGCGTTAGACAAACATAGTGTACTAACAGATGTCAGTATGTATACAGCGGAGTCTTAATAAGATGTTAACCCAATCAATCCTAGCATGTCCAGTGCGGCGGCTAGGGGAGGAAAGAAATGTCAGGGCCTTGATCCTGAATGACATAGAGACTGAAAGTAACGCCGTATAAGTTTAGGATACCTTTGCTAAGTTTAGTATGGCATTCTATATCAAGCCTGATATTTTCTTGCCCCCCAAGCGATGTCTATCCATTTCAGACACGGACTGAGTCCAAAACGGTATCTAGGAACACGTAATTTCTATTTTAGAATTTATTCTATTTATGCGTGCGTTTCTATGACTTTTGTAGTTGTGAGCTGGCAATTCGTATAACGTTTGATTTGACCAGCATTATGCATTCTCATATGAGACATCACGCAAAGTACTGGCTATGAGTTAAACCTCGATGAACTGACTCTGACCTCTGTTTTCCGTATGATTCCCTTACTGCTCGAGTTATCATCATCCGTCTCATGGTCTCGAGCTCGTGATGGAACACGTTGGGCGGAGGCGTGAAATGTTCCTTTTCGACCATTGATTGAATCCAACCTAATGCCCTGACCGGAATTCTGAAGGATGTTCTCGCTCTGCGACAATTAGCAACTGCATGTAGATATTTGATGAGATAGTAGATTTGGGGAACCCACTTCGCCCGTGTACTGATAGTTGGCCTCGTTGGAGGAGCCGTAGTAAAAGTTGAACAGTTTTCGCAGCGGGGGCAACGAACATGCGATGATGCCGAGACAGCATTCTACGTTCGAGGTGATACTGACGACGCCGAGATGATCTAGAAAGAGAAGTTAGCAAGTGTACCTATACATCAGAGAAGGGCTCAAGGTGGTAAACATACATGCGATCTCATTCGGATATCTCACCGTGTCGTAGTATTTGAGGTACGGCATCCGAATACAAGTCGCAATACTGGCTGAGACACCGAGACCGAGGATAGCGATGACGGATATCTTTCTTCTTCGAGACATTTGTAGCCCTGCTACGATAAAGAACGGAATGATTGCGCATGCCCAGTCGGTGGCCATTTGGATTGCCGAAACGATGTAGCTCACGGTCTGCAAGCTGATAACCTTCTGACACGTTCCCCTAGCATAACATGTTAGTGGAGGCGTATAATCGTTGACGGGATTGTAAACTCACAAAGCTGGATTCCATGTCGCATTGAAAGGCTTGCAATTGGCAAACACGAACGCCAACGCCAGCACCGTCACGATGACCATGATCGACATGTTGACGCATATAGGAAAAACAACTCGCTTCCGACGATCGAGGCGTATACATGTAAAGCCGATAGCGCATTTAATAATAGTCGATGAAGTAAAGTACAAAAGCTCCCAGTAGGTTTGGTACTCCACGGCGCGGATAAGGTACATCTGGTTCGGAATATTCGTATCGCGAGAACCGACTCCATAGCGCGCTGCAAGGACAGCAAAGACGACAGCCGGTATCAAGAGTATCTTTTGCTCAAATTAGTCAATGTGAGGAGAGTCAGAAGACGACGGCGACTCACTGTCGCAAGAACTGCTAGGTAGTCTTCGAAACCGAGAAGTCGGGGCGATACTCCAGATAGACCCGCGCGTACATAGATCCTGAGACACACGACAACGACGCTTATAACTCCGAATGCGATTGCGAAGCCTTGAACAGCTGGTCCAAGGTTTTTCGGCGTCAGAGGTTCGAGGGCGTCAGCGAGAGCCTGGATTTGCTCTCCTGTCATGGAAGCCGCCATCTTGAAGTCGTCAAATTACGAATACTCAAAAGATGCGAGAATTGAGTCTAGCCCGCGCCGTTTATTTGAAAGGGGCGGGATCTCTTTATTGCCGTGCATGATGGATCTGGCTAACCCTGGCAGCGGCTTGTTGCCACGCAAGGTGTCGATTCCTCTATGGCTGTTGGTTGTAAACCCCCAAGGGGAGACAAGAAAACTTATGGCATCTTGTCTTAGTGATAAAAAGACTTGGGCAAACTTAGTCCAGGTTACTAGGACTTTAGATCAGTTTATTTCTGACACCCTCGAAGATTTCTTGTTCCTCTCAGGCCCCCCATGTCTAGGTTACTTCTGGATCATGCACACGGGACGTTTTAATGTAGCTCGCTAGTCTTGACCTGTTTTCAGCAGTTAGGGGTCTGGTAGGGCCAAGACACTCATGTCGCTTTTGTTTCGTGTGCGCGGGGTCTGATTGGAGTGATTTATGTGACGAGAGGGGGGAAGAAGCAAGTTCTTGGTATTAAAATACCACCTTGAAGACTCGGGATACAATGCCGTTGTTCCTTGTCTCAAATTATACGAGAATGCGAGTCATGAATCTTCGATATATTGGCATCCATGTCACGCAATTCATCGCCCGTCCGTCAGAATGCAAGCCAATGATACAGCTTCTCATTTCCCGTGTTTGCTTTTTACTTCTGAACGGAAAGACCACATCAGGATCCTTAGGCAAGAAATACCTGATCTACATAACAGGTCCCATTCTCTTCTCTTGGAGAGAGGGAAGAGACGACAACTGGGGACCGTGTTGACCCCCTGCTTCGGGGAAACTATTCCCCTGGCCCTGAACGTTGCGCTACAGCTTCATATCCAATGACAGAAGCGCAAATTGGAAACAGAGTTTGAGCTACTGCAAGAGCCGGGGAAGAACATGATATGAGAATCCAGGGACCACGGAGACTCGTAAGCGAAAAAGACTGTGAACAATTAATCACCTCTGTTCCCGTCCCAAGATCTTCTGTAAGGAATGCCTGAGTTGAGAGAGCATGGGTTCATATATGTAGACTGGGCCAATACCAAAGAAGAAGAGCACAAGATGACTGCCGTTTCAGCAGGACAGGACCGTTTGAAGTGGGTGATAATTTGATGAAAAATTCTTCGTGTTTCATTTGCGCAGGCCCTGGCTTGAGTGCCCACCTACAGCGCAACGCCGCAAAGGAACGTTTTTACGACCAGGGATGATGCAGAAAGGATTCAATGATGTTGGTTACCTGTCAGTTTCCCGACAAGCCAGTAGCCGCCAGTCACCGCCTTCACACAAGATTTCCTTCTTCAATCACCTTTTCTGTCCTCGGCATTTGCTTTTTCCTCTCGCTACAGATACCTCTTGTCGCGTTCACAATGGGACCTATCCTCGCATTCATAGCCATTCTGGGCTTGTATCTTGTCGGTAATGCAATTTATTATGTCACGCTGCATCCGCTAGCGAACATCCCCGGCCCCAAGATCTGCGGGATCACCCGCATTCCTTACTGGTTGGCTTCGCTCAAGGGCGAGGATGTCAAGTGGATGAAGAGCTTGCACGATCGGTATGGACCTGTTGTTCGCTTTGGCCCCACGGATGTGAGCTATACGGCTGGCGAGGCTTGGAATGATATTCATGGACCTAAAGTTACGGAGAAGGCGCAGGAGTTTTCTGTACAGCCTGTGAATGGTGAGAATTGAACATGTAACCCTCCATGATGGGAGCTATGCTTACACGGTGACTCTTGCTAGGCGTTCCTAGTATGCTTACCACTGATACTGAGAACCATACTCGTGTGCGACGGCTATTCTCACCAGCCTTCTCAGAGCGCGCTTTGAAACAACAAGAACCTCTCTTCAGGAAGTACTCCGAACTTCTCATGTATAAAATCTCCGAAGTTGGACATGACGGCACCAAGCCAGTTGAGATGACGCAACTGCTCAACTTCACAACCTTTGACGTAATGGCTGAGCTTTGCTTCGGACACCCTCTTAACCTCCTAGCACAGAACGAATATAGCCCTTGGGTGAGATCTATTTTCGAATCACTCAAGATGTTGCCCATTGCGTCAATGATCAACTACTACCCAATTCTCAACGCCATATTCACTCGTTTTGAACCAAAGTCAGTTACCCAACAGCGCGTCACGCATTGCAAACACTCAGAAGATCGAGTGAATCATCGTTTGGAGAATGGTTCTGATCAGCCTGATGTTTGGAACTTGGTCATGTCGGCAAAGGAGGGCAAGGGACTTACACTTCAGGAGATGCACTCTAATGCGGAACTGTTCATGCTTGCTGGATCTGAGACGACTGGTATGTATTGGAGGTGGTCTTCCGCTAGACGTGTGCAAAGAGTCGACAACTGACATGAAAAACCTCTGTAGCGACACTGCTGAGCGGTTGCCTTTATAACCTTCTTACCTACCCTGAGAAGATGAAGACACTACTCCAAGAGATTCGCGGCAAGTTCACGAATACGGATGACCTTACATTCGAACGCCTTGCCGAACTCAAGTACATGAATGCCTGTCTGAAGGAAGCTCTACGCGTCTACCCCCCAGTTCCCATCGGAAGTCCACGAGTCGTCCAACCAGGCGGTCAGCAAATCCTCGGCAAGTACATCCCACCAGAGACCCGCGTATCAGTCCACCATTACTCCACATACCATTCTGAGTCAAACTTCAAGGACGCCGATACCTTCGTTCCCGAGAGATGGCTCAAGACGGATTCGAAGTATGCTGGAGATATGTGGGAGGCTCACCAGCCCTTCGGATTTGGACCTCGGAATTGTCTTGGACAGAACATGGCTATGCATGAGATGAGGCTCATTTTAGCCACGTTGCTGTTTAAGTATGATCTTGAGTTGTGTGAGGAGAGTAGGAATTGGGCGGATCAGAAGTCTTTTGCGTTGTGGATCAAGACTCCGTTGATGATGCGGGCGAAGCCTGTTGCTACGCATACGAGGCTTAATATCTAGGATAAAGCAGGAATCACAAGCTCTTCCACTGTAGCGTTTCCCCTCGATAGGTTCTGTGACTCCCTGCTCCTCAACTCCAGACGCAAGATGGCCAATCTCACTATCTGCGTTTGTCGTCGGTACCTCTCCCCATCTCAATTTCGTTGTCGCCATCAGATCCAATGGGCCGCCTCCACTTTCCGATATATCCAAGAGATGGGCAATAGCCGTGCCAGCTTTTTCAGTTGTGTTGCTCGGACTGAAGGGGATGCAGTGGCATGCAGCTGAAATGACCTTGGAGTTGCTTCCTCCCAGAACCATCTGGCCTGGTAACTCACGCTTTGCCAGAATCATCGGACTGAGCGCAATTACCACTGATATCGAGAACCCGATCAAAATGGCCACGGATGAGAATTGAAGACCGCGATCAATTTCCGCGATTTCGTAAGGAATCAAGGGGCCGTAGACTACTTGAGTTGTCAATGGACGAGCCTAAGCGCTTATTGCTATTTTCCGAGAAAAGCGTGAAACCACTTACATTCGTAGTTACTCAAGTAAAAGCAGTTGGAATAGACCCAGTGCAGTATACTGCTAATTGCAAGAAGTGGAATCGACCAGCGGTAAGGGAGTTGTAGTCGATATGTTGATCGTTGGCCACCCCTAGGGTTCGTGACTCTTAAAGACTTGAAGTTTATCCCATAGCTGGCCCATTCCAACTCAGCAAGCATTTGAGTTATCTCCCCATTCAACGTCATATAGCACAGAGACAATAAGAGTTGCGGTGTATTCGATATCATCGTAAGGCCGAGGAGTGATGCTGACTGTAACCCAGAATCGTTGACATCGGCGTTTTTCTGGTGATGTGAGAATCGCGACTCTCGCCTACACACCGAAGTGTTAGACTTTTGACATGAGAATCGAGTTGAGTGGTGACCTACAAAGACTGCGTCTGCAGCGCCGGTTCAAGGAGGAGTCCACTGAGAACTAACAGACTTCCGATAAGCATGTAAGAAAGGATCCAAATTCCCGGATTTACTGCATTGCCAGCGACCATCTGTTTCTTCTTCCACGCTCGTGAAGTGCCAAGTGCCCTGTCTGGATCAAGTCTCATATGCAGGTCTTCTGCGTTGAGTGTACACATTCCTTTTGTGCAAGTGTCAGGCTTGGCAATGAAAGAAGAAAGTGCGTCACCGACAGTCATGAGAGGTTCTTTAATACTCCAAGATCTGACCTTCAGGATATAAGCGCATAACAAGCACTTGGTCATACACATGATGCAGACAATAAGACGAAGAGGATTTGCAATGGTCAGTCGACAGGGGGCGTGAAACTTTTCGGAGAGGCAGTAGTCAACCTTCATTGTTTGAAACGCGGGCTTGTACTTTGTTTCGTTCATGTGGATAACTCCAGTGTCTGGATCGAGTTGCATATAGTAACCCGGTACCGTGTTATTATTCGTAGAATTTGTGATGAGCTCGCGTGAATCTCTAAGCCGATCATACCGGCCTGCGGGCCAGAGGGAATTTGGTGCTTCTCGATCGTCCCAGCCATTAACTCCTTTGACGACAATGGACCGAGTCCACTGAGAGTTAGGCGTGTTATTCTGATTGCTCATGACCATAACGACATGTCGGTGATTTAGCATAAGGACGTCAAGATCGTTGTAGCGTCGCATACAGTCTTGGAATTCTAGGCGCTCCCAAGACTGTCCACCAAGGGAATTCTTGATACTCCTGATAGTTTTGTTGGGGGCACTTTCACTGTTTAGAGCATATGTGTAGTTGGAGGTTGCCGTCACAGACGATAGCGTAAATCTTGCACCATCGAGAAACGTCTCTGAGACCATGATGGCTAAGAATCCATTCGTAGCCTTTGACTCAAGAACAGAACCGTTAAAGACCAAATGCAGAGGAATACTGGTAAGCGAGAAGAGCGCCCAAAGGAATATCCGACGCTTCGAAATAAAGCGAAAGTTGTGAATGGAATGGACACCAATCTCTACCCAGCGCTTTGAGGTATGGGCGCGATCGACATCTCCCCTCGTTGGAGCGACGAGGACTTGCATGAAGAAATTGGAGGAGCCAAGGACGCCTGTTCCGATGATGTTGATGGCGAGATGAATCCAGAGATTTGCACGGGAGATTTTATCGCATGGATCGTTCAGGATTGCTGTTTCTCCAAAGATAGATGCTCCTCCGCCATTGACGACATGAAGGGATATGATAAGTGCTGTGACTAGGAAGATGGTGAGGATTGAAGCGAGAATGGTAAGGCAAATAGCCGTCTTTCTCCAGCCAGAGAGCTTCTTAATGGCGTCCATCGAGTTTCAATCAGGGTGCATGTCGGGTTCACAAAAAAAAGCAGAAGAAGCATGAAATATGAAGAAGATATAAACGAAGAATAGCAAGAAAAGATACAAAGACAAGGGAGCATCTCAGAGTCAGCTATGAGTTGGCATCTCCAGAAACGGATCTTGGTGGCGTGCCAGCTGAGCTCTAGCCCGCCAGCCTCAGACTTTCGACCCAATAGCACAGGGAGATTTTCGCCATTGAGCGCAATCTCGTCGCGAGCAGCCAATTACAAGGAAGGATTTCTGGATCACTTATAAATGCCAAGTAACAAGGCAGACTTGAACTCGAGAACTTTGAGATGCACATCTCTTGCTTGGTCTACCCGATTGACAATTTACCCAGTGCGAGCAATTGAAGCAGAAATGGCTCATTGAGAACCAAGATGGAAGGGAGGCGTTTAGTAATGCTCTTGATACTGGATCGCTGATGACAACCAACGAAGACATACGGACCGCCAAAGTCCGTACCTACTGACAAACGTATTGGTAACATGACCGTGCTCACAATCTCCGGACCCAGATGAATGTACATATAAAGCCGAGGCCCCGGGGAGCAAGGGATCTTGAGACGTAAAAAAGAGAATGCTAAAAGAAACTTAGCCAAGAGTCCCCTAAGCTTAGACTAAACATGTTTATTACTGAGGACAAAAATCCTGAGGTTTCTGTCTCCCCTCGCAAGGGTATGTCAGATGGTATGCTCAGTCAGATATAATGGTTCGGGTGGATTGCTCGCAGTCCATTCACAAGATATACTTATCTTGATGTGACTGATAGGCTCAGCTCCTCCCGGCAGTAATGACAGTTTTCCGATCACGTGGAGAGACATGCCGAGTCTTGTCCGAGCGGCTACGCTAACCCCAGAACCCGGAGAGTTAATTCGGCCAGCCTTTGATGCCAACAAAACGGATCATGAAGAGAATAATTAACGTTGTTACTAAATAGAGACAATTATATAAATTCCAATAAGATATAGGTATAAGCCATTTTGTCTGCGAGATATTGTCAGAAACGGAAGAACAATATCAACTTTGAGTCAAGATCAAATTCATCTCCGCGCCGAAGTGGAGACCGGGACTACATCCGTTCCCCACAAATCATCCCCAGCAATCGGGGCAGTTACCGAAGTGTCTTACACGCTGAACTCAAGGTATAAAAGCCCGTCCTTATCTTTCTGCATCTCCCCCTTCAGCTCCATACTCTCTTCAGACCCCATAAACCGCCAAAATGTCTAAACTCGTCCCTCTCACCGTCATCAAGGGCGCCGGCCACGAGTTCATCCCTCTGCCCCAGGGCGAGAACGCCACCGTCGCTGACTTCCATACCATCCGCACAAAGACCGATGCCCCCGCTCACATCACATCTGGCTTCTACAAGATCGAGGCTGGTCCTGCTCGTCCTGCGCACTATGACTTTGAGGAGAGCAAGTATGTCCTGAGTGGTCAAATTGACGTCTTGGTATGTTCCTTATAGAACTGTTCGCTAGGTGAAACTAACGGTTTGCAGGATGAGGCTACCGGTATCACTCACCATCTGGTTCCCGGTGATTTTGCTTTCTTCCATGTTGGCTCCAAGGTCAAGGTCAGTATCCATACGCTTTTCCCGCCCCCAGAGATATAAATGTTGACGCATAGGCAGTTCTCTACCCAATCTCAGGGCTTTGCTTTCTACGCCGTCACTCGACCTGTTCGTGCCCCTCACCCCAACCTTAAGGGTCGTGAGGAGGACACCAAGTCCCGCCTGTAAAATGTTTAAAAAGGATAATGGAAAACGAGTTTACGACAAACGTCTAGCATGATAAAATAGACGATAATAGAGTTTATTTCCCGCCCTAAATGACAGCGTTTATTGGCGCCAATATCGGCGTTGATTGACTTTCTGAATGGCGATCATTTCGGGAAGGATTGTGACTAAACCCAGCTGTGTGCCTTGCAGAGAAAGATAAAACCTGACATTTAGACAGGAGATCAAAGATATCTAGTCTAGGACCTCCTAAAACAACAGTAGTCTGCTAAAGTCTTGTTGTTATTTGGGATAGACGTCTTAGACTACCCTGGCGCACTGATGATCGAACCCTCAATCACAGCAGGGAAGGGCACTGACAAGCGAAAACCGCCGCCACAACATCGATGACAACATGAGGCGTGACGTGCAACACAACCTCGCAGCGGATAACGAGTTGTCGGTCTCGCCGCGACAAACAGTTGATCAGTTCACGCCATTTCTGAAGCCATTCACGATGCATCAGGCGATGCGCACAAGAATAAAACAACGGCTCGCAACCAGATCTCCTGATGTCGCACAAGGCCAACAAGCAACAAGCAAACACCGACTTACAGCGAAACGCTATCATAACAAAAATGGCCACTTGCATCGGATACGCATATATCTTACCGAAGGATGAGATTCTCAGCCTTGAATACCTCGATGTCGCTTTGGAAATACTTTATGGAGAAGGCAAGGCAGAATGGCGTACGGCTGGCGATTCAGTCATGTTTACATCCGAAACCATCGACTTGGTCGGCTTGAGAGAAATGCTTGGAGATCTGGAAGTGACGCGCACGTGTCCTGAATTCCGAGCCAAAGATCTAGGAATAAATTTAGTACGCTCGAGTTATCGTGAACTGTCACAGATTTCTCTTGCGAACTTATCCCTGGGAGGTGAGTTTCAGAGACGAATCAAGGCTGATGGCTAATTTATGAGTTACAGACTGTTTGAGAATTGGCATACGTTCATTGCTCCTAACTATTCTGCTTCAAAGCTACTCAAATGCAGCTATGCACTGCTCTTGAGCTGACTGAGCGGGCTGCCGGGTACATAGCCCTCTCTGTATGCCGCCACGAATACCTTGCAGACTCATTCGTTCAGGTCTTTACACCTCAATGATCATACTGTCAGAGCTTGAAGATCCCGGAATTGCGCGGGTCGCTGGAGAGCCAAAGCACTCCGAACTCGAGACGCTAAGCCGTGATTTCGAAAGGACTCATGGGAAGAAAAGGCGGGATAGAACCTGGTCCAGGTTCACAAAATCAAACTCGTCTCAATTACGATTGAAACAGAAGAACAGAACACTACGAAATTCTTGGCGTGGAAGTCAAATGGAAGCAAAAGGAGAGATAGACAGTCCTCAATACGTCAAGTATTATCATACTACAAGACACTGAAAATCTTAAGGCCTGGAGTGAGGATCATGAAGGCTCTATTAAATCCACTCTATAAGCAATTCTACCCTCTAAAGCACCATCTATTTCTGACAAGCAGAAAGGAAAACATCATCCATAAGAAGCGTAAAAGCAGCAGGGTTATTCTTGCAGGTAAGAACAAATGACAGCTCAACGTCAGAATGCGTAGGCGTGACAAAGTTCATGCGGTTGCGGTACTGCCACCAAGCATTAGGGTCGTAGAAAGGATCAAAGTCATCAAAGTTGACACCGTCGAACTTGACGAGAATGTCACACTCGTAGTAAGGAAGATGGGCGCCGTTACCCGTGTGGTGGCCGTAGCCGAGATAGTATGTCTGGCCGGGCGTGAGGCCTGTGATGGTGCGCTTGAAACCGGCTTTGACGCCGTCCTTTTGAGGCCAGTGGAGAGCCCTGGAAGTTATTAGTTTAGTTGATGGGGATGGGGATGGTGATGGGGAAGGGGGACTTACATGGCAAGGTTACCGCTGTTGGCACGGGCTTGAGGACCGAATTGGCCGTTGTAGGTGATACCAGCGTTTCCAGAGATCTGCCATCCACTCGACGCAGACTCAAAGTCGCCGTTGGGGATCAGGTTGGTGCTGACGCAGTTATCCTGAGCAGGCTCAGCGTTGTTGAGAGGACCAATGGTAGTATCAGGGTCGAAGGCAGTGACAGTTTTGGAACCGACGGGAGTAGGAGTTGCTGGCTGGATGTCGGGACGGGTCGTGGTGGAAGCAAAGTTGGCATCGGTCGAGGCACCGCCATTTGCAGTGGTGCTGGTCTGGAAGCCGGGATTTATTGTCTGAGTGGTGGCGGGGTTGGGATTGGCAGCAGTCTCGGTTGGGATGACGGTTCGTTGAGTAGACTCGGTGCCCTGGCTCTGAGAGGCAGTGGTAGGGCCCTGGTTAGGAACATTGGTGGCTGTAGAAGGGCTATTATGCGTAGCAGGCTCAGATTTGGTAACAGGTCCATTCTGGGTTGCGGGAAGAGTCTGAGTAGTGGGGCCGTTCTGAGTACCAGGGAAAGTCTCGGTGGCAGGTCCACGCTGAGTAGTCGGGGCAATCTGAGTAGTAGGAGGGCTATTGACCGGCTCACGGATATCTCCTCCTCCAAAGTCAAGTCTGAAGCCGTTGATGTTCTCAGGAGTGACCTGGTTAGAAATGAAGATAGAGTCAACAAGCACCACCGCAGAACCTCCAGCAGAGCAAGTAGTCTGGATGTTCAAGAAGCCCTGGGTAGCAGGCGCCGAAGTCGAGACCAGCACCTGGTTGTAGCTGACGCTAGCACCATTGGCGAAGATGCCAGTGGTGAAGAACTTTTGCGAACCAATAAATGCCTCGAGAACACATGAAGTCGTTGCTTGGGGAGGCGTGAAGACAAGGTAGAAGAACTGAATGGTGTACTGAGTTCGCACGTTGAGACCAGTGAGCAATTGCTTCAGCGCCGCAATATCCCCCAGAGTCTGACGCTTGCGACCGCCGGGGGATGCCTGGGCACTAAGCGAAGCACAGCTCTTCTCAGAGCTTCCGCCGCCAGGATTATAACCTTCGTTGGTGTTGAGGGTGACATCACCGTCAGTGACGAAAGGATCGAGGCTCGTCAGACCACCACCCGTACAAGTATTGGTGATGATAGAATCGGCCGGAGGCGCAGGAAGAGTCGTGGCTTCAAGAGCAGCAGACGAGGTCTCTGAAACAACAGAGGCAGAGGTCTCGGTGGTTCGAGGCTTGCAAGGACCAGCGACGGCGCCAGAAATGGCTAGAGCCGCGATGGCGATGAAGGAGCGCATAGTGAGCGAAGGGGTAAGCCAAATCAATAACGAATGAACAAGAGACCGAGTTGGACGGTTGAAGCTTACAGGAAAAGTTGGAATTGCATGTTGTATTTTAGGTATTTTGGGCCCCTATTGCGGAATTGTTGATGCCGAAGGTTTTCGATAGTGTACCGTGGCGTTGTCCATGTTGAGACGTTCAGCCTGCGCCATTTGGGTCCGGTAGTTGAGCTATTGGTGTTTAGTGTTTTGGTGCCTGGATTGGTGTTAGTTAGATGTGGACCCTGAAATTTGACGTCAATGTCAACATCGTGATCCTGCCGTGAGGGGGACCAACATCGCGACAAAAGTCAATCACGAGTTGAGACAGGCTGTAATCAGCTACGAATTCCTTCTTGAAACAGGTTGCTTCGATCCATTCTGTTGATATACTCTCATTGCCATAACCTGGGCCCCCTAAAACCTCGGCATTTATCCTCTCCTCTATGTCAGCTACTGAGAGCCTGAGGGCATCACGAACCCACTCGATGGCGGGACCTCGTGAAGCATATTCTGCTCCCACTTTCTATTGCCGACCATGCATATCAGGAACTTACCGAGATTTACTCCTCATTCGACATATTTTGCGCTCCGTAATCTCAAATTCGATCACTAGCGCCACAGTGATAGCTTTCCCGAGAGTCTGGATCTGAGTCGACCACTAACGCGATTCGATAGCGCCAACGGTAGCGTCTTTAGCTTTCCGATCGTATTTTACAGTTCAAAACGTTAATACGGAATGGCATTTGGAACTCATGCGTATCATCTCTGTTCTGTGTCATGGCCACTGCCATTTGCATCGATCAAACCTATGACTCGGGTAGTATCTTCCATCAATTGCTAGACTGATAACCTCTCATATACAGATTGCGTATCATAATTCTGAGCAGAACCAATCAGGTTCTTGAGTCTAGCCCTCTCCGCGTCATCATTCATCATAGCTAGCCTTGGGATCATGACGAACTATACGTATGCTCCGCGATAAGAGCAGACTCGATTCTGCGGACATGGCCTCTTTCAGCGACGTCTTGGGTGTGGTGAAATATAACCAAATTCCCAGTCACAAGTCTTAAATGTGATTGACACATCAGACAAAATAATATATGTTATCTCAATAGTGGCCCCGACCCTGGTACTCCTTCTCCAAAGTACCAAGATACCCTTCCACCTTGTTCCCACCTACAGAAAGCTCTTCAGCGTCGAGCAAAATCCACATCATACGTCCTGGCATGGTCTCATTCCCGGTGATGTTCTTCCACTTATGCGCAGTAGCTCTTTGGACACAGACATCTCCCTGACGCATGATACGCATCTCTCCAGAATCGAGGGTCAGTTCGAAGACTCCCTCGATAACGATACCGTAGTCAAGAGTCAGAGATCTATGGAATGGCGACTCCACACCAGGGCCAAAGTCAATCATGCGGACAATAGACCCGTTGCGGTAGTGGAATGGGGGCTATGGAATGCATGAGTGACTGAAGTTTATAAGAGTTTTGGGAAGCTTACCTCCTCCTGTTTCGCCTTGACAACGTCAGCGTCTCCGTTGAGATTGGCGGGGGTCTCTCTAGTGGAGTAGATGATGTTGGCTACAGCTTTATTCTCACCCATGAAACGGTAGTGTTCGCCGTGGTCTGAGGTTAGGAAATGGGCTTTGCCATCTTCGCGGTGGCCAGTGATATGTCTGACAATCTGGCGTAGGCCGGGGGCAGGAAAGCTCCCAACATAGTACTCAGGAGTCTGTGATGGAGTTGAAGAGGTACTGTCTGCCATTTTGCGAAGGATGTGGGTGTAGAGTGAAAGAATACGTGGTGATTGAGATTGAGCCCAGGAGGATTCGGTGTCTGGATGCTTAATGAAGACGGGGTTGGCTAAGATGTATCCTGTATAGGTGTTTCTACTGCTAGCTTATTTCTTCTCTTACTGCTCTGGCAGAGGATCAATAATATCCGAGTCGTAGACCGATGATGTTCCACGCCATTGAGTTTCTAATCAACTCTTTACAATTGCGTCTTGTGTACCTATTCTAAATCACTCACCACTCGTGATGCTGCCGACGGAATCGGTGTTAGGGTCACGTTTGGCGACATATCCACGCTGTCATTGCTGACGAGGTCTCACCATTTATCAAATGACCTGTTACCAAACTATGGTATCGGCTCTCGGATAGATTCAATGCCCGTTGCTGAGAAAGCAAACTGCAAAGGCAATAATATACAAGCACTTCTACACCGCTAGATGTAGGCCGGCCGTTACATCAACTGGACCCAGGACAGACGTGGGATGCTGTACGAGGATTTTCAGTCAGCATAGACAAAACTTGCAGCTGGATACCTAGGTTCAAGTGCGATGCTGTACATAGCAACGAGCACTAGTTGTACTGCCGGTGAGATCTTGGTGCATGGCACAGATTCATTACTGTACTTGGCCTAGCTTGGTTTAGCACAAGACTCAAGAAGGTGAAGCAAAATTCTGAGTACTTAGATGCCGGTCGATCGGAGTTAGTAAACCCTTGTCTATTTATTACATTTCCACGTCAGGGCTTGTTGTCTAGATAGTCGCGTCGCTTATGCCGCCTCTTGGATTAGATCTATCTATACTACACGTCTTGGCTGAAATTTGCTCTTAATACACATCGCCTCTTCTTTCTAGTGAATCGACATGACAACTTCTGATCGATGCACCGAGTTTCCTGCCCCAGGGCTTCGAAACCCCTTCCGCTATGTTACTGGCCATGATAGCAACGGCGAGCCAACATTCCTACTGGTAAGTATTACTCTTCTTATCCAAGCTGTCAAAAGTCTATGCTAACATCCCCCAAGACAGATCATGGCGACCACCGCGCCGTTATGCTAGACGGCGAGGGTGCTCAAAGCATCATGTACAGAAGCAACAGCAACCCAGTGGAGCTCACCGACAACGTTGACCTAGAATTCGCCAGAATGAACAGAGTATGCCTCTAAACCTCACAATATTCGCTGTAGCTAACCCCAGCCAGCCTTCTCTTCACATTCCAAAAGGCTGTGTCGTTCGCATGGTAGACTTTGCACCAGGCGGCGAGTCCAACATGCATCGGGCTTTGAGTCTTGGCATAGGAACTGTCTGCGAGGGCGAAGTTGAGCTATGCTTGAGTGAGGATGGAAAAGTCAACCGGATTCTTCGTCCCGGGGATGTTATTATTAATCGTTGTGCTATGCATCGCTGGAGAAACACATCAAAGGAGAAGCCGGCTCGTGTGCTCTTTGTTATGCTGGACGTTGAGCCGGTTTTTGTTAATGGTAAGGCGTTGGAGTTTGATATGGGTGAGCTTATGAAGGAGTATGGTGATTACAAGGAAGGCGAGGGCGCAAACAAGAGATCGTAAGGTGAGGCAATGTAATGTGACTTCTCATTTCGGGTTATTTCACATTCGTTTCATTGCGCCGTTGAAACGGGTGGTTAGAAGTTCAGAAGGTAGCCTCATCGCAGATTGTTCATAACACCAGGAGAGAATTATCTTCACGTTTAGTGCTGTTGTTTCGAAGATGTTACAGTCAATAGAATATTAGCTCCTAAATTGAAGATGACACTTCATTATTTCTTCTTAAGTCGTTCTTGAGTTCACCAAGTGAGTAAAAACCGGCAATCTCCCGTTTTGTTCGCGTTATTTGAACCCAATGTGAGACGAGAGCCGAAGCTGATCGCGCCCCAAACGCCGGCCCCTCGGGCGTCGGAACATACACCAGAAGCCGGCACAGCCGTCATACTACAACTCGCACCATACGAGCACCTGTGATACAGAACAAAATGGAAGAATGGGCTTGGATGATGACGCGTGCATTCGTATTCGTGCAACACAACCAACACTCGTGTAGCCATGAATAAGACAAACAATGCTTACCAATGTGAAAGTATCAAGCCACCAACGCACAAGAGAAGGTACGTCACTTTATCATGGCAAGAGGGGTAACCTGTACAGTTAAGCTGAGGCACGCAGGCGGAGTTGGCATTTGTTATGTCAAAACGCCATGCAGATTGAGAATCACATCGATCTCTATAGCAACAAGATCCTGGGCGTTGAGAGGAAGCGATACCACCTATAAAGGAATAGCAAATTAGTGCCCAGCTGGAGAAGAAGATAACTTGAGAAGACAAAGAAAACAGAATTTCCTACCGTACTACTAGGCGAAACAATTCCTGAGCGAACAATGACGATTTACGTGATTACTGGTATTTCCAGAGGCCTCGGAGTAGGGTTGCCAGTAGAACTACAGAGACAGTGCTAATCAGCTTTCAACAGTACGAGCTCACTCGCCAACTTTCTGAAGACCATCGCAACACCGTCGTCGGCATCGTGCGAGATAAGCCTGCGACTATCACCAAGATATCTCAGGATACAGAGCTGAACCAACGCTCCAACATCCATGTCATTGAAGCCGACTTGACGGATTACAATGCTCTGAAAGTAGGCAACAGGGATAAAACAGTTCATTCTGTACCTATAGAGAACTGACGGGTAGTGTAGGGCGCCGTGAGCGAAACTGCCAAGATTACTGGCGGGAGTATCGACTACCTCATCGCCAACGCAGCATACGTCTCAAAGTTTGACACATTCGACCTTCTCGGATCTCTGTGAGTATTGCCTTAATATAAAAGACCAGTGTTCAATGGTACTGATCCCGTCAGCGGCAATACCCCGAAGGAGCTTGAAGACGACCTCAAGATGCTCTTTGACGTCAACGTCGTTGCCAACATTCACCTATTCAACCTCTTCATTCCCCTTATCCTCAAAGGCAAAGAAAAGAAAGTAGTGACTATCTCCACTGGCCTCGCCGACCTTGAATTCACCAACAACTTCGAGCATGAGTTTACCCCGCTGTACTCCATCAGCAAGGCCGCTATGAACATGGCGGTCGCCAAGTTCAACGCCGAGTATAAAAAAGACGGTGTTCTGTTCATGAGTGTATGCCCCGGAATGGTTGACGTTGGCCAGTTCAATCATGGTATGTTGATATCTCCCTGCGGATTGCAGTGTACTAATATTCCGCAGCGACCCCACAGCAGATGGAGGCGATGGGGGAATGATGGCCAAGTTCAAACAGTATGCTCCGCATTTCACTGGCCCAGCGACAGCAGAAGCTGCTGTTGAAGACATGAGAGCAGTGTGGGAAAAGGCGAGCATTGAGGGCGGTTATGGCGGTGCCTATCTTTCTCAGTTTGGTAACAAGCAGTGGCTATAACGGCAGACAATGCGCAAAGGATTGGCGGCGCCGATTCAGCAAACCCCGAGAGCTAGATTATTACTTCTGTGTACTCTGAAAATCTACCCACGCCTTATCGCATCCTGTTTACTCCTTCATATAGAGCCCAATTTGCCCGTCCTACCAAAACGGTTGTGGCTATCTGAATTCCGCTAATCTGACACAATCGGAACGTAGAAACGGAACCGATTGTTCGGGTCATATTTGGACTTTAGTTTTCGAAGTCTGGCCAAGCGCCACGACTCGTAGCCATAGATTGACTTGAGACTCTCATATCTGTTACCAGAAGCGTAGTTGATATACGTCGCCGGTTTGCGCGTAGGAGCTCCCGCATACCACATATCCCGAGCTTCTCGGGCTCATTTCTCAGCTGGACCTAATGAACTGGACCCCTCGGGGACAACGGTCGCGAAGAATCTTACCTTTCTGTCAGTATGATTCGGTAGCTGAGGGGACTGGGTACGTACGCTATATGATACTCATCACGGTGGGGATAAGCGGTGGACGCAGAATCCACAGCCTGCACTCCTTGGTGCGCATATCCTTCGTAGTATAGTCGAGCAGTTACCGCTAGGTCTGGGTATAATGCGACGTTGCGCATGAAATGGTTGTAGAGCGCTCGTTCTGTCGTGATGTTCCATGTTTGCAACATGACACTGGCCAGAGAGAAGCGCACAGAAACACAATTAGATATGTCTGTGTTTTGGCGCACGGGAATCTCGGGATAAGGCACATCGCCCATCTCATCCTTGATGGCATCGATGGCGTTGAAGGGGCGTAAGATCCTTTCTGCTTCTGAAGCTGGCCCGGCATAGGCAAATGTGAACCAGAGAATGGCCTAAACGCGCGTCAGATCACGCAGCTTGGTTCAACATAAAGGGACAACACTCACCTCATCCCGTCTGATGGACGGGTCTATATAGACCTGTCCAAACACGACGCCCAGCAACGGAGGCGTCTTCCCGTTATCTTGAAGCTTGTTCAGTGCCCTAAAAACCGCTTGGAGCTTATCTTGACGCCAGTAGTAATTATGGTAGTGCCAGGTCTTTATCATGGCGGGGTAGATCCTGAGCTTCAGGTTCGTAACGATACCAAAATTGTGCCCTGCGCCTCGCATAGCCCAGAATAGATCTTTATTGCTCTTGTCGCTGACCGTGATAATCGATCCATCTGCTAAAACGACCTTCATCTCAATGATGTTGTCGCCAGCTAACCCGTAAAGGCCCTCGTATCGACCATGACCCCCACCCAAAGCAGGACCTGTGAGGCCAACGCACTGATTGGAGCCGGTGCCTGAGTAGCGTTATGGTCAGTACTGCACGGGGCACAGAAATAAATTGACACATGAGCTCACTTGTGACATAACCATGATCCCATAAAAACGGTATGACCTCATATGTATATGCACCGCCCTGAAACCAAGCAGACTTTCCATCTCGAGCAATGTCCATAGACCTGAGTTGTTTCATGTCAATCTGCATTCCTTTGAACGCACCAAGAGATTTGGTGAGGCCATGTCCGCGATTGACAACAAGAAAGTTGATACTATTACGATTGCAATATTTTACCTAAACGATCAGCCAAAACGGACTGTTTACGTCATGAACCATGTACTGACGATCTTGGGGATGTCCACTTCGTTTGCAGGCTGAACCACCACTTTTATATCCGGTGGTGCCATAGTATTCCATCTTTTAGTCGTCTCGATCCAGAGAGGATTACTTGGGAGAAGAACGAGGGAGTTTTCAGAGAGTAATGCGCCTAGCTCTTGTTGGATTTGGAAGACTGGTACTTCGCGGCGAGTGAGATGGTCTGATTGGAAGTATGATGGGATGGATAGTGGTGAGCTGACTGCCAGTGTCATAAGCAGCGTGAGACTAAAGATCGAGCGGAGAGAAATCATTGTCAGCGGTTGATAAAGTCCGTACGGGACCAAACCGCTGTGAATAGATGTTTGAAGCGCTGTAGATCTCAACAGATTTAAACAAACCGGTTATTGCAAAGAGTAGCTGAGATACAATGGTATAAACACAGTAAAATCGCAGCAACTATGAAGCCTCTCAGGTGAAAGTTTATAGTCTTCCCTTCATATAAAGGCCTACGCAGAATCCTCCGAGCCATTCTTGATCTGACACCCGTTCCAGCCCAGCCAAGACCACTCTGAACAAACAACCCCAATACTTCGTTTATTGAGACTCAGCACGTTGAAATGTTTCAGCTCTGTTGTAGACATCTTGTCGGAGTCCGAGTCCTAGGTTCAGACTTTGGAGGGCTGTCTCAGCTCTTTCAGCTTGTCAGCTGTGTTACACATCACATCTGACGCAGCCCCCACCAACAGCACGGATCTTTCAAAAATGGTCAGCATGACAATGGGGGGAAAGCCATGAAATGGGCTGAATACAGACTTCGAGGAATGTCCAGACGCAGAGGGCGTTGGTCGCTCTCATCTAATGCCGCATCATGATCCCGGCATTGTCCAAAGAAGATCATCGGGGACTGCCTTCCACTGTCCACGCTCGTCAAGCAGATCAGACGCTTGACTCCATGCAGTAGCCACAGCCTCAGCCCTCTTGGTGCTCCGAGGAACTATACGGACAGGGAACGGGGATGGTAAGGACATTATACCTTCAGTGACGTCCCCTGCATCTGGAATGATGGCTTTACCCGTCTCTGGGCTGACGACCCTGTCAAAGTCGAACGCCCACAAAAGGCGGGAAATAGCCAAAAATAACGACAGGTCGGCTATGTGCATGCCTTGACATCTGCGCCTCCCCGCCCCGAACACATAGTGGTCTCGTTTGGTAGGGTCTGGGTTATTTGCGGCTTCGATGGACGTTTGTGGATCGTTGATGTAGCGCATGGGGTTGAACTGTCGGGGTGATGGATGTCTCTCTGGGTCATTGTGAATTGCCCTCTTGTACGTCAGTGGGAGCGACGCGTGAGTTGGGCTGGCTTTATACTAACCAGACGTTGATGATAACTGTTGCTCCCTTAGGGATATGATATCCGAGATAACTGTCATGTTGAGCTGTTGCATGTAGTATACCCAGCATAAACCCAGGCATCCAACGCAGACTTTCTTTCATATAAGCATGGATATAAGGCAGATCAGGCATATCGTCCAGGGTTGGTAGTTGGTCTCCACATACGTGATCAATCTCCGCTTGCGCAGTCCTTGCGACATCGGGAAAGATGACCATGGCTTGAACGAAACCGATGAGAATACTGGCCGTTGTTTCCGAGCCTGCCTGAAGCAAAGAGCCACTGAGATACGAGGCAAAAGTATCGGAGAACCCTTCTTCTTTCTACAACTTGACTAGGTCGACACAGACACAAGGCTGGTAGGAAGGAATCAGTATTGAAGTCGTCGTTCATGAGGGTGAGCTACCTTGGCTGAGCCACCTTGGCTGAGCCGTCGTTGAGCCCCTTCTTGGCTGCAAGGTAGAATCCACGAAAGAGACTCAGTTCTCTCTCATGTATCCTGCGTCCCTCCTTCTTGATCGACATGACAAAGTCTGGGATCCGCCTCAAAGCGGGTATGAGATCTAGTAGCGCGGCTGTCTGGTCAAACGGCATTATTAGGGTATATCGAACTGACAATAGAAACGGCAACGTACTCTTGATCCAATCATCTCAGAACTGCGATCAAATATCTGGCCGCCATATTAGTACGTTTCATGCCTCAGTCCAAAATGATGCGCGGACTTCAAATGCCTCTTTGAACCGCTCATCTTCAATGCTCGTGGTACGGGAGCCGAATGTTATCTGAGTCGTCAAGGAAGCCGTATATCGACGAAGGTGATCAACAAAATCATCCGGATTCTTCAGGATATCGGACAGCATCGCTTTGCTCTCTAGATCCTGGTACGGTATGTAGCTTCGAGCGGCGGTCACTCCTAAGATTCGATGGACAAGCTTCCGGGCCATTTTCCAGACTTCATTATCTGGCTGTTTTCTGTTAGTTACGTCACATAGCCATGAAGTAACTTAGATCTATACCATGAATAAGATGCGCAATCCTCCACTGAGGATATCTTGACCTACGTATGACTCTGGTCGGCTTGAATAGATACTACCTCGCTTGTCTACAAGGTCTTTGACAGTCTGATCTGTGTTTAGGACTATCATGACCTTTGTCCCTAGTATTAGTGAGTAGATAGGGCCATACTGCTCAGACCATTTTTGAAACTGAATATGGCGCTTTCGGTTTGGGATCTGGTGTAAGTTGCCGATTATAGGAAGGGTTGGTGGACCAGGAGGATAGCCCTCTGGTCGACATCCGATTTTGCTCAGTTGCCAGAAACCAAGGATCAAGACTGGAATCAAGAGATAGACACCGGCTGAGAAAGACATATTGGATTATAGACAAGAGCTCTGATGTGATGTTCGAGAGGCCAGAATACAGCACAATTGGCAGACGAGGATGATGCGATAATTGCCGGCTGCCTATCCATACCGTAGTGATGAGGTAGTAAATTACATCTACATCAAGTAACCAAAGAGGCATATTCCACCGAGTGGAATTTGCATCCAACCCGACCTCGGATGCGTATCTTCATGCATCGAATTATCATCATTCCGACTCAGGAACTCGCAAGACAGGAATTTGCTCAATTCAGAGCAATGCACCTCGTTTCGTGTGTTGTTCATCGACAAAGACTTCTACGATGTCTCCTCACTCTTCTTCCCTGCCCCGACGGTGCACAGCATCTGCTAAATCAGCGTTGTCAAGCTCTTGGCGTACAGATAGAGCACAAGACAGTTGCATATAAGATAAGGTTACTGAGGAACCCGTTTGGAGTATGAATCAGAGACATCCGGGCTCTACATGGTTTCACCAGAGGACAAGAGCACCGTTGCAGTCGCATATCTTAGTACATAGGCTGAAGTGAAATGTATGAAAGATTAATACGAAGGCGTAGTACATCGTTTTGATCGCACAATAGAAACACAAAGCATGAACCTTACCCGGACCTTCTCTCCGTGCTACCAGCATCAGTCAATGAAACACGGTATTGATCCACTGAGATCCATTGTATCGCCTTCCCAGTATCAGAATCAAGGTACAGGCTTACCAATCTCAAATCCCTTGTGTTGTCTTGCATCACCTTACTCGCATAATGTCACCTCTTGCGAGTAAAGAAGATCCCAAGTGCTGGCTGATACGTCCTTGCCCAAGTATTTGAAGCCCATTCCTGTTTCATAAACGCGAGCTCATGATGTTACATTCTCTTCTCGAGCTACCATTACCACAAATCATCGTTCTATGCACACGTCATCTTCAGAAACCTTAGGCATCATGGCACATACATTTTACATCTCACCTGAGAAACGGGCCAGTCGCATCAACTTCATTTGGCGGCAGCTCTTCGTCACACCACCACCCGTCTCATCCGATGAAATCAACCTGGCGGGGAGGACAGCACTTGTTACTGGCGCTACTGGGGGAATCGGCCTCGAGATAACACGCCAGCTACTGGGTCTTGGATGCAGGATCATTATGGGTGTTCGAGATGAACGCAAAGGAGAGTCAGTGCTTCAGGACCTAATCAAAGGAGGCAACCTAGACGACGACATGGTGCAGGTTTGGAAGCTAGACCTTTCCTCTTACCAGTCGATCATTGCCTTTGCTGCCAATGCGAAGAGCCTCGAAAATCTCAACATCGCCATTCTCAACGCAGGTATCTACAAAGTATCGGAGGCTTTCAGCTCGACAGGGTATGAAGAAGGGATGCAAATCAACTACCTATCAAACATTCTTCTGCTAATCTCACTACTACCCATAATCAAGAAGAATGCTCCTGCAGGTGAGACCGGCCACATCTGCCTTGTGTCCTCCGACACAGCCGCCTGGGCCAAATTCGAAGAGAGAACCTCGACACCTCGACACCTCTCCTGCCTGCGTTCAAGAAACTTATGGTAGCATGGGACATGGGAGAGCGCTATGGGACGACAAAACTCCTTGGCCAGCTATTCCTCACCGCCTTATCGAACCGCGTTTCTTCAGTCACACTGTCCTGCGCGAACCCAGGGCTTTGCGGGGGTAGTTCAGACCTTGCTCGTGAAGCAACAGGCATACTTCGGTTTGCGCACAAGATGCAGTGTCTTGTGCTGAGTCGAACATGTGCTGTTGATGCTCGTACAATTGTGCACTCGGTTACTACGCTGCATAGGCAAGCACATGGTCATTACATCGAGGGTGATAAGATCCAGCCGTGAGTAATGTAGATCTTTTTGTGTTAGGCCAAGGCTAACTAGCTTCGGGCGATAGCATGGCACCGATTGTGTATCAGGATGAGGGGAAAGAGGTTGCTGAGCGACTGTATGCAGAGACCCTAGATGAGCTGTCGTTTGCTGGGGTGAGACAGATTATAGATGGCCTATCGGAGTAGAAGCAGTGATATGGGAGCACTCATTGTAAGAAGGCTTACCTGGTGCCCGGATTCATCTGCCGTGAATGGTCATGTGGGTTCCGAATGTTTGTGGAACAAGAGGCTTGACGCTAAGGACTTATGCGGTGCTGACAACCAACAACGTTCTGCATCGAACTTTTTCTAGCCTGTTGATTTGACAAACTGTATCTCGATACATCCTTAACTCATCTGTGAGCTGTGTGACAGTGTGTGAGTGTTCAAGACTTCGGGAGAGTAAGCAATCGTCAGCATTACCAAGACATTGTCCTGCGTATAGAAAGTCAGGATGTAGGACATTCAGCGAATTAAAACAGCGTACGACCAAGGGATAGTGCCACTCGAAGTATAAGACGCCTCAAAGTCCCATTGTTGGCGGTGTGATATCAACAGCATACACATAGTCCCTCACTACCTTTTTCGGTAGCACAGCAAAGACATCCCGTCTCACACCCCTTTGTACAGTATGGTTTATACATGGCAACTATGGCTCTCCCCACGACCCGTGAGACGTACCGAAACGCCATCGGAGCTACGTATGCTCTCTCAAAATGGCGCAGCGCTGTTTGAGTTTCACTACGAGCGTGATGGTCGGCTCGTGGTACGGGAGACGCATTATGCGGAGAAAAAGCTTGTTCAGGATGGTCGGTCTGGTCCGCCACTGTACGGTACCCCTTTTTCTTGAGTCTGTAGATTCTGGCTGACTGATAGAGAGGCATATTCACTGTGGCCAGACAGAGTACTTCCAAGTTGAGAGCGGAACCTTGGCTGTCATCAGGAATGGAAAGAAGAGTACTCTTACCAAAGGTGGTGGCATTATCAAGATCCCTCCCGGAACCCGGTACTGTGTCCTCCCCCTCCAACAACACAGCGCGGTTTCATTAACACAAGGCGCTGCAGTCATAGATTCTGGGCCGAAGCTCCCGTAAAGGCGGATCTGGTGTTCCGAGTATGGGCAGAGCCACAGAACCTTGATCGAGGTTTTGATGAGGCTTTCCTGCGTAACTACCTGGGCTACCTGCGAGATTGCGAAGACCAGAACATACAGCCTTCGGTATTTCAACTTGCCCTGCTTGGCTGGAACGGCGACACCCTCCTGTCGCCGCCATGGTGGGTGCCTCTGTGGATGCTGAGGTTGTTTCACTTTATACTCGCTCATATAGTGGGGAGGCTTTTCCTCGGGTAAGCTGACTCTCCACTGTCGTATATGCCACTAGAATCTAATGATTTGTAGATACCAAGCAAGCTATGAGGAGTATAGTCCAAACATAACTACAGATGCAGAAGTGCTGAAGAAAAGGCTGTGAGAGATATGTGCTTTCGATACGGCACAGATAAAGATTGGAGGAGTGCAATTTGTGTCCTACCCCAATGATACCCTTTATTATTGATAGCCCTTTATGATATCACGAAAGGAATTGAATGAAGATTCCTATTCTCAAAGTAACCAAAATTCATCACTACTGGCACTCATTCCCTCTTCCTCCTGTGCAATATGCTAGCCGCATCCACATATCAAGGTATTCGGGGATGGAGGGATTAAGCTTACAGTAATTTCGGATTGCGAACTAGGGCTTGCGCCTCTTCAGTGATACCCTTCTTCCCTCTTCTATTTCCATTCTCGAGATGACTACGGCGGAGGCTCAGCCGCGCCAAGAGAAAGCCATAGTTTCATCCACGATATTTCTAATCTCAGCCAGCCCCAAGAACTGGTGGAGGGGGGGGGTAGCTGAGAATCCGTCAGCCTTGAGAATTATTCAGTCGTTATGTCGGAAGCCGGTTGTGAATAGAGCACATGGGATTAAAGGAGGTTTGGTCGATCTCAAATGTGATAGCAAAATAAACTCAAGTGAATTCACAGCAATAGTTGCAGTCTGCTGTGTGAATACGTTCAAAATGGTTTATTATACTCAATTTAACGCCTTTCGGGCATCAATGACTCTTCTGAAATCGGTCTGGCTAGCAGGCTGGCTAACTACCATTTTCTACAGCAGTCCTACCAACGCCATAGCTGTCAACACAACCCATCCTCACATCGGCAACCTGCATAATCTCTTGACTAATGAGTATAATGAGTGGTCATCTAAGACGTCGATCAACTTCGCTGGATCGATTGACTTCTTCTCTTCGACTGAGAGATGGACAACATTCAATGCCCCATCATACGCGGCCGTCATTAGCCCAGGAACAGAAGAAGATGTCGCTAAGATTGTACGTGCATATCAGTTTGTAAATTATCCGAGAAACTAATATCTTCGGAGATCAAACTTGCCACGAGGCATAATATTCCCTTCCTTGCTACGGGAGCTCGTCACGGATATACAACTACCCTCGGAGAGTTACGAAATGGCCTCGCGATTGATCTCAGTCATTTTAAAGAATTCGAACTAGAAGCGGATGCAAAGACTCTGACTGTTGGTCCTGGTGTCACCGTCGGCGAAATATTCGATCCGTTGTTTAGAGCCGGGTTTGACATTCGTGAGTTGGAGTACCTATAAGCTTTAGACCACTGTCACTGATGTATATCCTTGGATTAGAGACCGGCAGCGCTCCGTGTCCTAGCTTCATTGGCGTGACACTTGGTGGAGGCGTTGGTCGTTTCCAAGGCGTCTACGGCTTACTCTCCGACGCCCTCATCTCGGCCCGTCTCATCACTTCCAACAGCCAAGTCGTAGAAGTTTCAAGAACCAGCTACCCCGATTTATTCTGGGCGATTCGTGGTGCGGGTGCAAACTTCGGCGTTGTAGTCTCTGCAACTTACAGCGTTCATCCACTGAAGAACAACGGTGACATGTTTGTTGCGGAGTTCATCGTTCCGCCTCGGAGGTGGTCTGAGTACTTCCGCATAATGGAATCTATGTCGCCGTTACCTGCTGAGCTATCCTCTCTGCTACTGAGCAGCTTCAATACGACCACAAACCAAGTATGACCTGAGAATTCTTTTAACACCAGTACTGATGAATGTGCTTAGACCCAATTGTATGCGCACTGGGCCTACAAGGGCATTGAAACTGAAGCCCGTAAACAATTATCACCGATCTTGAACATGAACCTCACGGCAACACAAATGAGGGTCCTTCCCTGGAACAGGCTTGTGGAGAACACTTTCGCTGGGGCCGCCGTCACTGTCTGCCAACCCAACACGAACCGAAATCTGTACACCTTAAGCATGAGAAATTACTCAGCGTCCACTTGGGAAGCTGTGTCTTCCAAGTTGGCGACTTTCTATACCCAGTATCCTCAGGCGCGCAGTTCTTCCCTTCTCTATGAATTCTTCCCAAATCAAGCCATGGCTGCTATTCCATTAGACGAGAGTGCGTTTCCGCGGAGGAATACAACAGCATACATGTAAGTCTACAAGCAACAACTGAGCCTCGCTCCTGATGACTGACGTGATATCTTCGGATAGAAATCTTATTTTGATATCAAGTCTTCATAATAGTGAGATGGACAATGCTCTGGCTAGGTTTGGTGAGGAGATTCGGCGAGATGTGGCCGCAACATCGGGGTATTCAGAGATTACGACCTTTGTTAATTATGCACACGGTGACGAAACATTGGAGCAGATCTACGGAAAGGAAAAGTTGGCACGGTTGGCAGCGCTGAAGAAGATATGGGATCCCAAAGAAGTGTTCAGCTTTAATAATGGCTTACCTATCAGGTATCCCTAGGGAATGGTATCAATGCTCTTTGAGATCTTTTCATGAGGGTTTGAAAATGGCATAGATATCTGGTCCCATATAGAATTCTCATGAGTATTCTGTTCATAGATACTTGGTATATACCAACCAACTCCACTTGCAGTCATGTCCACGATCCATGCGTAGGCCTGGCCCGCCGTTAAGTACGGGACCTTTGATGCAGTACTGTAATAGCATCCAAGTTATAATTTCATTGGCTTTATTACCTTCCGGAAATATAACTTTCCCTATGGACGTTGATTCAAAAGCTATGGCTCGATTTGAGATGGCCCGCGAGGCCGAGCTGGTTTTGTGCTACTTCGATGAATCATATCGTCAATGAAGGCTTATTAATACTCATAGTCTTCCCCTCGCTTATAAAGTGATTTTTTAAGGACTCTAAGCAAAAGAATACGCATCTTCAATCAACTGCCATCGCAAAAATGTCCGCTAAGCTCGAGCATGAAGCTGCCTTTGAGGCCACCTTTCGAGGCTGGCTGTCCCGCCAGTTCACTACCCCAAACCCCTTACCAAGCACTCTTGAACTAATAGAAAAGACTGCAATTATCACCGGCAGCAATACCGGTCTTGGTTTCGAAGCAAGTCGACAGCTCCTCGAGCTAGGCCTTTCCCACCTTATCATGGCTGTTCGCTCCCAAGCCAAGGGCGATGCAGCCGCTAGCGCTTTGCGTGCTGAATTCCCTGATCCTAAAATATCTGTTTGGATCCTTGATATGGATTCTTATGATTCTGTCGCGGCTTTTGCAACCCAATGCGACAGCCTTCCACATATCGATATTGTTATTCTGAACGCCGCGTTGATCAAACCGTCGTTCAGCAGAGCATCCACTGGCCATGAGATCACTATGCAAGTTGCTTACCTTTCCACTGCGCTCCTTGCAATTTTGCTATTACCCATATTGAAGGCAAAAAGGACTGGGGCTGGCACAAGGCCCCCAGTCATTACAGTTGTTGGATCTGATCTCGCATATCGTGCCGATATCCAGACGACGGACCCGGTGCTGGAGCAGTTGGACAAAGATCAGGGTTACAGTCGATTTGTATGGTATGCACGTTCCAAACTACTTCTCACCTTCTTGATATCAAAGCTTGCCGAGTCTGTCGACCCCAACCATGTGGTGGTAAACATGGTCAATCCTGGGACCACGCGAGGAACGGCCTTTCTACGGGAATTCTCTCCGCTCCTTGCGAGGCTTGCAGGAGTACTTCAGTACATATTTGCCAGACCTTCTGATATCGCGGCAACGACTTATCTCGATGCTTGCCTTGTGCGTGGTATAGAGAGCCATGGGTCGTTTATCAGTGATTGGACCATTAAGCCGTACGTATTCCTTTTCTATAACTTTATCAACTATTAACGGTGAAAGATACCCTGATATATGGTATAAATCTCCGGGTAAAGACTTCAGGGAAAGGCTATGGCAAGAGACAATCCGTGAATTTGAGCCTTTTGGTGTTTCGAAGATCATTGAGGATATGAAGTAAAGGCAGTGTAGGGGAAGGAGACCCCATAAGGATTAGGTGCTCTCTGGTGGTACACCTTTCACACTTCCTCTTCCCACTACCGTTGGTCATCCTATCGTGCCAGGAGGGGCTGCTGCTTTACCAAGGTGTTTGGGCGTCCACCATATCAAGACACGTGTCGCTTCAACTCTTGGTCAGCGCAATATCACGTTGTACCATTCTTACTTGCTTCATGTCCCAACCAATTCATGCTTTACGTATGTCGTTCAAGTCAATGTTGGGTAGCACAACATATTATGCATCGACAACAAACAGTATGATAAGCACCCTTTACCACGGTATAGGTAACAAGTCAAATGTGGAGTTTGTGGCATTCTCTTGCATAAATGTGGCTTATGTAAGATTATCTGCTTTGAACCATCATTTGTAGCCATGGTCAAAGGAAGTCCTCCAGTTATGCTAGATAGACTATGTCAGAGGGAATAGGCACTCTGCATACCTTCCATGTACTCAACTCTTCCGAGACCTTCCACCTCATCTTTCACGACTTTGCCACCATTTTCTCCCCTGATCTCAGTGCAAGCAGTTCCATCATGGCTCGCCCTAAGTTCGCCCTCGTTACTGGGTTGCTAATCCCATTCTGTCAAAGCTGAAACGTACTATTGCTGATACTCATTAGATGCGGTCGAGGTGGAATCGGCGAGGCACTGGTCATGGAGTACAAGCGCCTTTCGTTCCATGCCATCGCGACCATTCTTCCCCACGAGTCGAAAAATCATCTATCGCAGGCCGGAATCACCTGCTTCCCCCTCGATGTAACAGTTGAAGACTCCGTCTCGGAGCTCAAGACCAAAGTCCAAGAACTCACCGGTGGGAGCCTGCACATTCTTGTGAACTGCGCGTATGCACTACACTATTCCCTTTCAAGTCTCGCCGTTCATAACTGATTGTGTGGCAGAGGAATAGCATACACGATGACTGCTATCGACACAGACGTGATTGCCGTACAGCGTATGTTTGATGTTAATGTCTTTGGACCGATGCGCATGGTACATCATTTCCATGACATGATTATCGAGGGATCCGGTACCATAGTCAACATTGGTTCCATTGGAGGGACCATACCGTTTGTTTATGGCTGTGAGACTTAGCACATCCAGAACTGACCATGAATCTTCATACTGACACATCCTCAGCGTCGTATAATGCTTCTAAGGCGGCTCTGCAGCATTGGTCTAACACCCTGAGGGTCGAAATGGCTCCATTCAAGTATGTGAATCCTTCTACAAACAGTGTTGCTAACGTCTATCATTTTTAAGCGTCAAAGTAATTACGGTATGCAACTCCTACGTTACCATCCGCGACTCTACTCTTGGCTGATACAGATGTCTCGATAGGTTATTTCGGGGGAGGTAAACACCAATATCCTAAAGTCGGACGCTCATAGAAGACTTCCAGAAGGTTGGTATATGAAGTCTACTTAATATATGAGGATTCACCAATATTGAACTCTCAAGGGTCTTACTACTCCGCCCTTGCGAAGGAATTTGAGCAGCATGTCTTGCGAAAGCCGAGTAAGATGAGTATTACCATAATTTTCTGTTCTTGCCTACTCATAAACCTAGAAAATGCCACCGACCGTTTGGAATTAGCCGAGAACGTCGTCAAAGAGAGCTTGAAGAACCGCCCGTCTGCTTGGTTTTGGTTCGGGAGCTTCAGCACCTTGACCAGATTTCTGGACACGGTTGCTTGGCGAACCATATGGGTCGGTTTGATCCAATGCATCTTGTACTGTCCTAGCTAGTATTGACTGCTTATTAGGATTCAATCCTTTGGAGAATGTTTGACATGAAAAAGCTGCAACGAGCTCACGCAGCTAGGCTTCGTGAGGAGGGAACAGAATGACTCGGTCATATTTCTAGGAATTCTGCTAGCCTTTGCCCCACCAGTATCTCATAGTTAATGTTGACCCAGTTTGATGATTATCATTGGTTGCTCTAGATGGCCGTATCTTGGAATCTGCTATGGCTTCTTCACTTCTCCGTTAGTGCTCTTAAGAACGATTATGCTTCTCTCCAAGCGCATGTCTCAACGACGAGCGAAATTACTTTCAATCTCACTCGCGGGCTATGGCTAACAAATTATCATCGCCACATAGAAAACGGCTTAGCCTTGCATCAAGTCCTTGAAAAGCTTAGTTGGGCTACCAAGACTGGCCTTAGCTGTCCAGTCACGCTGGAGACAAAGTCACCTGTGACTTTCGTTCGTCTCAGGTATCCTCATAGCTCTTGTTTATGACTCATTGGTGTATCTATACCTGGTAACGTTCACAAACTGTGGGCTTAAAACCAATGGACCACGGATCGCCAAGCACAATGGCGGAACATCATTAGCTTAGGGAACAATAAGGAGATAGTATGCAAAAGGACAAACATCACGTTGCATTGAATCCAGTAGCTCGTTTATGCCAAAAGAACGTGTTCCAAGTAGGCCCCGTACCTTATCTCATGGCCGTCAGAGTTGTTCCGCCATCAACAATCAAGGCTGTCCCAGTAATGTAGCTAGCCCTCGAACTACACAAGAAGATAACAGCATCTGCCACTTCCTCTGGTGTTGCAATTCTTCCCATCGGAACCGCGGCATTTACAAACTCTTCAAGACCCTGTACGCCTTCCAGGGCCTGTCGTGTCATCGGGGTATCAGTCCAAGAAGGACAGACGCAGTTGACTCTGATTCCATGTGACGCGTTATCGAGAGCTATCAAGGTATCAGTTTTGTGTTGTTGACAAGGGTTCTTGTTATCGACTCACCGCTATTCTTCGTCAACCCAAGAGCTGCGTGCTTGGACGTGGTGTATGGTAGGACACCTGGACTTGCAACCATGGAAGACGCAGAGCCAAGATTCACAATCGCTCCGCGGGATAACCCTCTTCCAGCGGTGCTTGCGACTGGCTCTTGAGCCCGCATGGCGATAGAAGCTTCTCGCGTGACGAGAAACATTCCTGTAGTGTTAACTCGAAGAAATCTCTCAAAGTCGGACAAAGACGTGTCTGCAATGTCGACCGCTTGCCGAACTCCGATCTAGATGAAACGCGTCAGCTATGCATGTCAGATCCTGAGATGCATGAATATCCAATAATGACTCACGCCAGCCGAGTTGACACAGTAGTCAATGCATCCGAAGGTCTGTACGGCATGACTCATGAGGTTCCGAACGGATTCTTCGCGAGTCACGTCGACGTGAATGGCTTCACAGCGAAATTCCTTGTTTACAGCTGCATTCCTGCACTCTCTGACAACATCCTTAGCAAGTCGAACGGTAATGTCAGCGATGAGAACACCAAATGCCCCCTCTTTTGCGAAGGAGATGGCACAAGCCCGACCAATACCACTCCCTAATGTGACTCTGTCAGTTTGCGGAGAGGGTAGCTGAGCCAGGATTATTACTTACCCCCTCCAACAACCAGAGCATATCTGGAAACGTCCATGCTTGTGATGGTGTTGTCTTTCTCGTGAATCAGGATCTTAGTTTAATGACTGTGGATGGTGGTATATTAGATGAGAGGACAGCTGGCAATGGGTGGAAATTAATACACAAATTTACTGCCCGGTGGATTACAAATGCAATTCGGAATAGAAAAGCCACCATACCAAAGGGGCCATGCACTTGGTTTCGTGATCCCCGTGGCTGTGTCTGGAAGTGTCATATGACAAATGATGGCCGCGGAGATAAACATCTTTGCGAGACTGCAGACTCTTAACGAAGCCGTGTTCTAGATCTTGGGGTTACTCCTGTAGGATTCATCGATACTCGCACAGATATGAACGTCTTGTACAACAGTGATTCGCAGGGTCTTCGGAAAGGAAACGTGGCTCATCGTCACTCTTTTCTCTAACCCCCGCTATACTGTGTGACTGGGGGCAATAAAGTATAGTCAAAGACACTTCTAGATTCCATTGATGACTTGCATATTGTGCAATCTAAGAGGCAGTTTCCTGACCGCTATTATCACTACTTAGAATACCTAGTGATGTATTGAAATCTTCAATCTGACGAATGTATCCACACCAAATTCTGGTGTTCAAGATGGCGGATAGCTTCACTTTCCAGAGTCGAATCATCTGTCACTAGTTGTGTATACAGACCAACCTCGACTCGAGACGGGGAGACATTGCCTCACAATGTAAGCAGGCAGTGTAATGAGTTCAGCTGATGTGAGGAAGGAGGAAAGAGTGTAAACGTGATACATGAGCATAAGCTTGGAATACACGGCTGCTTTCATGAAGGGGAAGGTCAATCAGATGACTTCTTCTCGCTATGTAGTGATAAAGGAAGAGCGGTAGATAGAACTTGTGAAAAGTGCTATAAGATCTGCTCCTAAACCGATCGCCGATTCCATCGTCCAGGTCAGCATTTATTTCTACCAACCATTATTGAAGAGACAAGAAAGTCAAATCAAAGCACCATGACCAAGTCCGAGACTATCACCGTAGTATCTACCTCTCAAAAAGGAGGTGATGGTTCGGGAGCTAAGAACGAGCATAACGTGATCTATGCCAATGCGACAACTCCAGATGAGGACCCTGTATGCATTGTTGGAATGGGTTAGTATCTTTAAGTGCCTTCAGCCCTTGTTCCGCCGTCAACCTAACTCTGATGCAGCCTGTCGGCTGCCCGGTGGTATCCGCTCTTCAGATGATCTCTGGGATTTCATGATCCAGAAGAAGTCAGCCTATGGACCTGTCCCAGCCGACAGATACAACATCGATGGTTTCTACCACCCTCAAAACAACCGTAGCGGCGCAACAAATGTCCCCGGAGGCTACTTCATTAACGAGGACGTCCGAAAGTTTGACAATGCGTTCTTTGACATCAACAACCTTGAGGCTACCTACATGGATCCTCAGCAACGCAAGATTCTCGAGGTCGTGTACGAGTGTCTTGTGAGCTCGGGCACTTCTATGGAAGCTGTGGCTGGCTCTAATACCGGTGTCTATGTGGCAAACTTCACGGTGGACTATCAGCCTCTGCAGCTGAGAGATCCTGATTATCTGCATAGATATGTGACGACTGGATCAGGTGCCACTATCATGTCGAATCGGATTAGCCATGTTTTCAACCTTCATGGACCTAGGTATGTTTACTTTCTCGTACTATTGGTGAATTAGGTATTGACCATCTTGAAGTCTATCAGTAAATACTGCCTGCTCTTCATCTATCTATGCCTTACACCAAGCCATCAAAGCTATCAAGGGGGGAGACTGTGACAGTGCAATCGTGGCTAGCGCCAATCTGATCTTATCACCGGAGCCTCATATTGCTGCTGCCAAGAGCGGCGTTCTCTCATCCACGGGAATGTGTCTTACCTTTGACGAATCCGCCAATGGCTATGGTCGAGCAGAAGGCGTCAATTCTATTTACATTAAGCGCCTGTCCGCTGCAGTCAAAGACGGAAACCCTATCCGTGCAGTCATAAGGGGAAGTGTATTAATGCGTAAGTAAGGCCCTGGAGTCTTATGGGCCAAGTCTGAAACTCTAGTAGGAACGGGAGAACGCCGGGAATATCCCTTCCAGATAGCGACTTCCAAGAGCTGGCGATGCGTAAAGCATACCAGGATGCCAACTTGGACGTTTCAGGAACTGATTACGTTGAATGTCATGGTACTGGAACTGCTGTTGGTGATCCTATAGAGGTGGAGGCGATTGGAAGGGTCTTTGACCCAGGCTCAGGCAGCCAACTTCTGCTTGGATCGGTAAATATCTGAATATGCAGTGTGGCGTTAAGTTATGGTACTCACAAAATATCAGGTCAAAACAAATGTCGGACATAGTGAAGCAGCAAGTGGTCTTACATCCGTGCTCAAGGTCATAAAGTCCTTCGAGAAGGGTCAGATCCCTCCAACTCGGGGCATCGTTAACCTCAATCCCAAATGTACGACTTCATCTCTCCCCACATGGAATGGCTAACTAATCCTACCTACAGTGATTCTCGCTGAGCGTAATCTCAAGATTGCACAAGATACCCACAACTGGCCACGGACTCTCCGTCCCGCAAGCATCAATTCCTTTGGGTATGGTGGTGCTAATGCTCATGTCATCCTTGAATCTGGCGAGAGCTATCTCGGCAACAAACATCCGACGTGGCCATCTACGAACAACATGGCGACAACAGGACAACAGAGAGCTTTAGTGTTGCCTCTATCAGCGAGCTCGTCGTTTTCTCTCAAAGCGCTGGTCGATGACATCTCCTCGAGGCTCCCTGGGCTTGGCCATGTAGACGAGATTCACTCAGCTCTTGAAGGTCCAATTAACCAGATCCGAAAACATCTTAGACTTAATGAAACAACACTTCCCTATTCATCAGCTCTCGTCAGAAAGCAAGATGCCGATCAATGCATCAAGGCACTTGCCGGAAAGCTCTTTTCGCACGGCCATTCTGTGACCTGGGATGCAGTCAACACTCTTCCCAACAAAGGCTTGAGAATTATTCATGAGCTGGCTCCTTACCCGTGGGACTATACGCGGAATCAAGGTGTACTCTCGAGTGAACCTAGAGCCAGCTACGAAATTAGGAACAGGAAGTTTCTACGCCATGAGCTCCTTGGGACTCGCGCTTTGACAGGTAATGATATCGACTACAAATGGCGAAATCTGCTGCGTCTCGCAGAAATACCTTGGCTGAAGGACCATTATCTAGAAGATCAGATCGTCTTTCCGGCAACGGGATATATGGCCATGGCTATTGAAGCTCTTTCTCAGATCCTTGACGCGAAAGGGAAGCCAACAGACGAGATCTCCTTTGAGTTCCGCAATGTCAACATCAGTGCCGCGCTGCAGATCCCTGGTGAAGAGAGAGACGTCTATTCGAGGGACACAGATCTCGAACTGCATACTACTATGGCCGGTAGCAAGATCTCCAACACTAGTAGCTCAGCTGACTGGCATGAGTTTTCTATCTCATCCTGGCAGGCTGAAAGAACCATGCTTCACTGCATGGGCAGCATTCGCTTGACCAAGCCTCTGACAGCTCTAGAAAAGCACAGTGTTGCGTTATCTGAGACCGATGGTTTTGACAAATGGTCCATGAACAAGTGGTATGCCAAGTGGTATGAGGAAGGTCTCTGCTTTGGCCCTCACTTCAGATCTCTTCACAGTTTACAGACTGATGGGGGGCGAACTCGACGGGAAACAATTGGGATCACAAAACTTGAGCCCATTCTTGACGGACACGGCGGCACGTCTTACCCGCTTCACCCTATAACTATGGATGCAGCTATCCAAACAGCTGCTCTGAGCACAGCTGCGGGACACGTAGATTCTTTGAGGGCCTGGTTGCCGGTCTTCATTTCTGAGTGTAGAATCCAGCCTCCTTCAAGCGGTGTCGATGTTGACGTTGAGATCCATGCCTTTTCGGAACAAACTGGCTTATCCAGCCGATCCATTGCAGCTACAGTACGAGATTCAACTGGAAGGCCCCTCATGGACTACAACGGTCTTCGTGTTGCTTTATACACAGGGAAAAATGCAAACGCAGTCGAGTCGACTACCATCAGCCAAGACGGCGGTAGCAGTCTTGTAACCGACCTGTATACGCAGCGCAATCCAACTCTGAGAGTGACTTGGAAACCCGATATCCACCGCCTTGGTCCAAATGGCGAGGATTGCCTGAGTAGGTACATTGCTGCTTTCGTGGACCAACAGACCGAGGACGTGCGTGACGACGAGAGTCTATCAGTGATGAGCGCCCTTCTTGATCTCGCTGGACACAAGAACCCACGGATGCGTGTCCTAGAGCTAGGTGGCGACGGGCTGGGCTACAAGTCAAAACATTGGCAATCGGCCTTGTCCAAAGATACGGCTTTTTCAAGGTGCAGGTCCTGGCATGTTGGAACCTTGACAGCGGGCGGAGACGTATCGCTGGAACCAGAGGACGGAGAGGTTCCATTTGATGTCTTGTTACTTCCGAGAGTAAGTAAGGGCACATATTGTCGAACACCCTCTAATCATGTTCTATAGCACGATACTTCAAGGCAATTCTGGGGCCGATCTCGCGGACGGCTTGATGACTTAATGTCAGATCCAGGCATTGTTATCACTCGAGCAACGGATGTTGGCAAGACAGAGCTGCAGGCGGCTGGCCTCAGTGTCCTGGATGTTGGGAACCAAATCTTGCTAGGCATGCGTCCTCTTCAAATGACAGGCACCGCGGCCAGAAATGTGTTCATTGTGGTAAGTCTATACCTATGACCAGCTTCAATTAATGGCTAATCTTCCTAAGCCTGCCGAGAATGCTTCCGCCACGGTAATAGAACTTGGTGAGGCTTTGTCGTCAATGCTGTCGGAACAAGTCGGTATATCTCATGTCACCAGTATTAAGTTCCATGAGCTAGACACTGCCGAGATTTGTGACGTGGACATATGTATCTCCCTGCTCGAATTAGAGAAAGAGTTCCTGGCGACTATGAGCCCGCAGGCCATGGAAAGCCTGCGCTCCATAACATCTACAACGACAAACCTCTTGTGGCTCACTGGCGCAAACATGCTGGGCCCTACCCCAAACCCCAACTTGACGCTTTCGAACGGCTTGTCACGGGCTCTTATGCTTGAACAGCCTGCACTACGATTCTCCATCCTAGACGTTGGATCACTCGCTAATCTTGACACCGAGTTGATATGCTTGAGTGTTACCAAAGTCCTTGGACGTGTGCATGACAGAGACGACTGTGAGTTTATACAGAAAGACGGCCTCCTGCATATTAGCAGATACTGTCCCGACATCCAGCTCAATTCACTCTTCCGTCGACGTCTTGGACTTCACGCTGGTAGGGATTTAGAACCATTGGCGAGTTCGCACCCTGCACGACTATCGATTGATCGCATTGGGGCCATGGACTCGCTCTTCTTTCAGTCATTATCTGAACCTACCGCTCATGCCGCCCTGGGCCCTGGGTATGTTGATGTCGAAGTGAGAGCAGTGAGTCTCAACGCTAAAGATGTGTACACTATGAGCGGGCGCGTGGACACGCGGAACATGACTACGGCATTTGACTTCTCAGGCCTCGTTACCTCGGTTGACCCAGATGTCAGCCATGTCGCAGTGGGCGATCGCGTTGTTGTATCCGCTCCTCATCATCTTGGAACAGCGGTTCGTGTACCAGCTGGATGCGTGCACAAAATGATGTCGGATGAGGAATTTAGCGTGATGCCTTCCATGATGGTCATATACCCCACTGCATTATATGCCCTCAACGAACGTGCCCACTTACGATCTGGCGAGTCTATACTCATACACGCTGGTTCAGGAGGTCTCGGCATCGCCGCTATCATTCTGGCCCGCAGGATAGGCGCCACTGTATACACCACCGTTGGATCAGATGTCAAACGCGAGTATATCATCAACGAATTATCCGTCCCGTCTTCGCACATCTTCAACTCCCGCGACTCCACCTTTGTCCATGGCATCATGAACGCAACAAATGGCCGTGGAGTCGACGTCATTCTCAATTCCTTGGTCGGCGATCTAATGCACGACAGTTGGCGCTGCTTAGCTGAATTTGGACGTTTCGTCGAAGTTGGGAAGCGTGAACTCGTCGATGCAGGCAAATTAGACATGAGCGTGTTTCTGCGTAATGCTACTTTCACTGCATTTGACCTCTCAGAGCTGTTCTACTCCCAGGACCATTTCTATCGATCGATTTGGGACAGACTTATAAGTGAGACATTACAGCTCTATCGCGATGGAGAGATTCAGCCTCCTCCTATCAAGGTCTTTGATGTTAGTCAGATTGCACAGGCATACAGAGGCTTCTTGAGCAAAGATCGTGTGGGCAAGATTGTGATCTCCTTGGAGGATCAGCAAGCTCGAGTGCCGGTAAGCATAATCCACATCCAGAGACAAGACAAACTAACCGGGGTCTTAGGTCGCCCCACCACTGTATCTGAGTGTCTTTGACCCCGAGAAAGTATACCTTCTCGTCGGTTGCCTTGGAGGACTAGGACGTAGCTTGAGCCGATGGATGATGACACGAGGAGCTCGTCGATTTGTATTCCTAGGTCGTTCAGCTGCCGACCGACCGAGTGCACGTCAACTTATCTCCCGGCTCGAACAAGCCGGCGCTACTGTTGAAGTAGTCCGTGGCGACGTCTGCAACTTGTCCGATGTCACTAAAGCAGTTGAAGCGTGCATCAGTGCGGGAAAACTCATAGGTGGTGTTGTCCAAGCAGCCATGGGCCTTTCCGAGTCCCTCTTCACCAGCATGTCCAATGAGGCCTGGCACACTGGCATCGACCCCAAGTGGCAGGGAACCTGGAACCTCCACAATGCTCTGCAGGTCCACGTCGATAGAGACCGAAGCAACGAACCCAACTTTTTCCTCCTCACGTCCTCGGTCTCGGGGACAGTCGGTACAGCTACTGAAAGCAACTACTGCTCGGCCAATAGCTTTCTCGACGCTTTTGCTCCATGGCGTCGCGCGCGCGGCCAGGCTTGTGTTTCAGTTGGTCTAGGTATGATCTCGGAAGTGGGGTACCTGCATGAGAACCCTGAGATCGAAAGCTTGCTTCTGCGCAAGGGGATTCAGCCTCTGAACGAAGATGCGTTCTTGCAGATCGTCGATCTTGCGTTGACTAGCGAGCAAGATGGTAGGGTTGATGACTCGCATCTCCTCACTGGCCTAGAGTCTGCCGCGATCCGCGAACTCAGTGCCCAAGGGTTCGACGTTACCAGCCACGGTGTACTCAACGAAACACGCTCCTCTATCCTGCTAGCCTCTGTGTTGGCGGAAAAGGAGGCTCAGGATGTAGCTCCTTCAGACGGCAACGTAGCTGTTGTCGCAGCGGCAGAATGGTTCAAGAGCATTCCCTCGGCTCTGTCGCCCGTTTTTGCCCCGGTCGCAGACTCCGCTACCTTGCGCATTGCAATCATGCACCTGATCAAGACGCGCTTCTCTAACCTCATCCTGGTTCCAACAGACCAGATCAGCGAGGATAAGCCGCTGCCTAACTTTGGTGTTGATAGCATGATTGCGTCAGAGTTTCGCTCATGGTTCTGGGCAGTTTTACGGATAGACATACCGTTCTTGGATATTATGAGCACTAAAACAAGTTTGGGTACGTTGGCAGAGTTAGTAGGAGGGAAACTTTAGCTAGAAATCTCATGCCATAGATTGCTTTGAGACAGAACGATATGTATTTCAGCCCATGCCTATTTCCCCATGAAACTCATCAGAACCAGTAAGTGCTTGGGGTATCTTGCCAATTTGATCGGCCGCCATATATGATAAAATCATCAGAAGATGTAAAACTTGATCCCAAAGTGATCCGAAGCACTTTATATCACATTAAATATACTATACATAGTTGAATTCCCAATTACCCTTCATAATTATCCAACAGACTGTGTCTGCCCGTTGGCTTTTTCCCCCAGACTTTTCACGGTGGCGTAGGTCCTCTCACGCCTTTGTCCACTTGGTCAGTGTCTGTCGAATGTGCATCACCATATTTAATATCCACCTGTACAAAGTCAGTCAACAAACAATGCGGTGTCCACAAGTCTGACTTACAGCAGTCGTTCGTAGAATGCCATTATATGTCATGATCTCCTCTTCGCTTCCATTAGGCGAATATCCACGAATCTCAGTCTGTGTTCTGCTCCGATGCATATCTTTGAGATGAAACGACGAGACACCAGCTGTGCCGTTTCCATAGCGACTTGGCGTGTTATATTTTCCAGTGTCGTTTGTACTTTTTCCGGAAAATAGACGAGGAAACATTCTGCGAAACAGTGGACGCAGCGCAGGGCCACAACAAGCAATGATGGCGAGATTGACTTCGATGCTACTCAGAGTGTCACCAAGCGAGTGTCTAGAGTCGTATCCTTTGATGTAGAACTTCTTATACAGTTCGATCACACGAAGAATAGCGACGATCGTTACTCTGGCTGAGAATTAGTAATTGTGAATCAGGTGCTCGTTACATACTTACACGCCGCCCATGAGAAACACCACGATTAAACCTAGCTTCGCAGCTATCCGCATCTTGAGACCTATGAAAATCCAAAACGGAATCAAAAGAACAAGAACGTCTGTAATGATTGTGATGATAGCCGATGAGATGTAGAACACTGGTCCATCAATCTGCCGCTCTGGCTTTATAGATAGGTCCCAATAAGCATTGATAGGAATAGTTTGGAATACCACTGTCAAGAATATTGCAATCATCAACGCAACATTGAATCCGTTCAAGCCATAGATGGCCCATTTGATGCCACGGTTATGGCCTCCAAGTCGAAGAAGGAAGAAAAGAATTGATGACTTGACAAGAGCCAAGATAGGGTTGTAAAGAACCTGCATTATCCAGTTGTAAAATAAAACAGGCTCGATGTCATAATTCTTGGGAAGGTCTTTAGTATGGAAGCCGATGTATTCGTATCTGAAGACTATCAAGGGTGAGTGCTCGGTCTTGGAGAGGTAATGCATACAGTACTCACAGTAGTAATAGGGAACATGCAGGCCGATGGAAAATAGCTATGTCGATCAGTTGTCAGATCGATCTGATCGGCGCGGGATCCTTACCATTGCGACTGTGACGAACCAGTCATCTAAAGCCAGTCAGTCAAACCAAGAGATCTCACGCAAGGATGCAGCGTAGCCACGAACTCACCGATACCAATTTGCTTCTTACTAAATCTGGAGTACATGCGGGCACTCAATGTGACGAAAGCAAGAGACGTCATGAGAAAAATAATCGCAATTCCAGTCTGCTGTGTCGAATTCGTTGGTATTTCCGAGACCGGCACATAACCACGTCGAAAGACCATGTTGCCAGCTGTGCCGCTGTCATTTTGGTCCATTTTGGAAGCCCTCGAAGATCAATTGAGTAAGAGAATGGCATCGTCAGCGGTGGGGAAATTACTATATAAGATGTGACAACCAGTGCATGGAAGCAGCCACTTCGTCAGTAATTTGGGCATTCCAAACGGCTTCCAGGACGGCAGCGACGTGGCGCGAGAACAATTACCAGGGGTCTGCTTCATCATCAACAAGGGCCAAACTCTAAACCAAAAGGTCATCCGCCACCATAAGCCCTAGCAGGTCATTGTAGGGATCCTACAGGCCTGAATTCTTGGCTGAATGGTCTAATGTTCTTTAGCGACCTCTGCGACCTCTGCGCCGTCCGCGGCAGCCGCAGCTGGAACCGGGATGAGGGGTAACCCTTGCTTCGTAGGGTTGTGTTTGTTGGTTCTAGAGGCTTTTTGCAACAGGGAAATTGATCCGGAGCAGGGGACAGATTCTGGGCCTTTGCTGTGGCGCCGAAAGAATCCCATTGTGTGGTATCTTCGCCAGCTTTGCAATTAAAAGTTGGCATCGTTAGTTCTTAAGAGCATTAAACTCGCGGCTATAATGCCCGAAAAATGAAAGGCCAATATAGCTTCGGTAATTCATAACTCTAGAACTACCGGCTAGCCCCTCCTCATCTTTCAGCGTGGCTGTTTCTCCACTTCTTTAACCGATGTCTTCGCCGGGAGGCCGACCCCAGGATTTCATTCTTAGATCCCTGATCTACTTTAGTCCCTCCAACCGGATGACATCCCAGTGTCTTGGCTACTTGGCATCAGAAGCACAACCAACACTCTAGAAGTTTGAGCACTAAATCCCTCAGGGGAGGTCGTCAGCCCTCAGGCCTCAGTCTGTGCTTCAATCAATGTCTGGATGACAGTTCCTGCTGCAAGATTAACTTCAAGATAGATTAAACCATCAGATGACATCTTGAAGTCTGATCCATCTCAGGATACGACTTATAAATCCTATACTAAGACCGTAATGAGTTCTATGCCACCGTTGCAACGTTGGTTCTCCTGCATGTAATCTCTCGGCGATGGCAAGGTTCTTATTGTACATCCTCGTCTATATTCCTGACTCATTCCCTGTTGCAGCCGGAGCCGATTTGTTGGACATGCTGTATGACGCAGGGGTTTCTTTGTGCCGCGATATCCAGTTCAGGGTTGCATTCACCCCAGCTGCATAAGCTTAAAGACCGAAGAACGGTGACAATTAATAGTTCTATTCCATAGACCATATTGCAATGTAAGACCCTTGATGGTACAATCCTTTACCAATTAGCCCTTGATCCAGCTGAATCTTGCATTACCGAGACGTTCTACAGGAGATTATGATGCGCTGACAAAGCTGCATGCATAACGCTATCTCCTATCCACCTTATACTCATAAATATCACTCACTCTTGTCACATTCTAAGTTCTAGTTGACTCAGGAACTGTTTCGTGTGGTGGCTTGCATATTGTCACCTTCCTCCTATTGTTCTCCCGCTATTCCCTCACACTCCCAAAACAGACGCCATGCTGATCACTCCCAGCCTTCTGGGCAGCCTCCTCGCCCTACTGGTCTCTCAGAGCGGCGCAGCCTATGCTGCTGACTCGGAGCAGGCCAGTGAAGTCGGCGAGACTGTCAAGGGTGATTACTTGGCTGAGGAGACGTTTCAGCTCACGGACGCTTCACTTCCCCAGATTGATGAGATCGATCCCGATCATGCCTCCCTTTTCTACCCTGAGAATGCATCCAAGCGTCGAAGTCTAAGTTCTCGTACTGCCACGAAATGCAAGACCTTCCCTGGAGACTTTCTCTGGCCCAAGGAGCCTGTTTGGAAGTTGCTTGACCTGATCACTGGTGGCGCTCTTGTCAAGACTGTTCCTATTGCAGCGTCATGCTACGACAACCTTGGTGTTTACGACAAGACTCGATGTAGTTATGTCACTAACAATTGGTCCAACTCCTCTCTACAGTAAGTCAGCCATACACTCCCCTATCTATTCTGCAGCTAATCCTTTCAAGTGAGGCCGATCCAACCTCAGTCATGTGGCCCTTATACCAAGGTCGCACATGCCAACCGGGCGAGACAGTTGTAGGCAACTGCACGCTTGGTGGCTACCCATCCTACGTCGTCGAAGCGCAAAACGTTGCCCACATACAATTGGCTGTTAACCTTGCCCGGTCGCTTAACATGCGACTGGTGATCAAGAACACGGGCCACGACTTTAATGGGCGATCTGCTGGTGCCGGCGCCTTGTCGATCTGGACCCATCGCTTCAAGGGTATCCAGTTCTTCAAGACCTATAAGACCAAGTCTTACAGTGGACCTGCCCTCAAGGTTGGAGCTGGTGTTATTGGCTCTGAGCTTTATCAAGCAGCTGATAAGTATGGTGTTACTGCTGTTGGAGGTGAAGGTTTGAGCGTGGGCTTCGCTGGAGGATATCTAGCTGGCGGTGGGCACTCGCCCATGTCCCCTCTCTACGGAATGGGTGCCGATCAGGTAAGACCCTTGGTATAGACTTGATGACACTCACACTGACACGACACAGATTCTCAGCATCGACGTCGTAACTGCAGATGGCCAATTTGTTACCGCCAACCAGGATGAGAACACCGACCTATTCTGGGCCCTTAGCGGCGGTGGCGGAAGTACATACGGTGTCGCGACCTCATACACCGTCAAGGCGTACCCTAAGATCAATGCTTCCATCATGACATTCTCTTTCGGCACCAGCGATACAGTCTCTTATGATACCTTCTGGAAGGCTGTGAAAGCTTACTGGAAGGCCATTCCTACCTTCAATGCTGCCGGTAACTATGAGTACTGGGGTGTCTTTCATGGAGAAGGCGACGCACTTGTCTTTTCTTTCTTCCCTTGGTTTGCACCCAACCATACTCTTGCTGAATTAAAGACTTTAACTGCGCCTCTTTTCAAGACCTGGAAGGACCTAGGTATCGAGCCCGATGTTGTCGCGTCTGAGCATGATAGTTACTATGGAGCTTGGTCGGCCGGTTTCCCTCGGGAGGTTGTCGGCGGGGCTAAGACTAAGACTGCTGGTCGTCTCTTCCCTACGTAAGGACTCCCCTCACATGGTCGTGTTAGTTATAGCTAACTGTTTCCTTCTCTAGTGAGAACCTTGTAGACCCAGCCAAATTCGACAAGACCTTTGATGCACTCAAGAGTCTTTCCGATAAGGGTGGACAGGTCATTGGCTTCGGTATTACCGGAGGGCCAGGCCCTTACCCAGATAACGCCGTCAACCCTGCTTGGCGAGGTGCTGCTATGTGGGCCATCTCTGTCATTGACTTCCCTGAGGGCAGCTCCTGGGATGTTGTTGCTGAGAAGAGCAAGACATTGACAAACGATTGGATGAAGCCGTGGAGGGATGTGACACCTGGTGGAGGTGCATACGCCTCTGAGGCTGATGTGACTGAGCCTAACTTCCAGCAGTCCTTCTATGGTGCTGATAAGTATAAGAAGCTTCTTACCATCAAGGATAAGGTCGACCCTTATGGTCTGTTCTATGCGCTCCAGGGTGTTGGTAGCGAGCGGTGGTATGTCACGAACCAAGTTCCTGGTGTGCCTACCCAGAATGGTCGTCTCTGTCGCGTGTAGATCGGAGGTCACGATAGTTGAAGGAGGATGATTAATTCAATTGTGCCGGTGTAGTGGAGAAGATCGCTTTTAATATAATTCAAGAGATTGGCCCAAATAATCGGACCCTGAGTGATCACGAAACTTTGTTCCTTAATATCCTAATTGGTTACCATGTCACTCCCCAAAGGGCGGCAGCGTCAACATGCCAAAAGCCCAGTCTAAATTTATGCGGTCAACAAGCAAGTCTTCGCATGAAGGAGACAACAGAAAACAACAATTATGCCAAAATATCATTCGTCAGTCTTATAAGCGATATCCACCATAATGGCAAGCCATGCTTATTCTGCAGTTATGCGCAGCGATTTGCCCTAAAAGGAAGCTGTACCTTGCTTATTTTTAAAATTAGAGTGAGAAATCTGATGTGATCGACAGCTGACAACATATTCAACTGACGTATGAGAGGCTGTGGAAACAAGGTAAACAATGCAGATCGCGGGCTGTGCCCAGATCCTCTCGGGTATAAAAGCACGGGCAGAAACGATGCCATAGCTTCTAGCAAGAGTCGGCGATTAAATTTAAAGAGATTAAGTTCATCATGATCACTCAAGGCCTCGTCTGGCCCGTGCTTGGCTTTCTTCTCAACCCTGTTTCTGCGGGTACCATTCGTCAATCAGCACTAAAGTTAACCGTCCAATACCAGGGTACACTCAACCCAGCAATCAATGCCGACTTTCCAGATCCATCAATCATACAACTCGAAGATGGGTCATGGGTAGCTGTCGCAACAAACGGTGGTCCGCCAGACAACTACAGAAAACTTCAAGTCGCCACAACCAAAGATCTTCTCGGCGAATGGACCTTACTACAAGAAGATGCCCTTCCCGATAAAGGCTGGACAACGGGCGAGAATACGTGGGCGCCTGATATTCGCCGCATCGACAGCGGGGAATACATCGTTTACCTGAGTCCTGAGATTGAAGCTGGGAGACACTGCATTGGTGTTGCGCGTTCAAAGAATGCTACTGGTCCTTATACATACGACGAAAGGCCTCTCGTCTGCGGACCAGATGACCTCAAAGGCGCCATTGACGCGAGCGGCTTCAAAGACCCCGAAAGCGGGAAGAATTATCTCATCTACAAGATCGAAGGTGATGCATCAGGTCCAACGGGCGGTACACCAATTATGCTCCAAGAAATCGAAGGCGACGGCGTTACCTTCGTCGGAGATGCCGTAAAGATCTTCGACCGCATCGGTAGTGAAGACGGTGTTCTTGTTGAAGCGCCAAACATCGTACGTCTTGGCAGCGGGAAATACGTCTTGTTCTTCAGCAGTCATGATTTTCGTGATCCGCTGTATAATGTCAAGTATGCTTATGCGGATAAGCTGTCGGGGCCTTATACGCGTGCGGAAGAGCCCTTGATTGCGGCGCCGGACTTTGGGCTTGATGCGCCTGGTGGAGCGACGAGTAATGAGGCGGGAGATACGTTGGTCTTTCATGGATGGTGTCCTGATAATAAGAACATTCGATGTATGTATAGTGTCAAGTATGAGTATGAGTGAGGAGGGCTCAGTCACGATGTTGGAGTGTATAGCAGAGAAGCTGTTTTCATCCAAGGGTTAAGGTCCTACTTACAGTCTCGAGACCTCCATTATAGGATACATCAAGCTTCTTAAAGAAGATGTACCCGCCATAAAGGACATTACTCTGAAATAAGATACCTTGATTGCCATTTGTGCTTGAAAGCATTGCAATTCGCGACATACAAGACAAGAAATATAACTAACTAACAAAAAGACTTCGCATCATGCTCAACTATGAAGAAACTTGAGCTGGGGGAACTTCTCCTCCAACTTGTTCATGAACTCATATCTTGCCTTTTTCTTTACATGCACTGCAATCCCTCCAAATAAACCTACAGACCATCCAACCATGAACACACCGACACCAACCATAGCTAAGGGCGGCACACTAGCCATACCACCCAGAGCGGCTACTCCCCATCCGCCGACGCAAACGTTGCCGGCCGTATGGTCCCACTTGATCTCCTTATGGCAGGCTTGGCGGAGTAATATCATCAGTCGCTTGAGGACCTGGATGACATGCCGCGATGGCCGGACAATGATGTAAGCGAGTCGGATCGCAAGGTCATGGCAGTTCCAAAAGATCGGCATGTATGTCCAATCTTCTCGAAGGGCTGTATAGTCTAGACAATTTAAGTCGATATTCTAAGAACATGTAGCCCTCCCTGCCTTACATACCTCGAGTTATCTCTTCATTGGACATATCCGTCTGCCCAATGACCTCTCCACTGTCTATGTTTTTAATGTCCCCGTCGGACCAGGGGATGCACGCATTAAAGATTGCTGGTCTCATACTACTGTTGCTTCGGCTACTCCTGGACGGCGACATCATAGTGAAATCGCCAGGGTGATCCCAGAACCTTGCCCCTCTGAACTTCTGGAGCAGGCTCACGGATGTACTCTCCCAAAGCTCACGGTCCATGACACACAGGGCGTAGTGCGTTGTGAATCTGAGTCTGGATGCTAGATCTGGCAGAGCGCTGTTCTCATGGCTTGACCAATCAATTTCAGTACTTGGCGGTGCTCGGTACCCAGTTGCTCGAACGATCAACTGGAACGATTCGCCTACCGGAGTGGTTATGAGAAGTACAACTCGTCGGCCTGCGTATCAGAAATTTGTTATCACTAGCTCTCGATAAAGATTGTAGCTGAGTGTCAGAAGTACCTTGATGTCCGAGGGGCTTTGCTTCGTTTGTCGGGTGTTCTGACGCCATCTCCCGAATTCAGCAACACCTAGACTTATAAGAAGAGCGACAATCACAGGGCTAAAGGGGATAAGAACAAGAGTAACACTCAAGCTAGAATAGAAACAGGTGTTAAGTTCTTAGTGCAGTGAGATGCTTATGTATTGTGAAAGGATGGATGGATGCCTCTCAAGAGCGCCTACCAGTCCGCCTTACAGGTGTATCTACACCCTTTTCGCCCAGCGGCCCAGAGTGCGGCCAGTGATTAGTCGAATGAGGGCTTCCTCTGGCGGTAATGGAGGTACCAACAACGCAGGCAGTGTCTGTTAGCTCTGGCCGCCGGCGCCCGGAGACAGAGTGCATGCACATACATTGTAAGAGTTTCACTTACCGCTAGGTCACCGTCTGTTGGCCATACTGTATTTTAGGTATTATTGCAATTGAAGAATACTAAACTAATACCAACTAACAAGGAGGCGAGTATTTTGAGTTCTTTTAATAATCTCAAAAAAGATATTTCATGTTTAAATTAAAAAAGACAATATCCAGTGAATTTTCGACCACGCCAGGAGTCGAACCTGGAATCTCTAGAGAGTTCGGGAACTGGAAACCGAAATCTAGCGCCTTAGCCATTAGGCCACGCGGCCGGAATCGTTGATGATTGGCTCGCTTCTGGCAGCGCCCAAGTTCTCGACGCGTCCCAACGCGTCATGACACGAGGAATAGGATAGTTGACCGCCAAAAAGTTATGGATATTCTATTCTAATCAATCTTATGCCACTACCCTCATTTAAAGTATTTAACTCAAAGGCGGTAAATTTTATTATAACCCAGCATGCTATTATTATCTCTTACGTACATACATCTGGATTGCTTTCTAGATTTGACATAGATGGAGCAAAATGATATAAAGCACCATGACTTTCATCACCTCTCATACTAGACCTCAGGGCTTGCCTATTGAAAGCGAACCCTTCGTCCCAGCACTGCTTTGCCAAGTCTATTTAGCCTCCTGCATCTTTAACAACTTCTGCACACTCTGGCGCTTACGCATATTCTCAGCCCACTTCTTAACATGCGGGTAATCATCCTGATTAAACTCCTCGTCCGGGATCCGCGGCTCAGCTGTATTCTGCCAGGTAAAAAACGCGATATCCACATACGAGAGCCGACCGCCCAAGAACCAAACGTTTCCATCCGCATCAGGCTCCTGATTAGCCAGATATCCATCCAGCACGCCAGTTACGCGATTGACCTCTTCGACATAGCGCTCACGAGCTTCAGGAAGTGGCTGGTAGATGATGAACCACATCGCTTGGCCATAATACGGTCCCTGGCCGGTGGTCTGGAAGAAGAGCCATTGGCGAGCGTGGTAGGCTTCAGCCGTGCCGGGTGTGAAGCTAAGCTTGTTTTCTTTGTCGTAGGTCTCGGTCAGGTACTCGATGATGGCGCCGGATTCCCAGAGGGTGAGGTTTGTGTTTGGGTCCTTGATAGAAGGCAGCCTCCCGTTGGGGTTGATGGCGACATACTTGGGGTTCTTGACGTCGGTGAGAGGGATGATTTCTGTCTCGTAGGGGAGTCCCAGTTCCTCGCATAGGAGGATAATCTTGCCAGCATTGGGCCCATGGATTCCAAGTACTTTAATAGGCTTCATTTCTGCCATTGCGATGAAAGATGAATGATATAGTGGTAGATGGAGAGGGCACAGATTGAATTGTAGATGACGATGAAGGTCCTTGTAGAGATGATAGAGTGATGAATGGACTTTTTCCCATGGGAGTCATATCCCTTTAAATACTTGCCCGCCCCTTCCTACGCCCAACAGAGTCAACACTAAGCATGACCGCGGAGGGAACTGACAAAGCAAACAAACACTGGTATAACAAGTGATTAGTCAAGTTGTGATGAGGTTCGAGGGTTCGTCATGATTATCCTCATGTAAGCCTGCTTCCGCGGAACTGGTGGTTCCGATGTGATTGGCTGGCTTAATATGAACAGCAATCAACAAAACTCCCGACTCCGAATTGCTTTACAAATTTACTACTTTTATAGATTTTCTTTACTGAGTTACTCGAAGAAAAGATGACTTAAATTTGGGACAGACCGATATTAATTGTCTTCGAACGTAGTTAGCAGAGCGATGAATTCAATGCGGTCCGCAACATGAGCTCATGCGAATCATCCACAACCGCCACAACCATGCATATCCAGTCTAATACACATGAAAACATGTTTCAAAAGTTCCAAAATTATTACTCAAAGATCATCGTAAAAACTCTTCTCATTTACGAGGTCCTGCTCGTCTCCGAAGACTACATCCGATAGCCCGACTTTGAACCGAGACAGTCCCACTCTCTCGGTTATGGCGATCGGAGTCCGACTCGGCTGAAGTCATCATCTCGCAGGAAACTCAATTGGAGTCCGTCAAATGGCACGCGACTAAATAATATTATCAGTCACGACACTGGCCAAATACGAATATAAATACGATCTCCGCCATCTCCTCCATGCCAAGAATTGAATAATACTCTGCAGACTGACAATCCCATCGACGAGTTTTCAATTAGCAATGTCACGCGTCGCTTCGCTATCACGACGTCATCTTCTCACTTCCCTCAATCAACAACCTAGACGCTTCTTCTCAGCTACCATGGCTCAAGCAAAGGATACCTGGTCCGCAGACCAATACGTCAAATTCCTCAAAGATCGTACTCGTCCTTCTACAGATCTTCTCGCCCGCGTTCCCAACACTTCTCCCAAGCGTGTCGTGGACGTTGGCTGCGGCCCCGGCAACTCAACCGCCGTGTTAGCCGAGCGCTATCCCAACGCTCACGTCTCAGGTTTTGACTCCTCAGCTGATATGATCAAAAAGGCGAAACAGACTCTTCCGAATGTTTCGTTTGAGGTCGCTGATCTTTTGACCTACAAGCCTGAGGAACCTGTCGACGTGCTCTTCTCAAACGCTGTTTTTCAATGGTTGCCTAATGGACAACGCATTGAGATTGTGAGAAAGCTTCTTGAGCATGTTGCGCCAGGTGGAAGTCTCGCTTTTCAAGTCCCATTCAATCTTGAAGAGCCAAGTCACCTTTTGATGCGAGAAACAGCGGATACACCCAACATGCCTTGGACAGAGAAACTCAAAGCTGCCAACTATTCACGTGACCAGTTTCCTTCACCAACTGAGATCTGGGATGGATTGAAGCATTTGTGCTCTGATCTCGATATCTGGCAGACGACTTACATGCATGTTATGGAGAATCATGAGGGCATTGTTGAGTGGGTCAAGGGGACTGGTCTTCGACCTTATCTCGATCCATTGTCGGAGTCTGAGCAGGAGGCTTTCGTTGAGGCTTATTTGAATAAGTTGAAGAAGGGTTATACTGCGCAGAAAGATGGAAAAGTTCTCTTGCCGTTTCCTCGGTTGTTTGTTGTTGCGACAAAGGCATAAATATGGAGCCGAAGCATTGTATGTATTATTGTAGACAGAAGAACACTCTATGAGACCAAAATAAACACCAGGTATAGTTGAAAATCTGCTGCATGATTAGGGACAGACTTGGGACGTGTGATTGGGCCAAAACATGTCCGCGGTAGCCGCCGTGGCTTTAGGACTTATCATAACCGATAACGCGTGGCCAATAAGCAAGATCATTTTTCAAATATCATATAGCGGTCTGTTATGCGATGCGGGCGATAGAACAGACCAATATGAAGCTTTGTAACGGTGGCGTCTGCAGGCTGAATCGCGTCTGGTTGCCTTAATCTGCCTCGGGCATCTGTGCGCCGGAAGGCAACTGGCACAAGCCCTATGGGCTTGAAAATGAAGCATACGCCAAGAAAAAGTTTTCCAGATTCCCTCCTTTATTAGTGATTTCGAACTTTCAATTGACTGGATTGCCAACAATGGACACAAAACTAAAGCAGCCCTCAGGGAGTATCATTGAAGATGGAACCAGTCCTCTACTGGTAGGAAGCAATACTGATGAAGCCAAGAGAGTCCAGGACGAGGCTAAGAGTGCCCTACAGCAGAGATATCCCACTCTTGTTGACATGGCTGGCATCGACATATTGAGAGTGCTGGGAGCTATGAGCGTGGCACGACTAGAGGTTGCTGAATTATGCATTTCAATATCCTTTTCTGAAGTCATTCTTCAATGCCGCTCACTAGCAAATGTATTGGCATGCTTATCTGCCTTCGACGATCAGGGCAAAGTACCCGAAATGAGTTGGTATTCCAGGAATGTACCCACTCTGGGCAAGTTAGAGGACGGCTTCGACCACTTATGGAGACATCAATGGAATGGTGTATTCGAGCGCTGGAAGAAAGAAGCGAAGGACTACCAGTGGCTGCGAGAGAGAATTGGCGACTTCAGAAGCAACGTTGCTCACATTGGGCCGATTCTCCTCTCCGTGAAAGAAGCCTTTGTGCAAATTGACAAGATGGCTGGGACACATCTGGTGGCCTTGTTAAAGAACATTCAAACTGCTCTTGACATGTTTGAGCGTAACTTGGCGGAATGTGCGGCGAAGGCCGATGAATTGCGTGTCGAACAAGGTAGTATTGAGTTGATTGATCCTGGCTCGTCTTTTGTAAATTACTAATTCCTCGTCAGAGCGTCCTAAGCACCTCTCGCCATTCGCCAATTCTTCTGGTACTCAATCATGGTCGAGCGGTTCCAATATTCCATCAGGTGGTATCACCCAACGGACTTCATTCGGGAGGGATGGCAACAATACTACAGTCCATGTAGAGAACGGTTCTCCCAAGCCCAAGGAAAGGCGATTGACGAAGCTACGACAGCGCCTTAGCATCAACCCCGAAGCACGTGAAAATCATTGGATAAATCTCTTTGGGCTTAGCAAATCACCCGTTGTCCTGATCCTTACCGCCGCAATGCCACCAACCATCTACTCTACCATCCTATGCGGACCTCCGGACGCGGTACCTGCGTTAGACAGCAACTTCTACTCAACGCTGAGTCAGTTCATCTCATCGCTTGCAGGACTCTACGTCATCGTGAAACCGCTATTCAATAGAAACAAGAAGGATGAGATTAAGACAAGTTTTCCCAGGACTTTCTACACGATGCTCGCACTGTCATTGCTGACGAGCCTGACAAGCGCGGTTACATATGCTTGGAGCCCAGCGGCTAGTATCCCGCTGGCATACGTGTCTGGACTGACGCTCAATATTGCGACACTACTGATCATCCAGGACTCGGGGAATCAGATCAAAGAGACTAATAGGTACAATGAGGACTTGGTGTTTGCCGTCAATGAGTTGGAAATGGAACTGGCGGAGAATCGGGCTGAAAGATCGTAAGGAGCATATGTTAAGTAGGAATTGATGTCAGCGGAAACAAAAAGTACTTAACTAGTTTAGTCAATATGCACTGAATTATTCCATCGTTTATCACTGACTGGAGGAAAGAAGATGGCCTTGATCGCAACTTGTATGTAGCAAGCGAGATATGCATCTACCGAAGCACCACCGAAATTTCTGCACGTGTCGCGTCCGGAGTTTGCCATTCCTCCCCGGACAACATCCCAATCCATCAACAGCACTAATAATCCTGCATGGCAGAACGAGAAGAAAACAGTCCTGCCGTAGAGGCACAAGGCTCAGACGAAGGACCTCCTTCAAAGAGACAAAGAGGCTTCATCGCTAGACAGGTAAGCTTGCTCCCGTCACCACGGATGAGATGACTCAAACACGATAGGCATGTGAATACTGCCGTCAGAAAAAGACAAGATGTGATGAAGATTTCCCATGTGGGCTTTGCAAGTCCCTCGGTCTTCAATGTAAATTCACCCAAAGAAAAGCAACGCGGTATGTCTCATACTCCCTCGCCGAAACGCAATCACTAACAGTATCAGAAATGAAGCTTCTCTCGGCATGATCGTCAACATCCTCCGTCGCATCGAAGGTAAAATCGACGATTCAAAGCTTGACACAAACCCTACAGAGAATCACCGCTCAATCGCCGCCGCTTTACGGCCTTTCAACCCTAGATCTCCCGCAAACTCAAGCGAAGTCCTCGGCGTGCCGTCCTTTCTCCGCCAGGAAACCATCGATTCACCAGCTGCACCAACTGATCCAAATCCCGCTATTTCCTTCAGCGCGCATCAGGTCCTCTTCTGGCCAGCTATACAGTCTGCACTACCTGAATCTGTAAAGTTAATGTGTCAGATGCAAGGCAGTACATACTCTACCCGCCTTGAGGCTTCACGGCCAAAGCTTCCGCACGCTACGTCTGTGGATGTATCGTCGGATTGGCTGTCCAAACTAAGTATTGCGACGTTGAAACAGTTATCTGATGTTTATTTCACGACGTTCAATCTAGCGAATCCCATTTTGGACCAAAAGACGTATTTTCAGCGAACCCTTGGTGTTGCGATTGACGGGAACTTTGGGGTTTGTATCGAAAGCTGTATAGTCCTTGTTGTTATGGCTTTAGGGTCAATGGGACAGAAGGCGCTGCAAGAAGCTGGGTTTGCTGGGACGCCGGCGTCGAGTCCGTATGTTGGACAAGACGCCGAGATGCCAGGGTTGGACTTTCTCAATGAGGCGAGGAAACGGTTCGGCTTTTTGATGTGTGAGCAGGATCTCCAGGCTTGCCAGTTCTATCTTCTATCAGGGTGCGTTCACTCGTGTACGTTAGGATGAAAGCTGACATTGACAGGTTGTTCTACGCCGAGGCTTTGAGACCTTTAGATTGGTGGGCCATGCTCAGCAAAGCGAGCGCATGTAGCGCCTATTTCTGGAATAAGTAAGCGGCCTTATACCATGTACCAAACCCATCTAACTCTCCTAGCGTATCCCGGGATCGCGATGAGTGGATGCTGGACATGCAATCCCGCCTCTTCTGGATAACAAGCATGTTCGAAGCCGTCCTATCACAAGAACTTAACCTCCCTCCCAGTAATTCCCTGCATCTCGAGGAACACATCGCCTTACCAAAGTTCATCTCCGCTCAGGACATAGCATCGTTTGGATCGTTTCGATATCCAGGTGATGATCCATTCTTTCACTATCATTTCTTATCGCAGCTTGCGCACCGACTTATCTTGACGAGAGCGAGGAATAGTTTGTTCCACTTTAGTAAGCTTTGAGGTCCGTCGTGGTAGCAAAGGATGAGGTACTGACGAAGGTAGATGCTACTGCGGATTATCCGCCTGAACCTGTTGAGGATGAACTTATCAGACAGTTGGAGCAATGGAGGGAACGACTACCGCCTATGCTTCAGTTTGATCCAAAATCGCCTTTGACACAGGCCGACTCTCCTTCTGATGCGTTGGTGACGGCTTGGCTACATGCTCGGTATTTTGTAGCGAGATATCACATCGGTCGACCTCTACTGTAAGTACATGTATCTAGTAGACCTCAGAATACTGACCTTGAAAGGCACCGGGCCCTGGAAAGACCAGCATCTCTAACCGAAGGACATCTCCGAAAATGTCGAGACGCTATAAGCGCTGTTCTCGCCTGGGCTTCCGTAATTCAAGTTACCGACACAATGAGAAGCTGCAATCCTCTCAAGTTCTTCGTCTGCAGCCAGTAAAACTCCCTATCAGTCTCGCTTATAGCATTTCTAATCAGTTCCCAGAATATTCGGCCAAATATGCGTCATATACGCTCTTAGCGTCTCGCCATACCCCTACGTCCGTGACATTGCATCAGATGTCAACAAAAAATGGACAAACTTCGCTCTGAGTTATCTCGAAGCTGGAGCATTTTATAGTCCGGCAATAGAGCAGGATTTTAAAATAGCCAAGATTCTTTCTGAGGATATAGGAAAGATATGAGCGTTATCGCATAGGTAGATCAGACTACTTACATGGTTCGGCTTCGGCTCAGAAAATATATGCAAATCCGTAAACCTGTCGGTTTTACGTCATTATCATCCCGTTGATCGCTATCGGACTCGGCGTGTTTATCGGACTTTAGACTATTGTGGACCGAGTCGCGTCCGGATCGCTAGCCTCTTTTGCATTCTGGAGTTAGTGCCTATGACGCGAACATCTCTCAGTTTCCACCGCCGGTACAACTGCAATGCCGAACTTCCGTAGTCGTCTTCATATATCTACACGTAGCAATTGCGATATTCACTTTAAAATCATACTATTAGATTATCTTGTCTTTGGTAAATCTCACAAATCATCAAAATGTCGCAAAATGGTCTCGCCTTCAACTGCGCCGTCATCACTGGTGGAGGCGGCGGTATCGGCCGTGCACTAGCCGAGTATTTGATCTCCAAGGGCAAAAAGGTCCTTCTTGCTGGACGGACTGAGTCGAACCTCAAGTCGACTACTCAGGAGATCGGTGCTGCGGGTTATTATGTTCTTGATACCGGCAACACGGCCGATATCCCCGCGTTTGTCAAGAAAATCACTAGTGAACATCCCGAGCTTGACTGTCTTATCAATAACGCTGGTGTTCAGCGCCCGATTGACGTTCTCAAGAACGATGATTTCCTCGAAAAGGCCGACCAGGAAATTGACATCAACATCCGCGGACCAATGCATCTGTCCCTCGCGTTAATTCCTCACTTCAAAACCAAGTCCAACGCGCTCATCGTCAACATTACCAGCGGTCTGGCCTACATTCCCTTCTCGGTCATCAACCCTGTATACAACGGCACCAAAGCGTGGCTGCACTTCTTCTCTATGAATCTGCGCACTCAACTGAAGAACACCAAGATTCGCGTTGTTGAGATTGCCCCGCCGATGGTAGAGTCGGATCTTCATCGTGAGAGGGAGAACCCTGATGATAACAAGAAGGAGCATGCGCCGCATACATTGACGATGGAGGAGTTCATGGGAGAGATTGTGCCTAAATTTGAGAAGGGTGATGATACGATTGGGGCGGGTATGGCGGCTAAGGCTATTGATACGTGGTACGGGGCTTTCGGGGGGCTGTATGAGGGTGTTGCTAAGGACTATAAGAGTGCCCTGTGAGTGGCAACCAGGATTAGGACAGAAAGTACATCCAGATAGCAGGCCATCAAGTAGGTTCCAGATCATCTTACGAGCCCACCATTCTAAACAATTCGACCATTATCAAATTTCGCTTATCCAAGAGCTCTTGTCTACGTGCTTCATCTGTGGTCTCATCAAGTTCATCGTTTACCTGGCGGAGGAAATAAAGACCTGCATTCAACCGTCTTTGGCGCCAGTTCCTCCCACGGTGTGCTGCCTGCTCCCTGGTCTTTCGCAGGACCCTCGACTCTTCCATCTTTTGAGATTTGAAGGTGTCCCAGAGACTAAGCAGAAGGGTGATAATGCCAACACAGAGGGACACCATCTGGTCCAGTTCTGTAATATGAGTCGTAGTTCTTGGAACGAAGAACAGGGCGGAAACACCGGAGTTGGGTGATGGTATGAAGCTGGTTTCTCCTAACGCTCCCGAGGGCGTGCTTATAGAGGCTAGAGAAGCGAAAAGCAAGAGGGGGAGGCTGAAAATTGAAAGCAGCGTCAAAGACCGCATTGGGTTTCCGTGTCGGACATCGTCTTCGGTGAGCTGGAGAGCCCTGGTGGATTGTAGTTGATTCTCCCACCGCACTGCCGAATCTATATCTATAGCCTGCCCCCTCAGGGCTGCCCTTACTTCTATTTCGAGCTCGGTATCGAGCGACTCAGTCTCTATTTCTTCCTCGGGCTCCTCGACTATGCCTAACCGTAGACTCATTATGAGACTACTGAAGATAGTAAGCCATACTGCCACAAAGACCACTAGCGACACCATGACCTCGAAGAAGTTGAAGAGAAATGGACGTGTTAGATTGGTGTCCGATACACTAACTCCCCTCATTTGCGTGAATACAACTGCCTCAGTCGAGAAAGCCAGTAGGCCAACAGCAACGACAGCTAGTGTACGCTTCAGATGACCGAAGAACATGGAGACGAACACCAGAAGGACGGCTATCGCAGAGAATGTTTCGCATACGTCAAGTGCCGCCTCTACAGCGGCTGCATGCTTTACTACTTCTGAATCTGCGCTGGTAAAGAGATGCAGGATGGATTCATGGTTTGAATTGCCAAAGAAAAGCATGTAGATAGCATGCCCTGCTGCGACACCTGGGACTGCTAAAACGACAACGAGATCCGCGCTGATGCTATCTTTACGACGATACTCCGCATTCAAGCACCAAGTGGTCACGACGGATACCACCATGCAGAGCCATGAGGCGATGTTTCCTGGGCCGTAGAAGGATGCGACTAAGGAGAAGCGTTCACCATGCAAAGGCGCGCCACTCATAGTATCGACTATGGCTCACTTCTGAGCTTGTCTTTTGCTGACAATTGACCAAAGTACGAGCTTCCTAGATAAAACACCGGGAAAATAAGAAATAAGCGCCAGCCTTATTAGCATTATCCGGATATCGGATAAACTCATGTTGCCGATACCTAACTCGTCCCCTTAAGCACTTCAGCTGTTATTGGCTGCAGACCTTGATTGGGGTGTACTTATTATGCGTTCTGCTTACAAGGCATAGATACCAAATGTTCTTCATAGCGCGAGGTACTGCAAGTTATGATATAAAGTTGGCAATTCTATCAACAGGTATATTCAAAGAATGGACGACACGACAACTGCTAGATCAACAGTTAATTTATCAAATAGAATCTGAGGATGATCATAGCATCTTACATATCAGGCATCAATCCTAAGCATACCTAGGCGGCTTCTCATCAGGATGTCCACTCAGACCCTCATTAGGCCTATCCGCCGCCAACGGCTTCTCATTATCTCGTTGCACATGCGCAGGTGGCTCAACGCCCTGCTTCTTCCATTCCCGACGAGCAATCATATCGTCAACGCCGCGCATATCCTGCTTTCCCTTGTCGGCGATAGCTCTATTATCGGCGCTATCTTTGAGAGTTTCTGGGTGTCTAGGGTCGGTGTCGAAGACTTGGTCTGTTGCGTCGAGGACTTCGCCTCGTATAGCGTCGCCGGCTCCGCGGATGCCCTTTAGGCCTGTCTTGACGTCGTCGATGATTTTTGACATTTTGATGGGTTTGATGTTGCTGAGTTGAGGCTTGGCTTGATGATCGGTTTATATCATATGTTGATGTATGACGTAGCCCGAGACATGACGTAGGGCTAGCTCGTCTCGGATCCTCGGAATAAACCTGATGTCACAACTATGCGCCGTACACGCCATTGCTTACTTGAGATAAACTGGTTTTAAAGTGATTGGAAGGCATTTAAACTAAAAATAAGAATTGCCTACCACGGATGGGAGTGGCTTGTATTATTTTATTTGCAGCAGGCTTGTGGCGGCGACCTTAAATCAGCAGACAGAACCTAGGGAATTTGCGGTTGCTTTGCTGGCTCTCATAATTATAACCTTTTCTGAAACAATAATGGAGTCATATGTAGCTGATGCTATTGACTTAGGTGGTAATGCCATAATTGCCTTCCAGAAGCTGGATTTGATTGAGTTTTTCCAGTGCGTTGGCTTGATTTGTGTTATTGAGACATTGTAAGCGTTAAGTATCAATCAATCATTGACTATCAATTGAAGTTATAGTACCTATAGAGATACAGTGGATGGATTTCTAAACGTATGATATTAAGATATCTGCAGTGTTCACACAGATGTAGAATTAATGAATAATGGGGCTTTCTTCGGTTGATAATTGTAGGTGGGAGGTTCAGGGAACGGAATATCACAAATCGCAAATAAACAGATCAATCATCACTATCCACCTCCGGTGGGGGAAGAAGACCGGGATTCTATACGGAACGTGCCTAAAAAAATCATTTCATCTTCGTGTATAATCAGGCTGAATAGCTAGCTCGGAGTAAACCATAAGGTTAATAGACATAAGCGTTTCAATGAGAGGTGATCAAAACCAGAAAGGTAACTCGCAAAAGCTCAAAAAGAACTCTCCCACCGGAGCCCCCGCCGGAGATCTTAAGAAGCCACGCTTTGGCCACTTTGGCCGCTTTGACGGTGGGAGCCTTGCATCCTTGCCTTTAATGAATCGACAGACCTTCCCCGCAAACAGGTCACAAGAACGAATAGCTTCCGTATTGCCAGGATCTCAGTTGCCGGTTATCCGTGGCCGTACCTTTTTTCCCCGCAAAATATCACAGGGTTCTCCAGGAAAGATACGTAGATCATGAGTATAGACTGTATTATATAAAGGAGGTCATTTACAGTAGATGTTATCGTAGAACAGCATCAATTCAAGCATTCTGTTCAAGCACCTCTCAACAATGTGGATGATCAAAGCCTGCTCAGTCCTCGCCGCTGTCTGCACTGTAGCTGCTGATAGCGCCGGGCCCACGATCGACTTCTCCTCCAATATTGGCACTCCCAAGCACCTCGCCTCAGGCATTCTGTACGGCATTCCTGACAACACGGACCAGATCCCAGACAGTCTTCTCTCTGGGTTCGGCTTCAACTACTATCGCGGTGCAGGTGCCCAAGTCTCTCATGGATGGAGCTACAATGAGGCTAGCTTTCAAGAGCGGTTTGCCAGTGCGCATAACAACTACATCGTCACGCGTCGCCATAATGGCGGCTATGTCTTGTTGCTGAATGACCTCTGGGGCTTTGACTGCGCTTCTAACAACAACACCTCACCTGGTCCAGGTGACAATGGTGATTGGTCATCTTATGACAATTTCGTCCAAGCCATCATTAAGAATATCAAGAAATACAAAATGCAGAAAGGCTTGGTCATTGATATCTGGAACGAGCCTGAGGGAGGTTGCTTCTGGGGTCGCAGCATTGACCAGTGGCTACAGATGTGGGGTCGCGGCTGGCACCAGTTCAAGTAAGTTGAAAACTTGTCTCTATTCACGGCGTGGATCATATACTGACTATCTAGTGATGCTTTCGGGAACAAGGTGTTGACGTCCGGACCAACTCTCGCCGGTGAGCCAGGAACAGACAATCCCTGGTGGACAGAGTGGGCACAATTCGTCAAGAACAACAACTCCATCCCTGACCAATACGTATGGCACGAGGAGTACGGTTCCGGCTCCAACTTCGAGTACAGCTACGGCGTCTTGCAGCAGATCCTCAGCCAGTACAATCTTCCCCAACGCCAAATCAACATTAATGAGTACGCCACGTACAATGAACAAGTCCCCGCCGGATCTGCATTCTGGATTTCCCAGCTCGAGCGCCGTAATGCTATCGGTCTTCGGGGCAACTGGCTAGGAGGCACCCAACTCCACGACTTGGCTGCTAGTCTTCTCTCCAAGCCCGATCCCAACAACTACGCTTCTACTGGATACTATCCCAACGGAGATTGGTGGGTGTATAATTACTACTCTCAAAACATGACGGGCAAGCGTGTTCCGACTTCTGTGTCTTCTGATGGTCGGTTTGATGCTTATGCGACGGTGGATAAGACAACTCGCACCGCGAGAGTATTGCTTGGCTGCCATCCGCCTACAACTGGTACTTATATTGTGACATTCTCGGGCTTGAAAAAGTTGGGACTTCCCCGTTCCGGAACACTTCAGGTCAAGACCTTGAAATTCGCTGTGGGCGATGACGCGCACTATAGCGAGATGGGACCTCCTCAGGACTTGGGCAACTATGGTCACACTATCAGCAACTATCTGGTTACGTTGCCGTTCTATCAGACTGACGACGTGACTACCTATGCGTGGGAGTTTACGTTCTAGATGTATATGTACATCCTGAGGTGTTGGAATCTTCCGTGGGGGACTGGTGGATGGCTAGCCTGTGATGGAAGTTGAGTGGTGAATGGGGTTAACCGGTGATGGTGTAAGGGGGTGACAAGGAATCGGGTCAGATCAAATTGTGCAGGGTGATAGCCCTAGGTTAGGCTCAGCTAGCTAATAAGACTCAATTCACACGAAGGGGGAACGATCTCGTGCATAATAAGAGTATTAATTACTAGTGAATCTGAAGGATATGTTGATAGATAAATGAATCCGAACATTTCAAATTGACGATTAACTACGGCATAATCTTTCGGCTGTTGTCGGTAATTGAAGTTGGCAGAAATGTGAAGTGTAATAGCTCTAACCTTACCCTGTATCTGCCGCGCCCTAATTGGCCCCCTCGACTGTTACAACAGGCTAACGCCCACGTGGTAGCGCTCTTTGGCTGCCGGAGCTAGCGGCATCAGTCAGCAATGACGCCAACGATTCAAGATGCGTTGTTTACAACCCTCAATTTCTTTCAAATCCTCAACATGTGCCGTTCAAGGCTAGAAAAATGGTCATTTTGACTTCTGTTAGAAAGTCACCAGCTTACTTATACGCGAAAACATATTGTCTTTGCTCATTGGTTTCTCTAGTGCAAGCGACGCCAGTCTCTTCGCGTGTTCGGGTAACTCATACCAGAGCTCGCTTTCGCAACGGTCGAGTTGTGGTCTCCTTGCCTATCATACAGGAAAAGAGCCATACAAAGTTAGCTCCTTCCTCGCCCTCTAGAGTCTCGTTGCCCCAGAAGACGAGGGATATTATTGAAAGATGGTATCAAAGATCTGTCGACTTGGCATCTGTCAAGACACTTCTGCAGAGGGACGAGACGGACGTCGTAACATATCCAGAACTCCAATGGGATGCACATGTTCGACAAGGCTCTTCTCTTCACCATGAAGAGCAAAAGTTCATCGAGCTTCGCAAGTTGAGAATATCATCACAGGGAAAGGATGCGTTGCATCGCTTTTTAGACCTCCCCCCTGATGAAAAGGTTGACCCTAGAGATGTCCCGCTCATCGCGCTCGGCGGTTCAGGTGGCGGTTACAAGGTGATGTATGGATTTACTGGATTTATCTCAGCTGCCAAGAAGCATGGCCTGTGGGACTGTATTACATGGACTGCCGGTGTTAGTGGAAGCTGTTGGACTATTGCGGCTTACTACACCATTGCGCGACATGATGCTCAACGGCTGATCGATCATTATCTCACAGTAGCTAGTGAACTCGCGCACCCCATGAGTATCCATGCTTTGAACATGGTGGCAAGAAGTAAGAGAGGGGTCTACTTTCTGATTGGCCCTCTAGTCAGTAAAGCGCAGAAGAGCATCATTGGCCTGGGAATCATGGATCTTTACTCGACTCTTACAGCAACGTATCAACTGCTATCAAGAGAGCCAAAGGGAAGATTGAGCAGAGCGACATTTCAATGGTCCAAGATCTGGTATCGATCGGGTATAGATAAAGGTCTGGAGCCAATGCCGCTTCTTGCGGCGGTGAGACGGGTACCGAAGTACTCGTATGAGCCAAAGACAGTATCTGCAAAGGCCAGGGATGTTAAGAAACAACCAACATCTCGACAGCTTGACTCTGCTGAAGGAAATTACGAAGCGAATCTAGCAGTTTCTGCGAACAGACGTTCAAAGAAGCTCTTCCAGTATTTCGAGATCTCACCCCTCGAAGTCGGCAGTCTGGACCTCAACCGCTACGTCCCAACTTGGGCTTGGGGGCGAACTTTCATCTCCGGGTATTCTGTGGATCGCCGTCCCGAGCAGTCATTCTCGCTCCTGCTGGGCCAGTGTACCAGTGCCCCCGCGGGTCCTTTGGCAGAATGCATCAAAGCACTTCTGGTTACTATACCTAGGAACACGATAGTGGCACGCTTGGTCACCATGTTCAATAACCTACTCCAATCAAAGCATTTTGAGGGCTTTTGGGGAAATCCGATACGTGCAGGACATGATCCGAATCCCTTTTATGGACTTGAAAGATCGTTAGGGATGCGAGAGCATACTTCGGAGCACTCTATGTATATCTCCCGAGTTGCCCACCAGCATCAACGAGGAATGCATAGTAGCGACAAATCCATCTCCGATCCTGCAGCATTGCCGCCGTGGGAAGCTCAGGGACGCACAAGACTCATGGACTCCGGAATGGCGAATAATCTTCCAAATCATATTCTCGCTCGACCAGAACGAGGCGTTGAAGTTTTCATATCGTTCGATGCTTCTTCGGATATTCATACTGGTGCAGCTGTCCAAAGATTGTATCACTTCGCAGCTGACTTCGATATTGAACTTCGGGAAGTGACATGGGAATTTCACAAGCCACAACGGAATGAAGTCTTGTTCTCAACTCAAGCCTTGGACATTGAATCTCGATACATAGATCACTACGCCAGAGTGTTTCATGGAACGAGACAGAGTGGGCAGAAGATATACATTGTATACTGCCCCCTCTTGCCAAATGGCACGAACCCTAGCTATAATCCTACGGTAAGTTTCGTAACTCTTACGGAGATATTTGCTGATTAACCTAGACTGCATCATTTTCAACATCAACCAACCTAATGTGGACGCCGGACCAAGTCAAGAGTGTTCTTACGACTGCAGAAGCGAATGTTTCTAATTATGCTATTGATACCATAAAGCGGGTGGTAAGGAAGGTTTACGAATATAAAAAGAAACATAGACTAGAGATACATGGGAGTGAAGCCTAGATAAGATGATAAGACTGTTTTAGACAACCTCATTCAGCCCAGCTCGCAAATACATGGCCTGCGCTAGACTTCCAGGATCAGGTTTAAACCATCCCTGGCATTTTGGACACAAAGCTCTCCTGACACTTCCTCTAAAATGTGCCAGTGCGGAAGTGTCAGAGCATTTTGGACATTGATATTCGAGTTCGAAAATACCCTCGTGTTCCCCAGCACGACGCCGCAGCTCTTCATCCACTCTAGCGTCGAAAGCCTGTCGTTCGGCTTTTGTCAGTCCTTTTTCTACCCAATAAACGTCGTAGAATCGCAAAGAGCGGTCCTTATGCCCTAGAACGGCAGGGTTCTCGACTCTAAAGATTCCGTTATCTCCCCATGAACTTCCCCACGAGTTTAAAAATGTTAACGAATCGGGGTTGCAGCGCACTAACACAACAGCGTGGCCACCTTTAAACGCTTTGTTGAAGTGAGGTGCCATCTGCGCTTCTGTGAGAACAGCAGTACGCATTGCGGATTGTCGGTCAAAATGTTGAGAAAATGTGTCCCAGCCTTTATTTGATAACCCAAATGTAGCAAGGACTGGGCGACGCCGGAGCACTGCGTCACGAGCGCCATTCTCGTTGACCTCTCGGAACTCGAGGGGGCGGTACCAAATGCACGCATCTGACAGTACCTCTTTAGTAGGTTGGCCATTTCTTATCTCTGGGTATTCAGATAGAATTCTATCTCGTATCTCAACGAAAGAAGGAATCCCACCTTCTCTAGAGACAATGCGAAGTAAGGCCATGTGTATTACGGACGCCACGGCATGCGCATAGCAGATGGGCCTTTGACCCTGGTGAGTAGGCCTGCTTTGAATGGAAAGATGTTCGTTGTTGACATAATTGTCAAGACGTATTCTGCCAACGATGTCCAATAAGGCATCTGTTGAACCAAATCTGGCGGAGAGCAGCAAGGAACAGAACTCTTCCAATGCTGTGACGGTACAAACAGTGCAAAACAGTGCCACTTCTCCGGCTGAAGGAATCGCCCAACCTACAGCGGCTAAGACAGGAATTGGATGTATCAATGCATGGATACGCTTCGACATCTGGAAGAGGCTCCGGGTACCCTCGTTCCAAAGCGGGTTGACCTCATAATGCAAGGCGCGTTGAGTGCTCGACCGATCATCTGTAAGCTTGACAGTCGCAATTGAGATACGCTCGCCCCGAAGATCACTAGCGACTGTGGATGGATCGCCATCTGTTGAAACACCATCCGACATAAGTACGAGTACGTGATGTTCTGCGCCGGGCTTGCTTCGAAAAGCTTCCAGAGCCTTCCTTAGAGCATAACACATCGGCGTGAGACCATATATATACTGGCGAATGGCGTCAAATAGGTTGTCGTTATCTTCTGGCACATTTCCTAAATCATGATCCTCGTGGTCCAGCCACTGGTCCTGTAGTCGCTGAAGAATATCCACGACTTCAGAGATTGGACGAGGATTGAAATTCTCGAAATCTAATAACCACTTCCTTTGGATGCCCTTGGCCAGAGCTAAAGCCTTGGAACTGTCGACGCTAGAGTCTTCAACTGAATCGGCAAATGCTGAACTCACCGCTGTGCCAAACGCACTAGCAGCATCAACAACCGCGGACCCCCCACCGATGATCTGTGATGCGGCAAAACCTAGGGCCTTGCCAAAAACTGCGCCGCCTGCTCTACTTGAAGAGTGTAAATTCTTTACCTCAGCCTCAGGTGGAATGGCAGCGATGAATTCCTGTAATTTATCAGGATGTAGCTTCAAATGCGCATCGACGATTCGAGCCTCTCGGCAAGTCAGCTTCGTCTTGATGTACTTTGATATGTACGATACGTTGTTCGCGTTTGCACGAGCGGTGAGAAGATCATGACCAGAAGAATTGTTTCCAGATTCATTCAGCAAAGCATCTGCGATCCCACATAGGTCCGCTGCTTGAGGGTTAAGATGCTCTTTGGACGTCTTTAGTCCAAAGACACCAACGAACATAAAGGCATTAGAATTCTGCTGGCGCTCTGCTTTTGATAACTTGAGGGCCGCTCGAAGGACAGCTCTGAGTCGATCACCAGCTGGCTCGTTCGATTGACCTAGCTCCAAGGCGTTGCGCATTGAGTCTGACACGTCGAGCAGACAGCCGACAACAATTTGAGGTGTTAGGTCTAGCATGATCGATAATCCAGTCACCAGTTAAGTTTTTGGCGTTTAGATATTAGAAGTTCCTTATGGAAGAGAGTTGTAATCGTAACAAAAGAAGAAATGTTTCCCGGCATGATAAATGTTGCCTGAGATCTTACCTCGTTGCTTGATACGTCTAGGTATGCACATCTCGAGCGGGGGTTGAAAGGGACCTCCTCACTGGACGCCAGTCAGCAAATTAATGTAAGATGATGTGGCAGACGCACTAATTTCCCTCCGCACGAGGCTTCTTAGATAGAGAGTGCTTCTCTAGTGTGTCTGCAGTATCTAGGCATCGCAACTCAGATAACTACTGAATCTAATATAGAGCAATGCCTTCGTTTAGATATCGAGCATTGTGGACACCGCGATCCATCCGTTTGCTATCAATTAAGCAGATATGAACATCTACTACAATAAGTATATGAACCAGTGAGCTCTTGGTGCTCGGGTATCAGATATCGGATTGCCGATCTATCGGCTTGATTTAATTTATCGAGCTTGAACGCTGTCCGTTTTATCCTTATTTATATCAACGAAACCTTGTAATTTGCAACAAAAAGCACTGCTCTTGCCTATGTTCCTGTGCCTCGCGCCATTAGACCGCGTGGGTCCATTGATTTGATTTCATGACTATCTCTAAGATACCATGATTCGATATCTAGGCAGATAGCTAGCAAGCTAGCTACAGAATAGAAAGCATAAAAACTGAAAAATTAAAAATACCTGCGGCGAAGCGACGTCTCCAATAACCAGTGGCCAAGTCGCGGGTCGGACACTTTCGCATCGAAGCCGATCGCCCAGATACTATGCCAGGGAATCTGAAATCCACAGATGAATTACGCTTATTACACCCAAATCATGAATAGGCCTAGAACCAGAGAGTCTAGCAGTCCGGCAACCTTCCCATCAGCTCATCAACCTTTGAAGCTCGTCCAAAGGGTCGCCATCTACTTCTAAAATCGTTCTCGCTTCCACGGGCAAAGGTTCGTAAAAGTCCGAATATATGTTAAGTGCTTGCTTAAGTCCAATATCACGCCCGAGAAACTCCAGAGTCTTGGCTGCAACCCTCTTCTGTTCTGGAGATGTTGCTGGCATGGCATGTATTGCCCGAAGCGGCCACACAAGCTTCACAGCATCGAAGAACGCCTTGGGTGACATATCCGGCGTAGCTCTTGTGTCGAGGGCCCGAGGTAATGTATCTAAAACATTTTGAGCTGAGTTCTGCGCAATATTGATACACTGATTACGCGTCGACCGGAGAACATCCAAAGGGATTGAAAGCGGCCTTTGATGACTGAGAAAACAGGCCAGAGCCATTAAGAGACTGTATACCTTGATGCAAGTGCCAGCGTACAGATTACCCATGTACGTGTCAAAGAGACCAATGACTGTACGGGGTGACTCCGCGAATGCCCTCAGTTCTTGTCGAGCATCACGAATCGATGCAACGATGTCGTAAAAAGCTATCATTGCAGCATCATAGTCGCAGCTGCTGAGAATTTTAAATATTCGAGCCTGAGCCTGACACGCTTTGAAGATGAAGGAGAAAACATAAAGGACCATGGCTTCTTGGGGAGGCATCTTTTCTTTGATAATGACGAACCATTCTTCAAGTTCCTGAGGGCACTCGGTATTACTGGAGAGACTATAGATTTGCTAAAAGATGTCAGTTTTGAGAACCCTTGTCCAAGATCCCATACGTACTGCCATATTTAACGCTGGCCAAAACACGGTTCTACTTGTGCTCGTCCTAAGCCATTCTGATCCCCTTATTTTGAGGATACTGTACAAGCCCCGAGTGTGAAGGTTCCAAGTACGAGATTGGTCCGCTCTTGTTCCAGACCCAACGAGGAGCTAATAGCAGAATTAGTTCAAGCACAAAAGCGAGTAGTTGTCAGGGCACGGAACTTACCTCATAGTTGGCGAGGATCCATATAGTGGCCAGGAGGTCGTCTCTATAGGCTCCTCCCGGCTGCGCCAGGGCAGAACGAACCGAGGTCACAAAGTTTTTCCAAGCTGAGTGGTCAGTTCTTGATCATTCTCAATGATTGACGTGTTGTATTTGGCTGTTGGCTGTCGGAGAACAGTAACGTATGCCCTAGAGAAGAGATGAGTGGCCGATACGAGGGGACCATCGCTGATATTTTGGTACATGTCATAGAAGAACGGCAATGTCGAATAGACGTTGAGAAATATGGGCACTGAATGAAGTGTCCAGTGCTGATGCATTGATCTAGGCACAGAATCCGTGGCTTGGAGAGAAGAACAGGATAAAAGCGACGACGACGATGGGGACGGCGATGTGCTCTGTTCCAGGGTTCCATGATTCTTATCGCCCTTCCTGAAGTTCGTGGGGTTGAGTTGAGAGCGAAAAAGAAGCCCATCCCGATAGCCGGGACACTGAACACCATACTTGATACATTTGCGACATTCTGGCCGGGCCAAATCGCACTGAAAGATGTCAATTAGAATACGTCAACAGAAATAAAGACAAGATTATCAGTTTGAGGGGTATCTTTGACGCAAGTCACAAGATAGAGGATTTAAAAGCTGACCTTGACGCGTCTCGACCGGCAAAGGTGACAGTCGCGACTAGGTTTACCCGTGTTGGGCATTTTGAGAGATAGTATTATTGATGATGACGGTGGCTCTGCCAAGGAATTTTGGGTGAATAGATTGAGGTACTGAAATTTGGTTAAGGATGACGTATGGCTTCTTATTTAGGAATAGCATAGCACTCGCGGCTTTTACAGTACACCCTTGTTAGCCTATGACAGCCCCACCTTAAATAGGCTAATAAACATTTAGGGGGTGACCTGTATAACTCAACACAAGATTTTAAAGCTGCGAGAGAACACATATCCTGCAGAAGGTGACTCGATAGTGCTCTCGTATTGGATCCTTTATGTACACAGCGAGGATAAGCGCGATTTTCTATTCGTTTCTAGCATTGATAAACTACTCCAACTTTTAACTATATATGGTAGAATCATGTGCCTGGTTTACGCCATAAGGCCTTTGCTTCCGTCGAAAGGAATGTGCCATCTGTCCTTTTCCCTATAGCTTTCAAGTGCTTTGAGCACAATCCATACCTATTCGTCCTGAGGTCAAAAGACCACTTTTTTCTTGGCTTGGGCATCTGCATAGCAATGCCTCGGCAGTCTCTACACCATAGGGCATGTTTGATATATGAAAAGTCACCGACTGCTTCCCTCTCATCAGTAGAGACAGGCTGGATGTCAATCAGTGACGCAGCAAGCTCCCAGCTGTTTGAGTGGACTGCGCGAGAAAGTACCGTCTCGCTTGCTTCCTCATAGCCTGGTATAAGTGACTCTCCGAAAAACACACTCACGATGCCCTCACATATTGATGTTGGCCAGCGATTTCGAAGCAATATCTTGTCGAAGAGAAGTGTAATGGTCGCTTTATGTAGTGGAACAGAGCCTCCAGTCTCCAAGCAGTGCGCCAGGGAACTTTCAATAGCCTCTATACCATGAGTCGCTGCCGCCTGTACCGCGCCTAGAAAAGTAAGAGTGTTGTCCAGTTGTCGCTGTAGACGAATATGCTCAGTCTCATCTGACTTCCCCAAGAGCCCAAATAAACCATTGTCATGATCGCGAGGTCTCTCTTTTGTGTACAGTCGCTCTGAAAGAAAGACTTGCATGCGCTGCATGTCAGTCAGGGCTCCTTCAATTAGGATATCAAAGAACGATCTCTCGAAGCTTGTCTTGGAAAGAAGCATCAGTTCCACGTCGAATCTCTTGTCATAGTTTAAAGTACGTAATCTTTCAACCGATGAACCTGTGTCTAGTTCTTCAGCTAACACAGCAAACGCAAAAAGGTACGGCTGCTCATGTCGTCGATAGCCAGTCTCGAGAAGCCGACACATCTCTTCTTTCAAAGGATACTCAGCTCTTTGTACACACGTACAATCCTGTTGTGCCCCATTAGGGTCTAGCGGGGGAAAGTAGGAGATTCCACTAGCAACTGCCGCCCTCAGTTCTCGGACGAGATCAGAGTGGCTTAGTTGCAGTCTTGCGCGGCTGAGGCATCGATTCTCGCACGATTGATGGAGTTTGTTTACTGCCATTCTGTTGATGATGATCGACAGGTAACCGTGAAGTCGACGATTAGCTGGCCTCTTGTAGTCATCTACCAGCAACATGAACACACAGCAAGCAAGACCTGCGTTGCGCTTTTGAATGGCATAAATAAAAACATAGCAAAGGTCTCTTAGCGTGGATGTATTCATGAGCCTACCATTCTCATCTGTGTCCAGCGACACCGCAGTTTCTCGATATGAGTCAAATCCGGGACCAAAGAATAGGACGTCGTTTCCAATGGTCTCACTGACAGCCTTCTTCCAGGCCGGCTGGAACCAAGGCTCTCCCTGGGAATATTGATGAGGCCTGCGCAGAATCTGACCTAGCAGTCTCCATGTGGCCTCATTATCATTCGAGTCGATACATAGCTGATGCTTATACCAGTGCTTGGAGGCATACTCAAAAAACGTGTACTGTTCAGAGCTCTGAGAGGGACCGAAATTATGCTTGGGAACTGACGAGAGCCTGGAGCCGTTCCATTGAACCTTGCCAGGCGAGGTTGTGTGTGAAGGCCAAACAGCTTCCCGTGTAAATCGCCCAATTAAAGCACCGATACTATCTCCGACTGCGGTTCGGATTGTCTGCTCAGCTAGTCCACCCATGTTGATATCCATATGTGAAGAATCTGTATTGCGCTTCCTCGTGAATCCCAGTGCCCTTTGGAAGTTGTCAAGGCTGATGTATGTGACGCATAGCTCGCCCATGAATCTGTCACACTTGTCACGTTCGAGGTGAAATCCCGTGAGGTCTTCTGAGCTTGGAATCAAAAGATACTTCTGAATCGAGTGGTGGCTAAAATGGACAGTGTCTGACGCTTCTATACATATGAGATTCTCGCACCACATAGGCAGTCGATCTACTCCACTGATAAGGTCGTCGCGATCAAGGGTCTGTTGCCCTATATCAACAGAGAGAGCCTCGCGAAGCTGATCTAAGGTCAACGGCTCAAAGGATGCTTGAATTAGGGCGAAGGTTTTCTGAACAATCGCCGTGTTGTTTTTCTTTGCGGCTATACGGCCCAGAGTACGGTCAAATGTTGCGTGGAGGTCGCCTGGAATGTCTTGCAGGGCCTGTCTGATGTCTTTATCAGACTTTCGAGAGCAGATATCATTGATCGTAAGGAAGACCCATAAGAACCTTATATAACATATGCCATGTTAGTCACTTTCGTTGCGATCTTATCGGATTATATACTTACATCCCCTTTTCCTTTCGATGTATCGTTTCAATGATCTCATTTTCTAGCCCTGGGTCATTGATCATGAGCTCATCGGTTGATATCTTGTTCGAGATGATGTCCTCGGTATATAGCCGAATGTCTGCGCTTGTCGGCTTCAGCCCGGTGTATGGACGAGTCACTTGCGGTAAAATTCGGTCGATGTCGCTTGATGACGTTTCACGGGATGATAATAGAAGCTTGATCCGGTGGGGTTCTGGCAGTTGGTCAAGAACGTCGCGAAGAAATTTTAATAGTCCAATCTGTCTTATGATGTCTACCTCGTCCAGGCCGTCAATGACTATGAACCAATCATCCAGGTTTTTGGAAGCAGTGGTAAATAGTGAGCTCAATGAGGCAGCTGAGAACAGTGAAGACTTGGCTTCTTGCAGACTGATTTCCAGGTCAGCCATGGCGCCTGAGTCTAGAGTTTCGATTAACGGGGACGCCAAAAGCTGCTGGAGACAAGAACGAATCACTGTTGACGATGAGAGGCTTTTGCTTTCATCGAAACAGAGGAAGAAGAAGGAGGTGAATCGGCGAGATACTGGAGCACAGCACAGCTTTTCTATAATTGAGGATCTTCCTTGAGTTAGCAAATGTCCCAAGTCTAGCGGCATTGATAGACCATGGACTCACGCTAAGATTGTTCTCCCAGATCCAACTAGGGACCTTGTTAGATAAAGAACTTCTTACGTGTAGTCACTACCCTTGACTCACTCTTCCCTGTGATATGGAGGATGGCTGATTTGTTGGCGTTAGCCCACCCTTTGTATTCAGATGTGTGAAAACACCATTCGGCGGTGCCCATGTGGCGTTTATTGCGCATGCTGTTGAATGTTGGCATGGAATTGTAAGACGTCAGCTCGTTGATGAGTTTGACTCTTTTCTTGTCTGAAACAGTTGTCAGTTTGATAAATGATGGCAATATGTAGAGCTACCTTTACAATGCTTCTCCTTGAGATCTTGCAAATCTTTCATGGCAGCACTGTATTTTGTTGCCCACGCAGAGAGTTGTTGCCTATAGTCAGAAGCGTTCTGCCGCTCTTTGGTCTGTTGCTGTTGCTCATGATAATCAGCTTGAGCTTTCGCTAACTCAATTTCGCATTGCGCATCCTCGGCTTTTGCCTTGACGTTCTCGACATAGGTCTTGATCTCAGCCTGGAATGGGCCTGTAATGGCTTTCCAGACTTGGTTGGCCAATGCTTGATGGGCGAAAGTTAGCCTTAGGAGAATCGCGAGTGTACTATACATACTGGATTGACGGATGAGGTAAATGATCTTCTCACAACATATTATGACAGATGTGTGAAATTCACAAATTGAATCGTTAAGACGGGTTGAACTCTGGAACAAAATCTGATAATGTCCTAGTCGAGAATACAGAGAGCCGAAACCCTCTAATAAATCGACGAAAGATTGAAATTGAGACAGAAAGTTTGCAAGAAACTCCACAAACAATAGTCAGTTAACAGATACTAAAGCATCAGTCCCGACACATACCATAAATTTTAACTTAATTGAACTCCAGATGATGGCACTGATGTCCGGATTTGATTGAATGTATGTATCAATGATGGGAGTGAACTGCTGGACTACATGCAGAAATGAGGTAAGCCTTGAAGCGATGCTTTTGCCTCGTCTCTTTTCTCTTTGCTGCATATCTAGTTCGGCCGTAAATACAATGATGGACTGGGGATCGCGCGGTAGTTTCCTTAGGTCCTTCAGACGTTTTCGATCTTCGTCAGTCAGTGTAGCCTGGAAGTGAGCGACGGCGTTCTCAAGCTCAGTAACAGCTGCACTTCTCTTGGACTGAGCGCAATCGCCGGCTGAGGATGGGCCACGACGTGGAACTGATGTCGGATGGGGAATCATGATTCTTCAGCATGGTTTTAATCATAATGGTAGATGGTGATGACAAGATTTGGAACGACCAGCCCCTCAAGCTTTCGCAGCCTGACCTGAGGCCTCACGTGCCACCACAGCCAGAATGACTGAAGGAGAGAATTTAATTGGATGACTTCTTCACAAGGCAGATTTGGCTTCGAGCGACGTATCATGCAGAAATTGGCTTGTTAGTGGTCTCTCATTGGATGCTTTATGCATATGGTAAGGGTAGACGCGACGTTGTATTCGTTCCTCTCTGTTACTGATTTCAGGCCAAGCCACCCGATTTCTTGTTTTTCTCGCTTGTGGCAATTGCAAAACCGTGATATTAATCTACACCCCATAGTGTATATACGGTGCCCAGTCAGCTGAGCCAAGGTTATTTTCCATGCTACCTATCAAAGATGCGTCTCGGGCTGAGCGAATTAGAGACCCTCTTTCTTTGTCACCGTTATCGGGACTAGTGGTAACTTTTAGACTCTGGCGAGCCTCATGCTTCCCTGTCCACCTGCCTTTGAGTTCACGAGTCGCGTTGTGTAGTCCTCGGCAGATGGACTCATCCGAGATATCGGATTCGAGCAGCTCCTGATATGTCATCTTTGCCATTTCAACAGAGAGATCATCTTGGACGTTCCATAACGTACCAATGACATGCCTAAATCCAGCAATTTGGAACGCACTGATGAGGTTGATGTTCTCATCGAATGACGTCTCGTTTTTGATCTGGCCAGTGCCACATGCCGATAGGTATGCAAGGAAGGGTGACTTTTGTCGAAGATTCATATCTAGGAGGTCAGAAACCTGAAGTGAGTCTTGTTCCCAGTCTTCCAGTAACAAACAGCTCTTCGACGGGTCTTCTGTGTGTGAGAGGCCGTGGCCTGCGAAATGAAAGATCTTGCAATCTGGGAGATATCGCATGACCTCCTTCTTGGTGCGGGAAGGTATGACTGACTCGAGCTTCATAGAGCGGACCATACCGTCTATCAAGTGAACCTCCTTATTGGTGAATGACAGCGTGTCGTGACCAGGTGTATGCTCCATCGCAACAAGCAGTGCCTGATCAGAGCTTGAGGACTGGGATGAGTCCTGACGGCCACGAATTATGTTGCGGATAGAAGACCCGTACGACGATATAACTCTGTCGAGTACTGCTTCAGACCCTTGTTGTCTATGATATCCGGCTGCATGGAGTGGAAGTTGAACCAAAGGACCAGTTGGAATCCACCAGACATGAGGCCATTTATCCGTTGGTGGGGATTCAGTAAAGCCTAGTGTGTTGAGTATAGGGCTCATGATAGTATCCCAGAGCCACTCGAGTGTTTGCGACGTTGCCAGGGTCCAGGGTTTTATCTTAAGCTCTAGTTCTTCAAGACTAACGCTTGGAAGCGCCAGTGCACTAACCTGGGTTTCTGAGACGAGGAGAGCGTCACAACGAAGTCTGCTGACATTAATCACCACGATAGGGCCACGCTCTGAAGCCTTGTAGATGTCATCTTCACTATGTGCGAGCATGAAGTCTTCATATCCCGGTAACTCGCGGATCTCAGCAGCCAACTCCGTGAACTCCTTAGCAGCGGCATGTCTTCTGTTAATCGAGGCTTGCGACTGCGCATCCGCCGAATTAACATGCTCAGCTCGCCGGTCCAACTCGCTTTGCAAAGTGCGATATCTTTCCGCTAGACCAGGATGCTGCCTCGCCAGATCTTGCACGTCGCTACGCATATCTTGGAGTGATGCCCCAATGATACCGCGACCTTGTTCAAGAAGTTGCAAGGCCGCCATGGGCGATTGGCCTGCTTGTAATGCTGCTGCTGCTGCATCGGATGCTAGCCCGACTACTTTCCCGAGTACGTACTGTCTGTCGTGATTCTCATGGGACCATGATACGAGCTTAGGGATAAGGCTCACTGCGAGCCTTGCACTATCATATAGTTGCTGGCTATCTGACGAGTTGGAGAGTATGGCTTGTCCAGCAGTGATGCGATCCTCCGGCGCCGAAGCCTCATGGTAAAGAGCTAGTTCGTAATGCTTGATAGAGCTTTCCAAATCTTGTTCGTCTCCGGTAGTTGTATAGAGGTTCAAGTAACAGGTAGCAAGTCCGTTTAACCACGCTGCCCGGACAGCATGGTCTTGCGATAGCAGTCCCAAAGCTTCCTCGGCGTTTTGGATGGCCTCTTCTAGATCACCAAGATCTCCTGTGTGTTCATACCGATCACCCAACTGGTCACCAAGGATATACAAGTAGTCCGCTCTCTCTGGGTGATCGAGTGGCATTATTTGTATGGCCTTTCTCTCAAGTTCGATAGCCTCATCGACATCGTCCAGATCTTCCGTTCCTGAGAACCGATCTCCCAGTTTGATTGCCAGGTTGTAGAGTCTCTCAGGATTCTCAGGCTCCAGATCTAGCGACTTTCTAGCGCAGTCAATGGCTTCGTCGATATCGGAAACATCGTCTGTTCTCAGATATCTATCACCAAGACGGTTTCCCAGATTTGTCAAGATCCAACCTTCATTGTCGCCATTCGGCATCAGTTCAAGTGCCAATCTCTCCAGACGAATCGCTTCTTCAAGGTCGGCTAGCCCTTCCGTCTTCAGATATTGACAGCCAAACAGTCTCCCTAAACAATGAAGCCATCTGGACTTCCAGCGGCTTTCGGGAACCAAGGCGAGTGCTTCACCTACAACCGCAAATGCCTTCTCCAGATAGGCTTCATCTTCAGTTCTCTCATGCAAAATACACAGATGGTTGGCCCTTGTTATCATCCAATCCACTTTGTCTCTGTCTGTAGCTGACGCATCAGTGATCTGCTGATGCAACTCAGCGCATTCCTTCAAATTCTGCAGCTCCCCGTTCATTTTGTATCGGTTGTAGAGGGTTTGGATCAGGTTCTTTAGCGCGTCTTCATTTCCAGGCTTTATTTCGAGGACCTTTCTAAAGACCTCGATGCTCTTGTTTAAGTCTGAAACCTCCCCAGTCACCTCTGCCCTCCTGTCGAGCTTCCCGCCCAGAGCAGTCAACCTGGCTGCCACCTGCAAAGTGTTATCAGGGTTGGTGGCGTCGACTGAGAGTCTTTGGTAGCGAATGACCTCATCGAGGTCAGCAACGTCTTCCGTCTCCTCGTACTTTTCTTCGAACAGGAACTCTAGTCTTCTGAGGAATACTATCTTTCGCGGATCGCTTTCTGGTGTAAGATCCAACGCTTGAATCCCGAGCTCTATGGCTTCTTTCATATCATTGAGATCGTCCGTCTCGGCGAATCGGTCGCTGAGTTCATTGCTGAGTAGATGTAATTGAAGTGCTTTGTTTTGGTGATCTCCAGGCCGCGTCAATGCCAATATTTCCCTTCGCAGCTCAAGTGACTGATTGAAATACTGTACAGGCTCAGTAATCGTATATTGTTCCTTGAGTTGTTTTATGCGATTAGTCAATATGGAAATTCTCGCTTCGTTGTTTTCGTTGCCCATTCCTAGCTGCTTCGTCGGGATCGATTGCAATGATTCCATGTTCTTAGGGATATTAGGGTAAGTTTAAAGGGCTACAGTAGAGGTAACAGTATACGCTTAAATTCTTCCGGAAAGTATTATAGTAGCAAAGAGACCACTCGATATTAAACTTAATCTTTTAGCGATGTTTAACGTTCGGACGTTGTTAAGACAAGGCCCTTAATGCGCACATGGACATTTAGGCTATCACGCATGAGCTATTAACAACTGTCACCCTATTAGGCAAAGCCTCCAGCAGGTCAATCACATTCTCTTGGCGATAATCAACTTTGCATATTTCAGGCTTACTACAAGCTTGGTCATCCGCCATATGCCAAGATAACTCCGGAAAAGAAGAACTACAAACAGGCAGCAGCCCAAAGGTGGCGAATCGTTGCTCTGTCTCAGCAGTTGTGTAACCCCTTGCAAAATTATCACCACTAAAAGGTAGAGCTCTACCCTCCTATAATTCCGGTAAGGCGGATAAACATTAATCGCTGATTCGATGCAGAAACCTCGCCACACCAACCAATAATTTTGATTGGTGGAGAAATACTTACGGTGCATTAAAGCGACCTGTCTGTTGCTGCTGCATGACAGGTCGCTTATAACTTGCTGGTGATGTGTCGCCTATTCTTGGAGGCCGACTGGGTCGCAAGAGGGTTGAGCCGCATGTGTAGCTTAGCTTCTTAAATGCTAGCCCATGGGCTAAGCCTCCACTACTTTACATCTTGAATCTACTGCTAGTACGGTATAGGCCTAACGTTGGCTAGCTACCACCATTAGTCTCTCGACTACCAGTAGCAGCGAATCTATTCGAGTCTACCTCCTCCACATTCACGATGAAGGATGCGTCAGAGGATCCAAAGGCTGCAATCGAGTCAAGGTACGCTACCTTTTCCAGCATCCCATGGCGCCACTGACAGTCGCATAGTCAGCAAGACGCACCTGAAGTAGAGGTGATTGATGGAGGACGCCCAACGATCAGAAGCTTCGCTGGGGTACGTTCCTGCGGCCAGAGGCCTCTGCCTAGCTAATATTCTATAGACTGCGAAGCTCAGGCCAAACGACATGGTCCGGGTACTATCAAACGGATCAACATACACAGTGTCAGAAGTACGTGGAGGAAAGTATATCCTCTGCGATGATAGTGGCAAGGAAGTCATGCAGGGGCGCGAGTATGATGAGAGTGAGTTGGAATTGGTGGATGACCCTTTCTAAACCCTTTTCGGTGCGGAATCTATGCGTACGCCTTAGATGTGAATATTTGACTTGATACAAGTCCAAACTACGAAGTTGTGAGACATCCACGACCCCTTATTTCCAGCACTCCTCATTCTTCCTCCCGTACTCAAATGCTTGATAAGGTCAGACAGAATATCTGCACTCGCAGAAGCGTTCCTTAGATGTGACTTGACATCCAGCCCTGACAAGACCATGCCCGGAAATGAAACCGGTTTGTCTGTGATAAAGACTTTGATGACATCTCGAGCCCGGCCCTGCAAACTCAGATGGCTTGGAATTGTCATTTTTAATTTCATCTCCTTCATGCCACAATTATGGCCTTGAGACGGTGGTACGAGGACATAGTCGCCTCCTCCTGAAGCTGAGATCAGATTGTTCACGCCCCAAGAAGGCGCAAAGTCAAAGACGGCCATGTAGAGAGGATGGTCCGCATGGTTCTCGATAGTGAATCCAAACGTCTCTCCATCTAAAACTTTGAATATTCCGTTTGTATTGGAATCCAATATCGGTCTGAGTGTGTATTTTGCTCTCAACTCTGCGGACGGTAGAAGATTGGCTAAGCCCTCGAAGTACTTGAAGGTTGTGACATGTTGAAGAGTCTCTGTTACTTTAGGGAACGAATCGTCTAAGCTAGCGTCGAGTGTTGGTAGTTTAAGCATGTTCTCTTGTGCTTCGCCGACGATTTCGTATTTGCTTGATTTGGTGATAGTCAGTGCGAACATACAAAGAGCCCTTTCGTCTTGGTCTGTAATTGTGTCGTAGTATTGTAACGCCTTTGGCTTATCTTTCAGCTTCGCATTTTGTAGTAACTCTGGCGGCAGCCATACTTTGACACGTTGAGATGACACAGTCGATAGCTGGGTGGCATTCAAGGTGCCCAGATCTTTCATGCTGAAAGGGAAGGCTAACGATGGTGTTCTTCTGTCATGCGAAATTGTCAACTCAGATTCGAAAGCCCAAACATTGGAGACTTTGAATTTGACCCTCGAACGAGAATTCTGGCCCGAGCTAGCTGAAAGACTACTCTGAACAGTGACTTCATCTCCGACTGAGATTCCATGAACTTGTCCCGCTTTGATGAAAATCCTTGACCCTTCTATCTTGCATACTGGCAAAGTATTGAGGGAGACTGAGCCCAGAAGCGTCCCGAAGAAGGAGAGGTCAGTATTGCCGTAGCGCATTGGCGTCTGACTGCATCCTGAGGCCTGCATCATTGAAACCACCGTTTGATGGAGCGATTGGTGCGACACAGCATCATTCACCTTTGCCAAGGTTGTAAGAGCTTTGAGAAGGTGATGAGTGAGTGCGCCCCGTTTCTGGCTCTTGTTGATGAGAACTTCCATGGCTTTTTCGTGGGGACCACAAGCCGTAATTATTGTGTAACCCTCGGAATTGACAAGCCAATCTCTACCAATCCTTGCATCGCGCCCGGGAATGCCTAGGGCTTCTCTGCATTCATGCTCTTGTTCTGCTCTGTCGGCATCCAGCGACGGGTCGTATTTCATAGCCCGGACTCGATCGCCTCGAGTCACGGCCCCCGAAAAACAGCAGTCCAACGCGACAGTTATAACAAGACCTTTGTCCACCATTCTTTTGAGAGCCTGGGACAAAAAGCGCCCGCGAAAGTAGCTAGCACCATGCTCACCCTTTTCGTAAAGAACAAGGCCCAACTCGCCGAAGCCAGTTTCGCCAACGTTGCCGTCTGATGGTAATTGCGTGCCGTGCCCGGAGAAGTGGATATACACATGATCGCCAGGTTTCGCAGAATCAATGATTAAGCGAAGCTGCTTCAGAACATTCGCCCTGGTTGGCCTCTCATCGGGTGTCTCTGGTGGATCTTTAGTGGATTGATGATCCTTCGGTACAGTGGCTGTGAGCACGGATGTATGAATTGCCGTAGCGCTGTGCTGTTCCAGATAGGCCCTAATGTCGCTAACGTCGTCGACACTGCCATGAAGATGTCGATCCTTGGGGTAATAATTGATTCCAATCAATAGCGCCCAGCGCGCTGAAGATTCTTTAGTGGTGGCCATTTAAATGATTTCGAGGGATCGCAATAGGAGCATATTTATGTGAGGCCTGATTAAAAAGAAAGAGGAGTTGGACTGTTGGATGATAAGCGTTGCTGTTTATGCAAGTCCCTGTTTTATTGGGGCTGAGTGCATGCCCAGCTGACGCCACAGCGGGCGGACCGAGCCTATAAGCTTGGGGTCGCAAAGAGGCAGCTCAAGGCACTAAAACTACAAGTTCAATCACAAATGCAATTTCTTGCGGCGTTTCAACCTACTGAGTAGAGTGAGAGTTAATAGCCTTCTCCAGCTGCTCCAAGGGTTTCACAATATTCGAGTTACCAAGTTTTGGACGGCGATACAAGCTTTCCAAGAAAGAAAATGTCGTCAACTACTTCCGATATCGAATTGGGCCAGTGCAGCACTTCACCATTATCGAGAATGGGTACAAACGGCAGAAGCTGGAGCTTCAGGTGGCCAAATCTGGCATGGCCATCATCTGCCTGTTTCTCACTTCCGTTTTTCCCTCTTTGGAACAAGAGTGCTTCCGTAATGCAATTACCGCAAAGTAAGCAAGGCTGCCGATGAATTTGCTTGTAAGCGAGGCTAACAGCTATCAAAGTCGAGGATTACCCAAAGGGATATCCCCAATTTTCGTCACTTATATCCTCCCACGAGTCCTTCTTCGTCGCTCGCAGGTTTCTTAACGTTCGTGCCCGACTATTACTGCTCAAACAAAACCGTGTCGTCGAGCTTGAGAGCAAGTTGCACAAGATTGATAGAGACGAAGACCGGCCACTGTTCCTCGGCAGTTGTCAGCGGGATCAGAATCAGGACAGAGCTAAAGTTGTTGCTGAGCTTGACGAAGCACTGGAGGACCTAGGTGAGCTCTGATCATCCACTTATGGTGGTGATGCGGTTGAACTGACACGGATAGACAAGTTTCTATTAAGAAGTCGACAAATCTCAGAACTTGAACAAGCAGACCCTCATGCGGTGACGAATCTCCAGAACTGGGTTAATGGCACCGGATCTATCGCACGGGCAGAAAGCAGATTCTTGAACTACCCACTGCAGGAGCTCCTAAGTACCAGTCCCCGGGACGAATCTGCCATGATAGGGCTTGAGAACAACGTCGCTGAGAATCTTCTCCGTGTACGAGATTACTTCTTTCCGGTATATCAACACTTGCTGTGCTTATACGATATTCCCCGTCATGCTGATACAGTGTGCAGAACTACGCCCCGAAAGTCTCAAGAGATATTGCCCATATTTATATCCCTACAAGGTCATCTGCTGCTCTCATCTCCCGTGCCTTGATGATCCCGATCGTTGTCGTCATGCTGCTGGCACCAGTTATTCTCTGTTCCTACCTAAGCAGCACATCATCTCGACTATTTGCTGTTGGTGGTGCGACGATATTCTTCGTTGCGATGATTTCTAGCGGCACGAGAATGAAGAGCCAAGAGCTGATTATCGCGGGCGCAACGTAAGCTATAACCTACGTCCTCGCTGAAGTTCCTGCTAATTGTTATAGATACGCCACTGTCCTTACCGTTTTCCTATCCGAATCTTCGGTCTTGCCAGGGTAAAGGTGTCATATTACGTAGGGTTGAACCGATAGACGGACGTTTCCAAGGTGTTGATCAGCCTGTGGCATGTTAGCGTATAGTTTACGAAGCCACTACTTCTATAAAAAAGGGCAAATGCACTCAGGTCTCTTATTACTCGTATCTCGTGCCTCCCTCCAAATCCAAATCATGTTGTTCAAAGATCTTTATTGAGGCTAATTCCACAAAGGAACATATCTCGCCCATCCCCACATGAAGTATATTATATGCTTCAGCTGTATGGTAGGCCAAGCTTCTCAATATCATCTTGGGCAGTGGATTACAAATCTCTATTCCAAGTACTCTAATACCTGGCAAGGACGGCACGGAGAGTTCCGTGCCGGAAAGTGGGACCTACAGTGCTAGCTACTCCTTAGAAATACGTAGAATCCGAAACCAAAAGGCACAAACCCCACAAGGAATAAGGTGCTGACACGTAAATACGGGTATCGCCAACTTCACCTGAACTCCTCTCGGAGACATTTCTCAGATGGAAATTGGATTGTGCTTCTCTCAGGGCAATATTTAGACCGCCTGTAATGCAATTGAACTGCCACAGACGTATAAATCTCCAAAGTCAAGGCTTGAATGGGTCCCGGGCTCATGATAGACCCCGAGACCCGGTGAGTCTAACGATTAGTAGAAAGGGATGTTGATCCACTATCATTACTAATGAAGGTCCAATGCCGAGCAAATGAGGTCATGTATCTCATGCCAGATGGCGAAATATGCTGTATAACGTTACTGCATACTGCTTCTAGTGCCATCTATAAGAAGTATCCAGTATTTATATCACAATCACAACTTTGGAAGCTCAGCACCACGAAACAAGGAGCAAGTGAAACGACATCAAATTGCAAACATCATGAAGGAAGCAATCGTCAAGAAAGATACCTCCGTCGAGATTATCGACTCTCCAATTCCTAAGCCAGGTCCAGGCGATGTCCTCATCAAGGTCATCATCGCAGGTAAGTCAATTCACACCTCGTTCTCACATCATAAATACTAAATTCTCAAGGTACCAATCCCAAGGACTGGAAGGTCCCCTTTTGGCGCGGCGAAGACTCCAACAGCGGTGATGACATCGCTGGTACCGTCGAAGCCATTGGCGAAAACGTCGTCGGATTCCACAAAGGCGACCGCGTAGCCGCCTTCCATGAAATGAGAACTCCCAATGGTGCCTTTGCTGAGTACGCAACCGCGCCGTACTACACAACCTTCCATATCCCCGACTCAGTATCTTTCGAAGAGGCGGCGACTATCCCTCTCGCCGCGTACACTTCTGTCTGCGCTTTGTTCCAGGAGCTTGAGATCCCCGAGCCTTGGTCACCGCTTGCCAAGACCGAGGCCAAGCGTCCTCTTCTTATTTACGGAGCTAGTACTGCTACTGGAGCTTACGGTGTCAAGCTGGCCGCTGCTGCTAATGTCCATCCGATCATCGCGGTTGGAAGCCAGCGCAGTGCATTTATCAAGCCATTCCTTGACGAGAGCAAGGGAGACGCCCTTGTTGACTATACTGCATACAAGACCGAGGATGAACTGGTCAAAGCCATCCAAGATGCTTTCAAGAAGGGCGGTGCTCCAGATGGTCGATGCTGGAAGGCTTTCGACAGCGTCTCAGAAGATTCCACCGTTAGGACTGTCACCAAGGCTATCGCCGGTCCTCCAGACTCGACTGGCCGCAAGCCAAAGGTGACCAACATCTTAATGAAGAAAGAAGTCGAGGGTGCCGACCCCAGTGTAGACATCGTCGTCTCGATGGTTGGCCAGGTCCATAATGAGGATGAGAAGAACAAGCTCCTCGGCGTTGTATGGGGCGCAGCGTTTGCTAGGGGTCTTCGAGAGGGTTGGTTCACAGCCCATCCTTACGTCGTAGGTAAAAACGGCCTGGAGGGATTGTCTGATGGTCTGAAGGATTTGAAGGAGGGAAGGACTCGGGCGCAAAAGTTCCTGACGGTTATTGGCGAGACACCAGGTGCTAGTGCTTGAAGTCGTGTCTATTCGGATAAGTGATTGTTTTATCGAAGTTATTTGGCTAAAGGAACAATTGAGACCGATTGCTGGAACGCGGCTCACGGTATCTTAAGGCCCCACTAAATTCATCTTACGAGACTACGGATTAGTCATCTTGAGATGCTGTGAAATTCGTCTTAAGATGCCATTATATTTATTACACTATAATTATTTTCAAAACCTGTTCAAGATCTTACTTGTTCATCCTAAGGCGATGCTTAATGATGCTTCTGAAAAATGAAGAAATTATTTTTAAGCCTCGGCTGTTGAGAAGGCGGCTTGTCTTACCTTATCTTAAGATACCCATTACTTCCATCTTGTGGCAGCGCTCATGCCATCTTAAGATACCACTAAATCCATCGCCAGACAACTCTTGAGTTCATCAAGGTTGTTACTTGTTTCTCTTAGGACGGTCTCAGTAAGATTATCTCTATATTAACTAACCACCTAAACCCCATGCCTACTGCTTTGCAGCCACTCTTGCAATCCCCTCTGCGCAGCCTCCATCCCCTCCCTCACGATCTTAGCTGACTCCTCAGCAGCCTGGAACGCAGACTCAGAAGCCGCAACAGCCTTCTTCGCCTCCTCAATCTCTCCATTTGTCGCCATAGTCACAGCCTCTTCAGCCCTCCTCGCAGCAGCACCTCCAGCCCACGCCGCTCTACGCTCAGCGTCTTGAATAGACGCGACTGTATCGCTAACAGACTTGGCGACGTTGGAAGCATTCTCAGCGGTGTGTTCTGCGTGACGACGGGAGACTTCATCTTGTCGCGCGGCGTTTTCGGAACCGCGAACGGAGGCTTGGGCGGTGCGGAGGAGAGCGACTGTTTCCCTTGCGCGCTCATGAGCTGTTTCGGCGGATTGTCTGAAATATGTCGCTAGCCGCTCATTTTCTGCCTTTTGCTTGTCGTCGACCTTTTCGGTTTCTTCACAGATGATAGCTGAGGCGATGACCCTTTGAGCTTGAGTGACTGCATCCTCAGCTGGGGCCGTAGCTTCAGCAAGAGCAGACCATGCACGAGATGCACAGTCAAAGAAGTCAGTCAGTCTAACCGAGTTTGCAATAACAGCATCGCGTCGGGCCTCAGCTGCAGCGTTTACCATCTGCTCCTCGTACTTCTTCGCCATAGATCCGAAATCTCGGGCTTCTTCAGCGGCAGCCTTTGCCCGGGCAGCATTCTCAGATACGGTCCAGGCAATGGTGCGGACTTTCTCGCGGTATGCGAAGTAGATGTGAACCCATGTACCAGCCGTCACACTAATGAGGCAGAAGCCAAAGACTGGTAGCAGAGTTGGGGAGAAGAAGGGTACGACGGCTGTGAGTGACCACCAGTTGACGACGAGCCAGTATGTCTGGGCATGTTCAAGGTAGCAGAAGCGAAGAGGTCCGTAGATCTTGCTGATGGGAGCGAAGAGGTATGCAGCGGCTGATACGGCCGTGGCGATGCCGACGAACATGTATTGAACCCATGGTTGGAAGGGAAGAGGTAGGTCGTAGTAGAGGGTCAGGTAGTAAGCCAAGGACATCAATGAGCCAACTTGAATGAACACAAAACATCAGTGCCTAGCTTTCAATCGAAATTAATGACTAGTATTACCTTTGAAGTATGTCCCGACCCGACTAGAGATCGTCTTGAAGTCAAAGAATGGCCCCAGCAACAACTTCCAAGAAAGGGTACTGGTACTCTCCTGGCCATTGGGAAGTGTCCATATACCACCGAAATACAGCGCGACGATGAGAGTTAAGGGACTCGAGATTTGAGAAAGAATAACATTAAAGTCCGGGAAAATAGTAAATTGGTTTAGAACGAGTGCGACGAATATCGCAGTCTTGATATGAGGCACAATTAACCTGGAGAGCGACTCCAGGGCAGGAAATAAGTCCTCGCTAGAACTAGACGAAGTCATGACTTCTAAAATATTAATACAAGATTAAGTTGAAGTTGATGAGAACCTGCACCAGAATTGGGGATTTTATTCTCCATTTTGGAGTGAAAGTGAGGCGCTCAGTGCCCAACTCAACGTGCAGCTGCAGCATGCATAACGACGTGGAATGCAGAGCCGAGATTTTGATCCAATCGTAACCGGCCAGCTTTGTTTACCGTAGAACATTTGAATGGGGAAATCCACAGATTTACCTTGGAAGTGGTCAATTGGTATAGAAAGTGACAAATTTGTGGTCTAAGCAAGCCATATCCATGTTCAGGCCGCAAGTTTTCTTACGCGGCTGGGCTCAGTGGAGATGGCCTCATTTTGCTGACTCCACTTGGAAGATCACCAGGCTTGGGGTGGTATTACTGGCTCAGATCGTTCAAAGAGGCGCGGCAAAGACGAAGAGTATTTTGTGGTAATTTTTTTATTTATTAAATGATTATTCGTGGTATTTTTGTACGGCTTGGGTGGACTAGCCACCCATCCTGCAGTTCAACGCCTCGAGCGGAATTATTCAGGTCTCAATCCTCCACTGTGAGAAGCCTCATCATTTTATTCCTCGTCGCGATTTAACTGTTTATTTTGACGAGAACGGGTCATCTTCGAAGCTACACAAAGTAATCAGTACATCAAAGGCTTTATGTAAGACGATCATTGGACGTACAAGGTATTTCCGAATCCATCATCACATACGCTTCGGCCTTGTACTAACGTGCAAGTAGCACCTTCTTGTACAAGTCGACCGCCGGGGCCACGGACCAGGGGAGCTGCCATGACTGTTGAGAGGAATGAAAGCAGAGCTATTGAGAATATTTTCATGGTGAGCGGAGTGGCGACGCTACCGAGGATGTGAAATTGGTGGTTTAGGAGGGAGAAGAGATTTGATGTTAGTGATACTATGTCGGCCTTTAGGAGCAGGAGCTGGTGGTTTAAGTACCTAGTGCTCGGGCTGCAGCATCGATTCTAGCTATTGAAACGGAACTGTGACATCGTTAGTCCCTGGTTTCAGCCTCGAGCAAAGCGATGTTTCGGCCTCAGCCAACATCCCTGTTCAAACAACACCAGGTTTCAGCTTCATTCTCATGTTACATACCCTAGACACTCAGATTTTTAAGCCTCTTTTCATGCTTGATAGCCTAACTCATAGCGTGTAACATCGCTACGATATGCATGGATGCTAGAACAACTGATAACAGGATGGAACGTAACTTTATAAAGAATCATTCTATTATGTAATACCCGTTTACCTGCACCGTCGACAAATTGTGTCTAAGCCTCAATTGGACAGTGGAAACACTCTACCTATTTCGTTCAATGCTTCAACAGTCGCCTCTCCTCCAACTTGAACTTCTGCAGCACGCCCTCGCAAGGTGGTCCCTTGCACACTGTAACGACCCGTTCCACCAGATCATAGATGACGAAAGCAACTGTCATGTTCTGCTTAGACGTATACCCCGTCAACACAGCACTGGGCGTGTTCCTCTGGTTCAGATTCGGATGATTGCACAAGCTTTCAGGATACGCAAGATGGTCCGAAAAAGCCGTCTTGATCTTTTCCGGCGTCAAACTTCCCGCCGCGCAGTCAGCTCTTACTCCCTTCTCGGCTCGTAAGCATCGGAACCAGGTACTCCCTCCGGGAGAACGATCAAAAACACCATCACGACTTAGGAATTCTGGACTAAGGAAGTGATTGCTGTGTATAAGGTAGTTATCATCAATGTTTCCGTAGAACTTGTACACACGGCTTGGGGAGACCTCCATGGCCATTGCGAATCCTTCGCCTGTCGAGACGTGGAGGTTTCCTGAGACGTGGCGGGGGAAGGCGTTGATAGCCACCAAACCCTCGGCGTAGTTGCTGTACTCGAGGAAAACGCGTCTTGCTACTGAGAGCGGAAGAACAGGCTTGGGGTTCTTGATCTTGTGGTAGACCCCGTCTTGGTCAACGTGCGATATGGGAACGTAGTCTTCGCTTGAGAGCAAAGAGTTGGCAGTAACAGACATGCCGGCCGAGTTCATCCCACTGCGGATCAACTGGCCAGCCTCAGTGAGGATAAACATAGAAGGGCGGTCCTCAGACGGGTCTGGGTGTACTTCGAGATAGATGATCAGGTCTTGATTGTAAAGATGGCTAGACATGTCCCAATTATGCACGGCCAGAGCACGAACAGATGCTACCGCTTCGGGAGGGAAGAATCCGCTCGTACATTCATCCTGCCCGTTAAGCTCCGGTGGAGTCTTGCCGCCGCCTTGCAGACGATACATGCATCTGCCAAGATCGTATCGAGCATTGAGCATGATGACCTCTTCGATAGTCACGCCAGCTCCATCTGCGATCCCTCTGATCTCTTCGAGGCCGGTCGGGTAGAATTTCTCAAAGCCTGGGAGGTAAACAGTTTCGATGATCTTGGAAGAGATTGACCTGCGTCCGATATCAGCAAGCGGTAGGGCCCAGCAGTATCAATGATCTACTTACCAATGCGGGAGTTTGCCTGGAAGCTTGTAATACTCGACATTGGCACGGACTTTTTCAGAAACCTGTCTTCCATGGGAAAGTCCTCTCTCATAGGGCGTGCCCTCAACGACAATGTGCTGGTAGTACAAAGTACGAGGTACTTCCATGATAGAGGTTTCGGCAGAAGGCATGTTGGAAAGCAGTAGACGATAAGATGAGATTACTGAAGAATATCCAAGTATTACCTGTACTTCCACGAATACTTATATTAAAGAGGTCTGGCGGGGCGTTCTAACGGGTTCCGAAGTGCAGTCGCCAATTCCTCACTGAGCCTGCTAGCGCGTCGCCTGATTGTCCCAAATAAGCCAAATCGGCGACGACCACGGACCACGGCGCTTTCATCGCTACCAAGAACAAAAAAGGCCTTGAGGCGTTGGAAATGATTTTAGGGCGTCGCTAGATCATAAAATCATCGCCCATGTCTTGAGCGACCTGGGCAAGATCAGCGCGACAGCCGGTCCCCTCCTCGGCGGCATGTACCTTTTCGACAAAGGCGCATGCATTTGCATAATGTTTTCCAGCCTGAGAACAGTCCTTGATAAGCTGCAGCGCCCAGTCTCGATAGATAGGGTCCTTTGCCTCGATCGCTGCCATGATGAGCGGGATGGGCCATATCTTGGTCGGCGGTGCTTCTGTTCTGGGCCGCTTGAGCTTACTGTAGAAGCGGCGAGTGATGCCAATTATGTCTTCAGCATGGGCGGTCTCTGCATAGATTATAACTTCTGGCCGGTAGATTCTTGAGGCGTAGATGTGCACGGCATGGAAGAGGGCGTTTGCGGTGAGGAAGATGGATAATACTTTGTTTTCTGCCGCTTTCTCTTCGGTGATACCGGCGAGACCCTAGTTTATCATCAGTAATGTAATTACAAGCAGTAGTGTGATATTATTGTCGACATACCTGGTTTATATCATCTAACGATTCTCTCGTACTTGCCTCTTGGCTATCACCCGCCGTGGTGCGGTCGCCTCTGGATATCATCCCCAAGAGAGCGACCAAGCGACATGTAGCCACATACAAAGGCCTATGAGCCTCATCCCACCGGCGTTCTTCATTCGGGTACAAAAGAGTGTATTCTTGCTGTAGAAAATTGTATGATTTGTCCACAGCAAACATTAATCCTAAGTCGTTGCCCAGACACTGTATGATGCGATCATCGCCTTGTGAAAAGAGAGCGGCGCGAGCATCAAGAAAGCAGAACCAAACTGCCATTCTGCCGTAGACTGATTGCGATTGATCGCCATGGCCCCGACTCTCAAGTAGGCAAGCCTCGAGGCTTAGCATGCGCTTTAGGGAGGCTTTCCTTGAGAGAAGAAGATCTGTCCAGGCGAGGAAGTATAGCGTTACTGACACGGCATCCAGGTCATCATCTCGGGTGATAAGCTGCGGCCAAGTCTGACTGAGATCTTCATCCATGCCCCCAATCTCGAGGTGGACGCCCAATTGATCCCCGAGAGCTACGAGACTCTTTTCGTAGTGTTCCAGGGCACTACTCTCCGAAGCCAATGTTTCGTTGCAGTGGAGGTGAGCAGCTGTCCACGCGTAAAGCGATGATATTACAAACGAATGGCTAGAGTTGAAGCGATTGAAAAAATACGTGTGGTTGTTCCATGTTTGGCCCTTGGAGCTATATTTCGATGCTAGATTCTGAGTATAGTGCTGTGCTAACACCCGATCGGAGACCGTCTGACGGGAACTCGAGGAAAGGCTGCCCGCGTTGAAGTCGGCTGGGGTTTGACCTGACGATTCCATAAACGGAACCCAGGCCTGATCAGTCGCATTTGAAAACACTGCCGCGTCTGGGCTCATATCCCATTGCTGATCTGGATACGAGTCAAATATCCCATCCATCCAAGGCATTGCCGTCGCATCGAGCATTGCGAGTGACGAAGTTTCCAGCGTGTCGGACCCGTTCGTATCGGCTATTGAAAAGGTCATTGGGGTCTGTGGACTCGTCCCTGAACGACTCGGCAGGCTAGGTGTGTTTTTCTTCTTCCCACGACGCCTCGAATGAGTTCTGATCTGATCTGTCTCATCTCTAAACTCAAACAGAGCATGATGTGATGGTTCGTAAGCGCATTTGAGGTGAGAACGTCGACATGGGGAGCAGCGTGGTTTTCTTTGATCACAAGAGAGTTTCCTTCTTGCGCAGGTGGTGCATAGGGACATGGCGGGTCGTTGCGAAGGACGTCAGAGTGGTTGAAGGATTGAAGTGCAAGAGTGCGTCGGTCTTGGACTTTATTTTGAAATCTGGGGTAACTAATGACTAATCGCTGATAAGCCTAACTCGAAGCACGCTAACTTCGGGACAAGCATGACCGGGACTGGTCTTCTTCATATGTCTATATATCATACATGGTTTTTCTCTCTATCTCTCAGTGATTGTGATAGCGTTGTGAAAATTATGGCGCCAGGTAGCAATAGATTCGCCAGTGCATCATTAGGAGAATGTACACCAAAAAGATTTGGTAATCATTCCTGGCTAATTTAAATGAAGTCTTGTACACAAAGACATCGACAGAACCTATGAGCCAGCGAGAATGACAGCAAACCTTCAACATATGACTCGTGATCATATGAATGTTCATCAGTTCGGGCTTTTCCACCAACGCTCACCAAATATACCTAAACGAGCCCTGCTGCCAATCCGTAAGATCCAAATCATCCCTAGAAATGTTTACGTTGCAGATTTCCTGAACCTCACGGCGACCTCGACGGTGGTTCTGATACCTAATGTAGATACTGAGAGAATGATTAGTAGCCGTTGGGAAAGTGAAATGATAATCTCCTTACAGCAGAACGACTTCTAACACAATCATGGCAGAGACTGAGGAATAGAAGCCTCTGAAAGCAGTCTGGTACTGTGGGGCCTCGTGTGTGATGAAGAATTGAGGGCCGGTAAATTGACCAAGACAGTAGCCTAGAAACATCATGACCTGCAAGTGTTATCATGGCCGGTTCAGTCTAGATCGGGTACGTTTGGAGGCTTACACTGGCGGTGGATTTCTTGGTGAATCCTGCGATGTTGGAGGAGAGCATACTCATTCCAAGTCCGAAAGGGACTGTATTGACATAAATGACTGGAGGCAAGTATGAGTGACAGTTCTGAACTACAGAGTAAGAATCTTATACTTACTATAAAAAGACGCAAGTCGACCCTGGTGGTTAGATTGCGGAAGGTCTAAGTCAGGTCAGATACCAAGAGCAGATATTAATGATGGCGGAGACTCACTGTCCACCAATACGGCACCTACCAGGACGATGAGGTTGGTTGCGATCATAACGTAGCACCTAGTATTCTTGAAACGAGTGCAGAACCAGCCACTACATGAAAAAGGTCAGCAAGTAGCCATGGATATGCAAAGTTGGATACTCACGCAAAGACTACCGAGATGAGGTGGATGGTGTTGGACGGCATGCCCATCAAAGTGGCCTGACGGCTTGAGTAGCCGAGGGTTTGGGTCAAGACGATCTTGGAGAACTGGGATTTTGTCAGAGTGTGATATTTTCACGAGTCTATCTCGCTCACCGATGTTAGACCTCCGCCTTGCAAGCATTGAAGAAAGGCGTGTATCGCTAGTATCCACGGCTGGGGATCCATGAGGCATTCCCGGACCTGGTTCCATTTATACTCGGTGTTTTTGATACCAGTGTGGTTCTTAAGCACCTGTAATTTGGTTAGTATATAGATCGTTGTTGCACAAAGGGACCTTACTCTATCGGTAGCGATCTCCCGCTCCATCTTACTGAAGAACCATGCACTTAGAGGCGACGCCGGAACACCAAAAAAGACAACAATACCCCAAAACATCGTCATCGGCCCGAAAACGAGGTACACGACTTGCCAGACGGCATACTTGGAGCTCGAATGATCTTTACCCGAGAGGCCGTATGTAATGGCATCAGCCATGAAAGAACCGACAGCACTGGCAGACCACCACAATGATGTGCGGAGAGGCTGCTCCTCTCGTGTCCAGTATTGAGAGATTAGGATAGTGAGGATAGGTGACATGCAAGATTCGAAAACACCGAGGAAGACACGGTTGACGCAGAGTGTTGCAAAGTCTTTTGTGAATGCCGTCGTGCACGCGGTAACACCCCAGAGAAAGATCATCACGCCAAAGTATCGTCCGCTGCGAAGCGATTAGGAGACATTAAGCAAGACAAGATAAATTTAGGGAATTTCAGGAAAGATGAAGACTCACATGGGAAGCTTCTGCATCAAGAGAGAGCTGGGATACTGCCAGACCAGGTACCCCAGGTAGAAGATTGAGGATGACCAGCTATATTGCTGCCCCACGAGGTTCTGTATGGATGTCAGTTGTTTTTCTGTGGCGATATCCGAATTGCAGCTGCGATTACCAGGTCTTCCTTGATGCCAAAGATGGAGGCTTCGGACAAAGCGACTTTGTCCATGTAGTTGAGGACGTATGTGAAAGCCATCTATTTTCATTTGCAGTCAGTTTCTCATGCTCAAAGATTCATAGATCACCACTTACCATGGGCAGCAAGATCAGGTCGAGCTTCCATCGGACCCTCGCGTCTTCCTTGGAGCTGTACACGATCCCAAGTGGGGGAGATACCAGTTCCTCCGAATGCTTCTCATCATCATCCAAAGTAGCAGTTGGTTTATGACCGCTAGCTGTATCTTCAACCAACTCGCCCATCCCGACAGTCGAGTTCGTCGGCATGGTTGTAACGGGCTTGAGGTCTTTATCCATTGTGTTGACTTGTGAATGCACGCTCATAATGACACCTTAACAAGTGATAGGCGTTGATTGTTTGCGATTCGCTGCCATTTATATCGCGTGGTCATGTCTGTGCAGATACTGGCTGTAGCACCGAGGATGGTTCTTCTTGGCGGGGATGATAGCGCTCGCTGAGATGGCTCAGAAAGGTATAGCCCAATCCGGGGTCGCCCGTTTGTCCGTTTTGGGCCGAGTGCGCGAGATGGCAAGATAGCGCTCTTGAGATCTATGGGGAAGCCTGTTATCGACTTTTGCCATTGTTGACTCGAGTATTACACTAAGGTCGTAAACGATTTTCAAACAATGAAGAAATTGGAAAATATGTCTTGTCGTTATATGGTTTCATTTAGTTATGTACATTAAAACCCATCGCCAATTTCTCCCCACTAGCTCGTATCCATAACCATCATTTCGCAATTCTACAATCTTTACTTCGTATGCTCTTCAGTAACGAGTCGGCTTAAAGCCTCCTCTAGGGAAAGGCACAATATTCTCCTCAGCAGTATGCTTCACCTTTCCCATCGAGAGAGAGAACTTCCCCTGGTCAAAGATGCTGTACACATTGCGCATGAAAGGGTCACCAAAGAGAGACACGGAGTCCCCACGAGAAGCAGCGAACACTCCACAGGTGCCATCAGGGAACTTTGACACGATGCCATAGAGCGGCACCTTGATAGTGCCGTGAACGCCAAACTCGACAGCGATGTACCCGTCGTTGCGCTTGGTGTCGGCGTACTTGCAGTCAACCACAAAGTACTGCTGGCCAAAAGGCTGTACCTTGGCATTGAAAGCGCGGAGGATAGGAGGCATGGTCTTGTCTGTGAGGTACCAGCTCGCAGTACCACTGTCGATCAGCACCGGAACACCGACGTTCTTCTTCCCGTATGTTTCCTTTGTGCGGTTATTGCCCTTGGTGAGGAAGACCTCAACAGAAGTGACGTTAACCGAGTTGGTCTGGCCATCGCTGAGCTCCATGTTGAAAGGGTCGACCATGGGCACGGTGATTAGATCACCGTCAATCTTAGCCTTGTCGTAAGCACCACCAAGGAGCATCCTGGCGTTGGCAGCTTTCTTATCATCGGGCCCAAAGTAGATGCTCGTCGCGAGGTAGTTGATCTTGGATGCGTTCTTCAGCTCCGGCAGGAAGTACGATGAGAACCTGTCAATGCACTTGGGGCCAGCAAATGAGCACTCCAACGATAGACCTGTTTCACCGCATGTCAGTTCGGCATCTTCACGATGGGATCACTTTTTCCTACCAAGAATTGTGTTGATATCACCGCTCAGCTTGTCGGGGAAACTATAGTCGGATGTCATGCCAAAGTACATGTTCTTGGTTGAAACATCGCCTACAACAATGGTGTCCTCCAGATAATCGCCCTGACCGACGTAGCCTAGGGCGTCGGCGAAGCCGGTACCTGCATAGCGGGATGTCCTACGACGATGATTAGCGACAGAAATTAGAGGGACAAAGGAGCATACTTGGATGTTTTGTTGTTAAACGTGCCAAAGGTCTTGCAATTATTTCCCTTCTTTTTGCAGACCTCATTGCGAGGGTCTAGGAAGGAATATCGCGGGCTGCCCGTATCGATCTTGAGATACTCTGTCTGCGGCGGTGTGCCAACCTGGAGCTTGGCATAATACGCCGTCAGGCCCTCATCGCGAGATAACGGGACGGAGATAACGCCAGCAGGAGTCTTGCTCGCGGCAGCGATGCCAGGGGAGACGAGAGCTGCAGCGACGGTGGCCAAAGTGAAGAGAGCCATGGTTGTAAGTTACTTGGGCTGTCGTGGATGCGTGATCAAACTTGCGCGATGTCTATCAGACTATATATAACCATGCTAACTAACCAACCCCGGCCCATGTGAAGTCATGCGGCCTAGACCGTTCGTCGATACGAGATTCTTAGTGCATCTCATTCCTGATCTGCCGACCTCGCTGTGATGCCATTGGTGGTAGAGGTGTTTGCTAGCCGGTTTTGGGAAATTAATTCGTATGCGGAGCCCGGCATTCCATCCATTCCCGCGCGGAAAATCAAAGCGCAGACTATCTATAGACTATGTAACACTGGAACGAGGCGGAACGAGGTCATGCTCTTGGCCATAAAGAGAGCAAGAAACTTATTTTTACGATACTCTCTGGCCTACCTGGTCAATCTACACGACTGTTCTCATTATGTCCCTCAAACTCTTCCAAGTGATTGCCGTCTTGGCTGCTTCTGCCCATGGTCTCGCTGTTCCAGATAGCCAAGGCGCTGCCTTTAGCGTCGATGCTTTTCCGTTGACACCAGAGGAATTCGATCCTGTTGCTGAGAGGCAGCGGCTTGAGGCGAAATACTCTGCGATCCATGGTGACATCATAGAAGCGCGCAGCGTGAAGCAGTCGGGCTCCGTGAAAGTGAAGCCTTCCTCGGATGGCAATTCATTCTTCGTCCCTACAGTCGTCGGGAACCAGACTTTCAAGATGATTTACGACACTGGATCTGCCGACCTGTGAGTGCCCCAATTTTCCGTATCGCGTACCAAGACTAACATCCCATTTCGCAGATGGGTGTATTCCAACGAGTCTTCTATCTTCCAGAGCGAGGATCACCCAACCTATGCCCCAACTTCATCCGCGCACCTTCTCAAGAACTACAATTGGTCCATCACGTACGCCTTTGGCGACGAAGTCAGCGGCGTCGTCTACACCGACACGGTCAAGGCAGGCCCCGTCGTAGCCCAAAAGCAGGCCGTGCAAGCCGCCACCGTCATCCAAGCCGAGTTCGCCTCGGATGGCATTCTTGGTCTGGCATTCAGTACCATCAACACCGTCAAACCCAAGAAGCAAAAGACTTTCTTCGAGACTCTCCTGCCCACTCTCAAGAAGAAGGCCTTTGCTGCTAATCTCAGGGTCGATGGCAAGCCTGCGACTTGGGATTTCGGATACATCGATGATACCAAGTTCAAAGGTAAAGTGGCCTATACCCCCGTTGTCAGCACCAAGTACTGGTCGATGAACGTGAGCACCTATGCCGTTGGCAAAGGCTCGTTTACCAGTAGCAAAAAGAAGGTTGGCGAGGTCATCGTCGACTCCGGGACGACCCTTGTTTATCTTCCTGAAGCTGTCGTGAACGACTACTACAGCCATATCAAGGGCTATAAGCTCCAGGAGGGAGGCTCTCGCACATTCCCGTGCAATAGCACTGTTCCAGATTTTCACTTCAAGATTGATAGCACAACGCTCTCTATCCCTGGGCGGGATGTTAACTATACTGTATATGACCGCGCTAATCGTATCTGTGGTGGAGCAATCTCTACTCAGCTTAATAGCAAGTACTCTGTGCTAGGAAATTTGTTCATGAAGAACTACTATATTGTTCACAGTCAGGAGGCTACTCCGAAGCTTGGATTTGCGGCGCATTGATCATTCAACCGGACTACTGGGAAAGACGGAGACTGGGTATTTACGATTTGTTGGCTGTAGATTGATGCCTACTCGTCAAATATATTGGTGGTAGTTTGGGACCTTGATGTCTTTATATTTGAACTTTGGATATTCTTTAGGCTCGGCATCGAATCTTGATTATAAATTATAAGTAAAATGAGATATTGTGGTATATATCAAGACATCGTAGTGCAATGGGTCAAGGATGATCTTTGTCATCGGGTATTTGTTGATACCGTCATCTTGTTCCATCCAGTCGTCACTGATATATGCGAAGAAGAACTGACAAACAGAAGGCAGCTCTAAAAATGTTTAGATGGCATGTAGAGTCCTTGCATCTTTACAACGTTCCTATCCCTACCCATGTGTGCTAACAGCCCAAAGTGCAATCTTACTTGGGGCAATCGGCTACTTAGTTACGTATTTGCATAGCTCATCTAAAGTCGTTGGCTCCTGGCCTTTCTGTATCCCTGGGAAAGCGTCTAACTCATCGAGGCTGCCCTCACTTTCAGACTCGTCTTCACTTTCTCTCACCCCATCCAAACTGGAGGTGTAAGTCCTCTCTTCTGGATCTTCTAATACCACTCCAATAGCACGTAGTGCGCACTTACGGTTATCATCCAGAGGTCCAGCCATTTTTCTTAACACTTTCATCATTCTTCTGACATAATACCCTTCCAGAAACTCTACCACGCTTTCATCTCGCCTTTGGAACTCTCTTGCGAATTCTTCATCGAGATCATCAAGCTTTTCCAGCAAAAGCCGATCTTCATCCAGTACTTCCATTCTCTCATCATCGTCCAAAACTTCCATGCTTTGCCTTTGGTCAATATATGCGCAGGGCCCCACATGCCTGATTCCCAAGAGATTCGTTGTAATTATGTGTGCAGCGCATCTGGCTAAATAGGATGCGTCAACGCTGATTTCTGCGTCGTGAATCAGGTCGATCAGGTAACAGATCCTCTGGACTATTGTGTCATCCCAAATCGGTACATATGCCATGCCAGCCACGAATCCAGAAAAGAGAGATGCCAAAGGTCGGTTAAAGGAGCCTGATACGCAGGGGCAAGGAAAATCGGACTCCATCTCCGTGTTACATATTTTGGTGATCAGACTAATCACTTCGCTAGTCCAAAGACACGGCAAAGTGATTTCAGACCATGCAAGAGAGCTATGAATGATCCAGCCAATCCTTCCTCCAAAATAATGCAATACCGAAGTCTCGAAACCGCCAGTCTCGTATTTCAGCCTGAGTTCATGCTTCATCAGCCAATCCAGGTATCTTATTCCCTGTTCGAGCGGAAGCTCTATCCAGGGATATTCAAGAGCTGGGCTGCGTAATAGAAGTGGCTTGAGAGCACCCTCATCCGACGGCTTAATGTCAAACTCATGGGCCAAGCAACAGAGTTGTGGAGAGAGCGTTTGTTCAAAAAGGCCTCCCATGTAGGAGCCTGAGCGAGATGGCTTAAGACCACTGCTGAAGTCGAATCCCCGGCTTGTCGATTCGCCGGCTCTTGATTGTAACTCCTCCCACAGTGCACCAGCGGTAGCGTCAGGGAGTGAATCGACGGTGACTCCATACCGTTCTTTGACTGCGGTCGGTAGCAATGCAAGGCAAAGATCCCGCAGTCGTCGCCTACGGTTCTCTAAGTGATTGAACAACAGCCTTCGGCCTCTCAATGAACATTCGCTTAAGTCTGCTGGTGCCATAACGTCAATCGGCAGGGGGCAATCAGCCTCTAGAAGAAGTTCCAGCAGATCAGCACAATGACACTCTTGGCAAAAAGTCCACTTGTCTGGTTGGGTACATGCTCTCTTGGTTAAGTTTATGGCAATCCACAGAGGAGTGACAGATAGAGCCTGGTTATGTTGCAGAAGGATGTTAAGCCCTTCTGGCCAGGCGATACTGACGTGAAATATGTTGCGTCCATACATATCTGTTTCCAGAATCCCAGGAGGGAGTCGGACACCCCTTGTGAGGGCCTCGAGGGTTTTGAGGTCTCGCTACATAACTGCCCGAAATATGTCATTAAATCCAAAAGCTAGGTCATAGTTATTAGCCATGATTCGAAGGGGCATGGTAAACAGCGGGATACCTTCGGCGATGTCGGGGTTTCCGCCCCAAACTTGCGATAAATCATTATCCAACAGATCTGTGGACCCTGAAGACCCAGTCTTGGTATGGGCAATATCAACACCATAGAAGGATGTATCAAGTGACGCAATGAAGTTATGCAACGTATAAAGCATTGTCAAAGACTCCGGATACCACAGATCCTGAAGGATTATTCTACTTTCTGTCAGTGGAAGGAAGTAAGATCGACGGTAGAGGCCTTACTGTTGGTGAAAATTAGAGGCACTGATTGGGACCCCAATGTCAAACATGTACGACAGAAGCGATTGAATTGACACAATAACGTCCTCGAAATCCATTTCCTCTCTTGGAAGCAGATAGATCATATGTCTTCGAAAGAGCTTACGATTATGCTAACATCATGTTTTGTAAGTTCACGACCAGGGAAACTCACACTCATGGATATATGGACAATATTATTCCCATTGTCGTCCACATCCCACGGTGACGCAGCACCGGACCTATAAATACTTCTGAGCTCGTGTATCAGGATTGACCTCTCTTCTCTTAGATCCACCCGCTTGTATTGTTCCCTTTCATTGAGGTACATGTCTTCAAAGTCATGAAACACTTGAAAAGCCGGACTGGATTCAACGATGTTGCATGGCTGTATCCCAAAAGAAAGACGATATGCCCCAGCGGGATGCTCTCGAGTCAGCGACATGGAAATGCTCCGGTAAATCCAATACCGAAGGCCAAGATAGGTGAAAGTAGTTTTTGATGCTTGGAGGGAGCGGCGGAAAAAGATGCAACCAGGACGATGGCGTTGTCGTTTATTTTCTGCTTTCGAGATTACCCAACCTCCCCAGGATCGATCAATGTAGGATGATTCCTGATGAATAGAACGAGTAGTAGGGTCAGAGCAGGTGCACTGAGGGTCATTCAGTCTCTTTACCATTCTTTCTCCCCCCTGGGAATTTCGTAGATAGCGAGGTTTTACAGCCTTATCGTACGTGTGGCCGCCAGTGGTAAGGCCCGGAAGGAGGTTTTCCTGGACGCATCCAGACATTATTGCCACATCTCTTTCAGTACATTGAACAGATGGGCCGATACTGTCGAGCTGCCTGGCAATGGTGGCTAGCATGTTGTGCGTGATGTTATCATTAGCATTGGTATAGGTTTTCAAAACTCGCAAGTCTTCGCTGATACGAATGTTGATATCGCTTTGTTCGATTAGCAAAAGCAGAACAGGGATATTTGTTGAAATGTCTCACAGGGCCACAAGTTGGGATTTGCAGTTCGAAAGCCCTCGATTAACTCCGTCCGCGGACAATGCATGGCGATGACCAAGCTTCAATGTGCTCGACTGAATGATGAAAAGGTTTGACTCCAAAAGGGTAAGACTTTGGCTGGCGACCTCAATGTCTTGGTGTCGGCCTTTGACGATATTGAAATAACTGCTAAGACCGCTGCAGAGGGTCAGGCCAAGAGATACAAGGCCAGCGACGCCGCTAGCGATGGAAAACGGATCGGCCATATTGAAATTGGCAGGTTTGCAAGAGGAAGAACCAAGCGACTGATGGGAAGCGGGGAAGTTGACTCTTGAGTATGTAGGCTTACTGCAAGGCAGACTAACTAAGTTCTCTGTGGTGGTGTAAGGTCTCATCAGCCACAAGTCTCAACTGCCGATAACATATCTATGCAAGGCAGACAAGCCAGCCAGAAACTCAGATCGGGCGATCAATCAAAACGTGCCAACACATCGATCGCACCGCAGGCCAGCCTAAAATGTCAATTATACAACATAGCTAACCACAGCTATAAAGATTTATCTGCTGAGGGTTGAAAAATGTCTTAGATGTATAAATGGTATTCCTGATAGAATTTGTACTATTAATCTCACAACTGAGGGTGAAATGGCCAGGCTTGATTTCAATAGAACCAACACCCTGTTTATCATAGTCTTGATGATGTCTTGTCTAGTGTCTGGCGTACCAGTATGCCATGGAGGCATCTAATGCGTACACAAACGGCGGTTGAAGCTCACACGGTTCAAAAGGCATCCAAGTGAAACCGCCACTGATGCTTACATCACGCGCCTCACACGAGGAAGTTCAATATTCCCAGGCAGTCACAACAAGCGAAGGTCTCACTTCCCTTGTCTTTGGCGATTATGGGCCGCTTCAAAAGCCGTAGTCAAGCGAGTACTCCTCGGGTTAACGCCCGTTGTTGCGAGAAAAAGGCTCCTTGGTCTTGACGAATCTTAGGACCCTTGAACAGATTGAGAATTAGTGTTGTCAATATTAAGCCAATGGTCAAGTTCAATGCGATGTTGGCTGATTCCTGATTGGTCTGGCGTCGGCTAGTATCCGTGCGCGCCAGCCACAAGGCTTTCTAGATCGTTAAAGAAGGGTCTTTCAGCTCGCCACGCGATCGTTTGAGACATTGATATGATCTAGACCATGTCTGAGCAGCAATTTTGCCGCCATCTCCAGTAGGTATCAAGCGGTCAAGCCAAATGTACTAAAAGAAATACGCTAGGCTTTCAAAATACATAAGTATTTGGATGTCCGCCAGATATCTAGATACCCACACATCCTCAAGCTATCAATTCTTTCTAGCCCTTACAAAAGGTACCCCGCCTTCCCAGAACTTCACCATGACTATTCATCCTTCTACACGCCCTCACCAGTATGTTTCGGCCCTGAGGGTCGAAGCGTCAGGTTCCAAATCCTTCCCGCCGGGAGCCTGCAGTGATGCTAGCCCAGACATGGGTAGCCCGGACTGCAATGACGGGCAGGACGGAGATTATACTTACGTCGTCAAGTCATTCACCTCGGATCCATTTCAGGCTATCACTGGCTTGAGTATTGTTATTACTGGCAGCTGTGATTATCCCGAACTCGGCGATATCGCAAAAGGGGCTGGCGGTGACTACCGTTATGTCATTACATCGCAGAACTTGAATTTGCCTACTAGGATTGGTGACGTTCAGCTTTGGAGATCCCAGGACGATTCTGTGTCGCTTTCTGACGTGGCTGCGTTTGGCTGGGACGGAATATCTACAGATATCAATCATCGGAGGAGTGGAGCGTACTTGTATCTAGTATGGAAGAATGTCCCGGCTTGAGTTCATTCTATCTCTACCAGTTATCATCTGGAGTCTTTTATCGGTCAGCCCGGTTTTCAAAGCCAGCATATGAACCAAGAGCTCTGTTGGATACGAATGATGAAGAGTGGCAGACACTTTCGATAGACAGGTCAAATTCAAGACTGTCAATTGTCAACTGGCATTAACTTTTTTCTCATAACTTCGCAATATTATCAGGCTGTGGGTCAGATGCTTCGCCTGCTGTCGATAGCTGTGACCGAGAGCTTATATCACCACCATCTCGGAGAACTTAGCAACAACACCATACACATCTATTCAACAAAAACTTTCACCCGCCCCAAGTTTGAAGATAAACCGTAAGGTGAATCCATATCGCCCTCTATATGAGAAGCAGCCCTAACAGCAGGAAAAAAACTCCCATGTCGACTGTAAGTATAGCAAACCGTAATCTCAACAGATCTTGCAGCCTCTCCAAATCTCTTTTTGGCATAATTACCTGTCCCTTCAAAGTCCCACTCCAATGAAACGATCTTTCCGGCACCGGGAGGAACTTCAACGCGTACCTTGAAAGTTACTATGCTGCCTGCTTCAACTCTGACGTCCTTTTTGCCGTTGACACTAAGTTCTATGACAGGTTGGAGGCCTTTCCTTTCCGAAGCCGCAGCAGGAAGTTCTACTTGAGTATTTCGTATGGTATAGTTGGTTGGAATGCTGCGATATGTCCCGGTTTCGCACCAGATACTCAAGTCTCGCAGGTGCTGCTCGTAAAGGCCTGTAAAGTCCACCACTTTGGAGCTCTTGGGACCTACAACGGGACCCATTTGATGATCCGCATTCTCAGTGTAATGAAGTTGAAACTTATCATCGGCTTTATCCCCATATACCTTTCTGACTTGTTGTTTGTACCAATCTGCATGCCACGGGAACGCGTCAATGTCCATCAAGTTATCCATGACGATCATCTTGCCCTTGAACTTGCCCGAAAAGGTAGCGCCACCACTTGCAGACCTTGCAATCTGCTCTGCCACACGCACAGACCGCTGAGGATAGATGGGTGCTCCGTCGTAGTCACGGAGATAGTCATAGCCGTAGAACCCTGGGCGTTTGGGAACTGAGTAGCGATGGAGTGCGTGCATGGCTAGAAACATACGGTTGCTTATTTGGACTTTAGTCCCTTGTTGTAAAATTGAGAGGAGGGCAGGGTCATTATTCGGGTGAAGGGTGATAGTCTTGTCGTTACTGTTATCGCGACCCTTGGCAGTAATCTTACCAACAACTTCGCCATCTGCAGAGATGATATTGATGTCGAGCCAGTAAGTTCTCGCTGATTTCGGAGCCGTGTCGAGGGTGAGCTCAACAGGGACCTGATTGGCGTCACGCCGTATAGAGATGATGGAGGTCTTGTAGTCCAGCATCTCCTGGCGGAATATCTCACCAAGTCTTGAATCCTCTTTGCCCAGATATCCAGGCTTGTTCCAGAAGTCATCGACGTAGCTGGGATCCATCCTCATAGCGGCCGGTCCAGACACACTCCTGATTGTTTCCCAAAGTGACTCAGAAGCCCCAGTTTCATCGAAGCTTTCCCATCCTTTGATGGGAACACCAAGCGCCGTGGCTTCTTCAAAGACACTCGACTCGGTGGGGTTCAAGCTCGAGTAGATATCCCCACTACCACCAGGCTTAAGCGCATCTTCGATCTCGGCGCTCTTGTTCTGAAGGACAAGACCTGCGAGAGCACGGATAGACCAGTTATTGATGGAAACTGGTACCGCCTGGACAAGCGTCACGGCACCAGACCATATACCTACTGTATTCTCCATCGCCCCAACAGTGACAAGAGAACCACCGCTGCCCCCGTAGATATACCCATGGATCTTGTTGGTCTTGGGCTTGTAGTACTCTCGTGCGATCATCATACCAACCTTGGCTGCAGCTGCATCACCGCGGTAAGTTGGCCTACCAGACGCACGAACGGTATATCCTCCGCTGTCTGCTCCAAAGCCAATTTCTCGATCAGACGCAGTTGAGTTCTGTAGTGGAAAGACGAGTTGGAAGAAACGCCCCTTCCATCCCGTTTTAGGAAGGTAGATGTTGAAGTCAACGGCGGTCCCTTCAAAATGTCCTGAGACTCGAAGATGAGGGATCGGTAATGTCTCATGAGTCTCATCGTCGAGTATGGGCCGGGAGTAGAGAGGATCAACGCAGTCTTCGGTGATTATCCATACACCATCAACTTGGATGCATGGATCGCCGGTCAGCTGTGGCGTGGCTGGCAGTATGGTAGGTGAGGGGGACAAGACGCTCTGTGCCGAGTTGAACCAAGTCCTAATACAACTGTTATTAATTCTCTCGTGCGAGTTCGGTCGTCAAAAACTTACAAGGCTCGGAGAACGTTTAAAGATACCATGTTGGTAAGATTGGTTCTACAGTAAAGAGAATACTGTGAAGGATAAAGTAGATTGGGTGGCTTTACCCATCTATCGATCTAACCTTGTAATGGCTTATATACATAGCTGCCTCGGATAGCTCGGGCGTTAACGACTTTACCAACACACGGAGTAAGCACCTCAGTTGACACTAGCGTTGGCCCACTGGTCGTATTTGACCGAGAATTATGTGATTGGACAACGCCCAAGAGCCAAGGAGCACGAAAACATCTGATCCCCGTGCTTATGCATCAGAAAGGATTAGTCTAGAGTCTACTAAGCCCGTGATAAACTTGGCCCAGTCTTCTTGCCACCAGGTCTGGAGGTTCAAATAGTTGTTATCAATGATCGTTTGGCTAACTATGAAGTAACAATACAAACACCTAAGCATATATTCCACCTTTAAACAGCGCCTTAACTCCAAGTAGATGGCCCGAACGTCTCATTGGTGCCCAACTTCCTCCACGGAGTACCCATACCATCTGCAGTCGTGCCCTGGACGTTATTTCCCCACCAGCTAAGGCTGGCGCCCGGAAAGACGAGGGCGAAAAAGATTACAATGGCAGAAATCGCGAGACCAGAGTCAAGTGCCGCGGACAGAACGTAATTATACTGTTCACGTTAGCCACACTGAGCCTCGACGGAAGATTTCATGGCAGACTCACCTTTGCCCACCAATGCGGGTACTTTCCACGGATCCACTTGTTGAAAATGAACGAGACTGCAAACGCGGAACTGTAGTTAATACCAGTAGCTGGAGGCACGTTTCCAGTACCGGCGAAGAAGAGGGGCCAGTGAAGGTTACGCAGCAACCTGCTGTTGGGATACTTCTTTTTGAGGAAGAACGTCACCACTGGTAGTAGCGCTCCTAGCCAGAACAGGTGCAACAATCCAGAGTAGATCTTACCCACGCTGTACAAACGCGCTGGACCGACTGCTCCCCAAACGATACTTGACGAGAAATTGACGCGACCTTGAGGACAGGTGTACTTGTTGGGTTGGTCGCTCTCACAGATGTCCTTGACATGGTGCAACATCCACAGAACAACAGCATTCTGGGTGAGAGATCCAACGATGCACGCCGTCAACTGTGCGGCGAATAGGGTACGACGAGGTATCTTCATGTACAACCCGAGTTTCATGTCTGAGGCAAAGATCATCGCTTGGCTTAATCCCGTGTAGGCGTAGAACTTGAAGATGAGCATGACGACTGGCTTTCCTGGAATGGCGTAGCCTGAGATGATCTCACCGAGAACAGTGAGGACGTTGCTGTTGAGATTGGCGACGGCGTAGACACTTCCGGTGGGGATGAGGTAGAAGGCAGCGAGACCGAAGGCCAAGAAGACACCCCAAACGGGCATCTGTGTATCATACACTTCTTGCACCATGATGGTGAGGCCAAGAACAATAGCGGTCAATGCGGCGTACCACCACCAAGGAGCGTCTGGGTATCGTTCAATCAGTCGAGCATGAATATCCTTCTTGCGCTGGGGATTGAAAGCGCCCACGATCTGCTTCCAGTAATTTAGAAAGATGTATGTCGGTACGCAAGTCATTGTCGCAAAAGAAACACCGTAGCTCAGAGCGAAAGTGACTGGCATGAAAATGGGACTGTAGTCCTTGTAGTCTTCCGGTGAGAAGTTTCCATGTCGATCAACGACGCGCGACGCATTGAAGACATTACCAGTGTTGTCGTAGATGTCACCTCCAGAGAAGGGGAGGTACGCTGTGTACCAAGTGTTTGTGTAATACAGAATTGGTGTGACGAGGGCAAAGAGGATGACCCATCCGGCGAAGACGTTGGCTTGTGCCCAGAAGGGGACAACGAGAGGAGAGCCGTTGTATGCGATTTGAGACCAGTCGAATGTTGTTGGGAGGTAAGCGAGACCGGTTGACATGCCAAACAGGTTGTTGACGACGATGTTGTCTATCAGAGGTTAGAATGCAGTGGTATAGATCAGCTGTGCGATGAACTTACTTGGCGCAGCCCAGCAGATGAACGCAAAAGTGCTCAGTCCAGTGAAGAGAAATCCAGGAAGCCAGTACTAATGAGCAATCAGCCCCAACATCATACAGGAGAAACAAGAGGAAGCACTCACCCATAGCCAACCACCAGCAAAAATATAGACAAAGAACCGATACCTCGAGATACTCCACCCATCAGCCTTCGGGTTCGCCCTCCCATGCAACGTCTGAAACAACGCCGCATTAGCCAGCGTCGAAGGCCAAACCATATGCGGCGGCTCAACGATAAACCTATAAGCCATACCCGCCATTCCAAGACCAAACAGCTGCATCGTAAGCGCGAGCAAGAACTGATACCCAACAGGAGTCTTCAACCCCAAGAACGCAGGCGCAACTTGAGCTTGGATGATATCCGTCGCCCAGGATGGTCCGAACGAAAGGTTCGACATGATTGTGATGAGGGCATGCTCTTTTATGTTGAAGTGATGATCTGGATTAAGCGCAATTTCTCTCCCGAATAGTGTGATTCTCATTATAGGGAGGGCGTGCGCAAGGGCTCGTCCGGCTGGATATGCGACTAATTGTGCGACGAGCGATGAGATAGTCACACTGGGATATCTCATCGAAAAGAACTGATTGATTCCAGTGCCAAGGATTGTGAACAGAAGACCTAGTGTCCACGCCCGAAGTGTGTTGACTGGCATAGAGGGATCGTCGACATTGGGGACATTAGCTCTGACTTCAGGCTGGGGTGAGTTGTCCGAGTCAATGTCGTAGTGCTCATCTATACCACTGATGGCGAAGGCAGTAGCTTTGTCGGGGTTGTCGATGATTTCTTCAGACGTGCCTTCAATGGTCCCATCTTCTTGTCTTGAGGGCCCCAGGTTGTCGGCGTATTCGACTTTGGGTGCCATGATGGCCTACTTTGTCACGAGATGAACCGTATAGAAAAGGTGAGAAATGAATAGAGGGATGACTGTTGAAGCAGCATTTCTTGGCGCGAATGTCTCGGCATTTTATAACTTTGTCTTATCGCGAGTAATGTCACATTCGATGCAACTCCCCTCCCCGGATTTCGGCAAACGTTAGTTTATCAAGCCCCTCATGCAAGAAGAAGGTCCAAGCGATGGAGTTATTTGAGCTAGCGTGTGATTGGTCACCGGATCATCAGGTCCTTAGCTTCGGGGTTGAGGAGAATAAATTGCTACGCTACCTTATCTTGACTATCGATTAGTTCTTGATTAATGGTTGCCACTTGGGAATGATAAATGAGGCTTATTGCGGGGTAATTGACGTGAGGAAGCTCCAGCCTTGATTTGTCACGAGATATCATATCAGCTCCGGTTACGGGCGTCATGTCACTAATAAAACGGCCAGCTTGAGCGTCTGATAGCACCTCTTTGTTCTCAACCCTTATCTTTCATCTTAGTCCGAAGTTAGTTCTTTCAATCATGGCCAGCACAGTAGCACCCTTGAACAAGGACTCGTCCATCCTCATCATCGGAGCGTAAGTCTCAGCCCCCACCAATACACCATCAAGGCTAATCCCCAGTTCTGATTCTAGAGGCACATTCGGTATCAGTACAGCCTACCATTTAGCTCAGCGTGGCTATACCAACATCACTTGTATCGACCGCCACCCATGGCCCAGTCTAGACTCTGCTGGTCATGACTTGAACAAGGTGATGCGTACTGAGTACGACGAACCACTTTACACACGACTCGCTTTAGAAGCACTCGACGCTTGGAGAGATTCAGAATGGCACGATGTATTTTTTGAGACGGTAAGTTGCCGATCTTTATAGCCTTCCTTGCGACTTAGACTCACAAAAGCAGGGACGTATCACTACTACGACAGGCGACAAGAAAGCCGAATCTTTTCTTGAAAAGTCATATGAGAATCTCAAAATGGCAGGAAAGGCTAGCAACTTAGAGCTTATAAGTGGCAGAGACGAGATTGTTAAACGTGTTCCCCAACTGAAGGATGCAGCCGGGATTGAGAACTGGAAGGGCCTTTACAATAGCCTCGGCGGATGGGTCCACGCTCGAAAAGCTCTGGAGAAATGGGCATTTCAATGCGAGAAGATGGCCGTAGAGTTCGTCTCAGGTCTTGGCGGTACTATGGCTGGCCTCGAGCTCGATACCTCCGGTTCAATGACTGGAATTCGTGTCGCTTCTGGTGAGGTTCTTCGTGCAGATCACTACATCCTAAGCACAGGCGCTGCATCGCCACAACTACTGCCCGAGCTATCGCAGCAGTTATGGTCGAAGTGCTGGACTTTGGGTCATATCCAGCTTACGGATGAAGAGGCTGCTGAGTGGAAGGGAGTTCCTGTTATTGATAACTATGAGCTTGGGTTCATGTTTGAACCAGATCCAGATACCAGTGGGTTGCACTTCATATTACAACTGTCCGAAGTATGACTGCTAATTCTAATCAGAGCTAATCAAGATCTGCGACAACAATCCCGGATATCAATATCAAAAAGGCACCTTCGTCGATGAGAAAGGTAACACGACTCACTACTCGATTCCCCGGTACTCAAGCGATCATCCTCAAGATGGCATCCCCCATGAAGCTGAAGTCGCCATCAGAAAGTTCATCAACACCGTCATGCCCCAATTCTCCGACAGGCCCCTCCTAGATGCACGAGTATGCTGGTGTACCGATTCACCCGATGCACATTGGCTCATTGATCGCCATCCCAAACATAAAGATCTTCTTCTCGCAACAGGCGATTCTGGACACGCGTTCAAGATGTTTCCGATTATTGGAAAGTACATCGCTGATGCGCTGGAAGGCCGTGATACTGGATTGAGGAAGGAGTGGGCTTATGGAGGACGGGTTGCGAAACCGGCTTCGCATCGACCTGATACTGAGATTAAGGACTTGAGGGATGTTTTGGATCTCAAGAAGAAAGTGAAACTCTAAATGATCATTGGAGCTATGGCTACCAATCCGCTTAGTGGGTGCAATTGTGTCACTAAGTGATAAACCTTGAGATGCTTCTTCTATATGACAAGAAGGTAGATTGGATATGGACTTGGGTAAGCTTGGTCTAGTTATCTCTGGCACTTTATCATAAGGTCAGAAGCCTCTTGCTCCCGTAAGCGACCCTCAAAACTAGAACATTTGTCTCAATCCCATTCCATCTAGGGACTCTCACAGCCCTCATAGTAGTCATAAACTGAAATATCATCAATCTGAATCTTGACCGTTCCCGCCGACGGCTGACTCGTACAAAAGAACCCAATCGACAACCGCTGGTTATCATTCTCAGCAGCAAACCGATACTCCTGCTCGTAATACACATCCTGCGTGATTGCCTGATCACCATCAATAGCAATAAACAACCTATTCGCACCATCCGAACCAGCCATTGTACCGATTCTGCATGCTTCTGCCTCGAGAGGCTGGCCTTCAGTAAGCGCCCAGTGGAACTTGAAGACGTACTCGTGGCCAGCAACGGTGTTGGTGAGTTCTTGAAGAATGGCCGAACTTCCTGAGATCGAAGCGTCGGGGTATGAATATTCCCTGACATCTGTTAGCAATGTCATTTATAAAGGGGGGGCTAAGGTTGAGCTGACATAGAGCGGGCTCCTGTTCTGGGGAATTCGGTTGACAGAGTCGAGACACCGAGTATGATCCACGGGTCGGCGGTGGGTTGTCCGTTGCCGTCTAGATTATCGAAAGAAGGGTTCATGACATAGTTGGTGTATTCTCCCGTAAACTCACACACAGGCGCAGCAGAAGTCGTCGCGGTAGCTGTCGTAGAGACATCAGTGGTCGTAGAAACAAACTCGGTCGTTGTTGCGTCAAGGCTCGCGGTTTCGGTAGTGGAAGTGAACAAAGTGGAAGAACCACTAGTAGTACTCAAAACCTCAGAAGAAAAGGTAGTCTCAACTGACGTGGCGGCCGAAGACGTTTCGACCGTCGCCGATGTCTCAACCGCGAGCGAGCTCGTGGCAGTCAAAGAAGCTTCAGTCGTAGCAGTACCGGAGGTTTCCGAACCTGAGCTCGTAGCACGGGTGATGGGCTTGCAAGGCCCAGCACTAACCTGTGCGTAAAGGGCAAAAGCTGCAACGACAGCTGAGTACTTGAACAACATCATATTTACAAAGAAGGAATTAATGAGTGGAATAGCGTCGAAGCGCGGAAATTGAGGAATGAGCGGATGGCGATTCGAATGAACATTTTAGGGGCTCAGTTGGATTAAATACTCCTTTATGAAGACTTTTCGTAATCTCCGAGACTGCGCTATTGGCTTGGAAATTCGATAGTTCACGATGGCGCGAAGTGGTGTTTATAGCTTATTTTTCAGCCTAACTGGTGCGATAAGATTAGATACAGTCTGAGTAGACGCTATTACTTGGAAGCGATGTAGCTAATTAGAGAAAGAGAAATATTAAATAAACTTATATAAAATAGTAGTATTAGTAAATACATAATAATATAAGCTACTTTTCTATATAATCAAATATTAGATATTTAATCCATTGAACTTATTAGAGAACTTGTATTATCTAATATAACTATTTACCATCGCTCCTGGATTATAAATTTTATACAGTACTTTACAACCTCATCTTTATTACAAAGTAAATATTCTCTGTTTTTAACAGTATTTGGATAAATAATTGATTTCCAGCTTGGCATGAATATTTGGACAATCTCAGCCGATACAAGGCTAGACCTTTGAGAAGCTCTGGAATGTGACGATGTGCGTCCCGTGCCTAGTGTGACTCAGAGTAATGAGCCCTGGTCTGTATCAATATATTGTTAGACAGACTACAACCCTGGCCTTGTACAAGTCAAAAGGTCTTGTCTGTCTGTGTCAAGCCGCACTGCAATGTTCTGTGCCCTGAATCCATCTTGCTCTCATCACAATACCTCAATCTCTTCTCAGTCTCATGTAGCTGCCCCTCCTCGTCCTCCATTCTCGCGACAGTATCACATATCACCCGTTGCATCGTACAACACAAACGAAAACGGTAGTTACCCCGCGGTATGTGATATCAGCCAAGGTCCCTCCTCGTGTCTGAGACAGAATGCAATATTCACATGTAAGCGCTAGAAACTCGGATGCGTGATGCAATATCTGCGAGTGAGTGCATATATGACGGCAGTTTCTGTGCCGCTGAGCCTTTCGGGCAGGTCTCTTGGAATTGTGGCTGGCTGAGCGATGTATGTCTCGGTCGTACTCGGATGTCATTGGGTGTGCAGGCTCTGTGTCACATCGGCTGGTGTTGATCCGTAAGAGACTCCGCATCTTCTTTCAGCTCGACTCGCATCCCATTTCGAGGTCCATTGTGTATAAAGTCAAAGCCATCGGGCCTGCTCTATCGTTATTCCCTTCTTCAAAACAATTTCACAGTCTCCGCCACAACTTCATTGTCCAGCATGGCTTCACTACCCGTCACAGCCCACCGCCCAATCGGCTCTTGGCTCCCCGATCAACGCCCTGCAATCCAAGACTGGATCGCCTCCAAGCTCAAACAAACCAAAAAGAAGAACTTTGCTTCTCTTGATCCCAACCCCCAGATCGTGGCTTTTCAGAAACTTGTCAATGACAACCCAGACCTCAAAACTCTGGCCAACGACATGTTTACCCAGTCTTCCAAGCACTATGACCCCACTGGTGAGCCAGCGCTCAAGACCTTTGACGAGTTCATCGATGTCCTCAGTCTCATCATTCAATCTGCCCCGCCGTTCTTTGATAAACAGGATCCTCCTACTGCGATGGGCATGATTGGATTCCCTATCAACGCTGTTCTTGATTGGCCTATGGGAACTATCGCTGGGTATGAGTTCTGGCTTCTTCCTGAAGTTAACACCTCGTTCAAAGGTGTTCTCAACTCCTGGGGCTCGTTCTTGGCATCTTCTGGCTCTCAGTCTGGTCTAGAGGGTTGGCTGTCCAAGGACGCACTTCACATGCTAGCCACTGTAGCCAACACTGGTGATCTCGGCGGCCCAACATTCGACAAGATCTTCATCTGCAATCCGACTGATAAATACTACGGCTACAATTCCTGGGACGAGTTCTTCATCAGAGAGTTCCGAGATGGCATGCGCCCCATCGCCTGTCCAGACTTCGACCTCACAAACCCAGAGTACCCCGACCCAACCCGCGTCATCACCAACGCATGCGAGTCCGCCCCCCTCCAAGTCGCCGAGAACGTCAAGCTCCATGACCAATTCTGGCTCAAGTCGCAGCCATACTCCCTCGATAGAATGCTCAACTCCAACCCCAACACAAGCAAGCTCGTCGGCGGCACAGTTTACCAAGCCTTCCTTAGCGCAAAGAGCTACCATCGCTGGCACGCTCCCGTTAGTGGTAAGGTCATCGACATTGAACTTGTTCCCGGGTCGTACTACAGTGAGAACTACTTTGAGGGTCTGGCGGGTAATCCAGATGATCCTGATCCTGCGGCGCCGAACTACTCGCAGCCTTATATCAGTGCTGTGGCTGCGCGGGGAATTATCTGGATTCAGGCTGATAATCCGAAAATTGGGCTGATGGCTATTGTGTTCATCGGTATGGCTGAAGTGTCGGGCTGTGAGTTTATTGTTGAGAAAGGTTCTCATATTACGAAGGGGCAGCAGATCGGCATGTTTCACTTTGGTGGAAGTTCGCACTGCATGATCTTCCAACCGGGTGTTGAGCTCTTATGGAAGCGCCCGCCTCCTTATGATATGGATACGGAGAACAACAGCCGTGTCAATAGTCTGCTTGCTGTTGTTGGTAACTAGAATAATTTGGCAGTGGCTCTTGTTCATCGTGTTCAGCCGCTCTTGGATGGAACCTTGGGGTTATGGACTTGGTTGGGGCTACAAAGGTGAGGCTCACAGAGGCGGTGTCGATCATTAACTGGGAATGGTGGGGGGTTTGGCAGATACATCATGGTTTGAGAGGACACGGGAAGGGATTTGAAGGGGGCCGCGGAATTTCTAGTCTAGGATAGAAATACAAGACTGTACTGTGCCTGATCCTCGGCCGACACTTCACTCGATAGAGTGAGGTCATATCCATAACCGTATTCCCTTCAAGGCGACCCCAAATTTCGTGAGCAAACAATATCATGACCGGAAAGCTCAAAAAGCAACACGTTCTTCGGGTATCTCCCTGCGCCTGCTGTAAGAAAGACGTTAGCCCATTGATTGCGGCGTGATAGTTGCTGAGGCCACTTACTTCTGTTGAGACGATGGCTCGCTTGCGTCAGATGCAAATGTGTAGCAGTGCTCAGACCACCCAAGCACTGTCTATATTCATCAAGTTGCGGCGAGCGCGCTACTCAGCGGCTGTTCATGTCGTTGGTGAGGATCTCATTCCACTTGCGATACCCAAACAGGTTCAAGTGAACATTGTCCTCACTCATGATGCCCGCCTGGTCATCCCCAAAAGGCAAGAAGACGCATCCATTCTCATCAGCGATAGCCTTGAGCTGGTTGTTCGCATCCTCAATTACAGCAAGCTCCAAACCGCGCTGGATAAACAAGGCAGTGATGACAACAGTCATGTCAGGAAACTCACTGCGCAACTGCTTGATCACGGCGGCGTACGCATCAGCATCACCCTTTCGAAGACCCTGCTTCTTGAGGTTGTTGGATCCCATGTGGATGTACATAGTCTTGAGGTTGGGCTGATGCTGCTTCAGAAGGCGAACAAGACCTTGATCCATGCGATACTGCACATTCAAGATCTTGTCGCCGCCAACACCGAGGTTCAGAATACGCGAGTCCTTGTTGATGCTCAGCATTCGGCCCGTGGTCTTGAAGCGCTCGAAGAGGCTGTCGCCGAGAACAGCGACGGTGTATTCACCCGGATGAGCCTTGATCTCGGGGACGTGAGTGTTGTGATGGGTCTCGTGAGATCGCTGCTTGAACATCTTGGGCGATTTAGCGATCGTCGCGGTGGAAATTTCGTGGAAAAGAATGGACGAACAAATTAACGCGCGGGCGAGCACCTTTTATTCTCCTATCAGCGAAAACTCAAGTAGCGAAAAATGCACCAAATGAGGCTCTTTCAACGCGCGAAAGTCAGCGCTGCCGAAAGAGTCATTCGGTACAAGTCAACTTACAATATCGAAACCTTGTCTCGGGAATAATGTTTGTGGATGCGCGTGCAGGGTTGGGAGTGGTTAGAGTTGAGAAGAGGAGAAAGCTAAAGTGAGTCTAGCAGGGATAAATAGCAGGGGATGGCTGCCTAAAGTCCAGTGGCACATTCACTGTTGCCCCGCCACAAACAGCCACTGTCACTGTTACAAGCAGCCACTGAGCTATGCAAGGTGTTTGTGCACTGGCACAAGGCGCTTGCTACCCTGTGACGTGATACAGCTGGATTTGCCAGTGCAATCAAATGCAACCATCCCAATTTACAAGGCAGCGGAGAATGATGGTGAATCATATTGAATGACAGTTTGTTGATTGCATTTGCTATTGTTCACTATTTGACCAACATTATTGTTCTTTACCTGATGGCAAAGCTACTGCATTGTAAAGCTAGCGTGTTTGAACAAATGAGTGCAACACTGCAAACGGGCATGCCTAACATGTCTGGTCCACCAAACACCGCAAAACCATCAATAAAATTGTTTGCTTTCTAATCCATTGCTCTCCCAGTTTCTTAAAAACGATATGGTTGCATGGCAATAGGCTTCCACGCTGTAGGCAAGAGGTCATCGTAGCAAACACTTTTCCATGGTGTTGGTACTTAGGCCAAGTGCAGGATTGCTCTATTGCATGTTCCCTTTGCTATGCAGTATCATGCCACACAATCAGAAAGCGATTCCTGATTTTCAAAGTGCCTGCTTAGCCTCGAAGGTGAACATGAATAAACTCCAAACCTGTCATCATATTACAGAATATTGTTGTTGCCCTTCAAACTGCATGCAAGGTTTTGTAGCCACAAGACCCTGTTCCCACCACGCTTAGATTTCCACCATGAAACATCTGTAGACCAACCCCAGCATGCACAGCAAAGCATGAAAAACCTGTCGCCTGTCAAGCCTCTTCGGTAGAAAACCGAGGTGTGCCGGCCACGCGTGTTTTGCATCCGCCAAGACGGACATGCGTATCCTGATACGGGACACGCATCTCCAAGGAACCTCCTTGGCCAAAGATCCCTTGGTCTACGTGCTGGTGGTATTCTCCAAATGATCTGCAAGTCACTAGAGCTTTCTGTTTGTCAATGAAAGCGCTTCCCCTCACGGCAGATGGCACGGGTAGTAAACGCGGCGCAAAACTACAAGCGTGATTCAATATCATGCAAAAGCCACATGGCAACCTACAACTCTAGCTATTCGCGATGTACCTCAAACCTCAGCTCAACATCACAGTTTATTCACTCAAATCCTATCTAAATTTCCCAGACTTTTCTCACCTTTCCCCGCGATGGTTCGACACGCCAAGCAAATCCCCACGATTCCCGGCCTACCGGACGCCGAACAGAGAAAGACACAAAGCCCTCATTCTTAACGGAACAGGGAGATACCATGACGAGTACCCAAGAGATCGCTCCACTAGAGGAAAAAAAACTCGTTCGACTTGAGTGCACTTGGCATACTTGGCGGTCTTGGCTGGCGCGTCGTAACGGCCGCATTCTCCAACTCGTTTCCATCTTCTCGTACATGGGGTTCCCGTGGGGTCGGTGAGAGCTTTTTTCTGTTTTTAGAGATTCAGATGCAGAAGAAAGAAGCCGAATGGTGTGATCTGATGTGTCCCATCTGTACTTTTTTACCCCAGACTTGGCTGGATGACACCTGAATCACTCTCAACAGAAGACAGCATATTGGAGCAAGTCCAGGAGATGGACTCTTACATACCCCGATGATTTAACAAATTAGCCCTAATCCTATTGGTTGTCTTTATTTTAAGCATGAATAAGTTGGGGCACAAAAAGGCGGAGTAAGGAGGAGACGACGTCAAAGGCTTGGGTTGGGGGTCGCATCGTCTCTCATCTCGCCTAAAACTGCACATCTCTTCTCTCTTCCCACCCCAAATTTTTGCATTCGGAGAGCCAAGACTCAGCCAAGATAAAAACCCCATCTGCACCAGCTTGCCATCGATGTGGTAGTTCTTCCGCTCGTCCGCCACGTGTCGGCTATGTCAAATGCTGCAGCCTCAAGTCATAGCCGCCCCTTGAAATCACCACTACACCTTCAGCTAGAGGATACATTCATGGATATATCTGGTCATTGTTGAGCTGCAAACCCCAGAACAGACGCATTACCAATACGCGGAGCCGTTGTCTCAGCCTTGGCAGCAGCAAAATCTGGGGTATCTGCTTGCACGAGATGCAGATATGGGCCGAGTTTGTGAAGGAGATATGAAGAGCCTTGGCTGTAACCCTCGTGTGGATGTTGTCCGAGGCTTCTACACGAATGGGAGTGATTGGATAAGGCGTTACAGCTGCCAAGACAAGCCTCGCGTGGCAATTGCATATCCTTGGCGTTGGATAACAGAATCTGCGATATGGAGAAGACACCGTGGAGTTAGTGGGGACGTCCAGATATTCTTGCCCACGGGGTAAAGAATATCTTGGCTTTTGTATAAAACCGGTTCCTCGTCCACTGTTATTTCTCGCCCGTTGATCATCCAGTATCGTCTTGAAATCTCCCCTTCCTCATTCCACCTTTTGTTGGATATCAAGATGACAGCCCATGATAATGTCTCCGCTCATCAAGAGCCTACGCGTCCTAACTCGTCTTCTGGCTCTGACATGAAGGCTGAGGCGAGGGGGATCGAGGAGGCGCGTGGCGAGAACTATGAGTATGTTGATAAGCAGACAGAGAGGGCTATCCTCAGAAAGCTTGACTATCGCATCATTCCGATGGTTATGTGGGTGTATCTCATGAATATGATGGATCGAGGTATGCCACTTTACTCTGCTCACAAGAAAGGTGTCTGATAACTTCTAGTCAACATCGGCAACGCTCGTCTGTTCCGTATGGAAGAAGATCTTGGCTTGACAGGCAATGAGTTCCAACTTTCCGTCTCCGTACTCTTCGTCACCTACTGTGTAAGCTTTACCAATCACCCATCAGCCCAGCAAAGCTAACATATTTCCAGCTCTTCGAATCCCCCTCCAACCTCATCATTAAGAGGCTCAAGCCCGCCTACTACCTCGCCGGCCTCACCATCGCATGGGGCATTGTCGCCACCTGCAGTGCCTGGGTAAATAACCTCGGCGCCCTCATCGCATGCCGTCTCCTCCTCGGTCTTTGCGAGGCCGGTTTCTTCCCCGGTGTCGTGCTCTACCTCTCCATGTACTACGGGCGCAAGAGTCTTGCTCTTCGTATCGCGTACTTCTTCTCCACAGCTGCGATCTCTGGTGTCGCCGGTGGTCTTGTTGCGTACGGTATTAGTTTTATGGATGGTGCCATGGGCTGGAGTGCGTGGCGGTGGATCATTCTCATCAATGGCGCACCTACCATCCTTACCGGTGCTGTTATTCCCTTCGTTTTGCCTAACAGCCCTGAGACTGCTAAGTTTCTCACTGAGGAGGATAAGATCAATCTGCAGAAGATTCATGATGAGCAAGTCGGTCGGGCTAGAAACAACAGAGAGCTTCCCAAAGAGGATGTCATTGATGGTGTTAAGGACTGGACCACTTGGGTCTACTGCTTCGCTCTCTTCCCTACACTGGCTATGCTCTACTCCTTCGTCGTCTTTCTGCCCACCATTGTCAAAGCTATGGGTACTTGGTCTTCTGCCGAGGTCCAAGCCATGACTGTCCCCGTCTACGCTATCGGAGCCATCACTTATCTCATCGGCGCCCGTCTCAGTGACATCACCCAAAAGAGAGGCTTCTTCGTCATGGGAGGCATTGGATCCGCCATCATTGGTTATGGTATGCTCATCGCAGGCAAGGGCGCCGCTGTCTCATACGCAGGCTGCTGCTTCGTCTCAATCGGCATCTTTCTCTCATCCGGTATTTCCTTCGCTTGGGTTCCCGCCAACAACCCCCGCTACGGAAAGCGAGCTTTTTCGACGGGTATGCATCTGACCATCGGTAACGCCTCTGGTGTCGCATCTCCCTTCCTCTTCTCTAGCCAGTATGCGCCTCACTACCGCCCTGGCTACGGCGCCAGCATGGGAATGCTTGTTGTGTCGTTGATCCTCAACGTCATCCTCCATCTTCACTTCAAGAGACAGAATAAACTTCGTGATGAGGGTAAGCAGGATTACTTGCTTGAGGGTAAGACTGAGGAGGAAATTGAGTCTATGGGTGAGAGAAACCCGAGGTTCCGCTTTACTGTTTGAGCTTTGTCATGATGGCTGGGTCTATTGGAATTTATGATGGGCGCTCATGATTTTAGAAGCGAATTCGAGTATTTTACCATGAATATCAGGATGATTGATTTGCCTTACTTTTTTGTCTTTGCATTCATGCGTAATTAATTACCCACTACATAAGTCCAGTAATACACTAACTGTGTCAGCATAAGATAAGCGTTGAACCTGAATGTTTGGTCAGTATCTTGCTGCGTTCATCGACAAAACTACACGTGCAATGCCCTCAATGGTGATCCTGCGGCTGCCAGCCAGCTCTGTAAGTCAACATAATGACAGACTTGAGCACCCTCCTTAACAATTAAGAGCCACGCCCGGTTAGCTCAATCGGTAGAGCGTGAGACTCTTACGAGTACGCGATCTCAAGGTTGCGGGTTCGACCCCCGCATCGGGCTGTTCCTATATTCGATTGCGAGCGTTTGCGAGGCTTTCCTTTTGTTCCTTTTTATGCATTTTACAAATAAATAGGGAGGGGCCTCTTTCATCGTCTACTACATTCTCATATCACTAGCCAGTTACGACAAGCTAAGTATTTTCTATTTTAGCTCATGCTTGCCTTTAATAATAAGAGGAAGTTAATAATTCAGAGGGAAAAGTCAAGTGGTATAGTTATTGGCTTTTGCCAGGTTGGTAGGTAACCTTGAGAATGAATGACCTGAAGTTCTGCATTGCAATCCTTTTCTTTTCTCTTTCCTCTCTGATAGACCAATCACGTTCTAAGTCCCACCACCTCATTGCCCAAGATCGCAACGACCAACAGCATATTTCAAACAACGCTATTGGGGGTTAAGTTAACCGCCCAACATCAAAGGCCAATGGGGTATAGACACAACGTCGAAGTCATACATCCTTGGCCAATTTCAAACCCTCCCCCCCACTCATATTACACTTGGTGCCCCTAAAGCTAAGTAATTGACCTGGTGTGGCCGCAGGCCGCATCATTAGGCAGACTCACAGACTGCGCCGAGCTCCATTTGATCATTTTCGGCGGCTAACTCTTTCCGCCTGCTAACATTGTCCGCCACTCACTATCCGTTTTGGTGGTTATGTTGATTCATCGTCGTACCGCATTGAAGTTATCTCGTCGATACTATCATATAGCACAACAAGATCAGTGTTACTGTCGCACTTCTGAACCAAGTGCCTCCCTTGGCTATGTTTCATCCTCACCAAGCCAGAGAATGTCCACATCTAGAGGGCCGAATAATGATGCTACCAAACAGAGCAGAGGTTGAGGCGAGGATAACAACGACCCTGCCCATCACAAGCGGCATTTTCAACCACCCAGTTGTTATCCTCTCAAAAGAGATTCATCATGGCAAGGTGGCAGTGCTTATTGTCAGTTCCAGAATTTCCTGTACTACAGCTTGCCTTGACGCACAAAATTGCTAACAAACACCGCTAGGTGACGAGCTTTGACGGCACGCCAATCGAGAATCGTCATCCGGATCCCATCCGACGACAATCATACCTCCCTATACGTCCAGCCATACACCCAGACATCCGCTGCGATCTTATTACTGCGCACGGAAAGATGATGAAAAAGAATTCCTACGTTAACATCAAGGATATTCACGAGATTCCGTTTGCAACGCTTCGCTCCTGTTGGCGCGACAATGATCTCCACTTGGAGACATCATCCTACCAAATACTTACCTCAGAATTGTGGAAGCGAAATCTTGGGGAACTGGCCGTCAGACTGAAAGGCCATGGCATATTTGAGCGGGTAGCTCAGTCGGCTTACAGCGAGGTTCCTGTTCCCGTCCGTGTCAGCCATCAAGGACTTGGTCGTGGTACGAGTTTTGCGAGGACATCTCGTCCCCCTCTCTCGGCAACTTATGGGACATTCACCCAAAGCACGGCGGCGTCAAACACCCGATCGTATGCTTCGGTCCTTTCCACTGCGGATGTTCCGAGAGTCTATGACTATGCAAGCAGCGTATATCAATCCCAGCAATCTGTGCCAGTGACGCAGGGTGCTATTCCATCACAGCAAAGCCGCTTTAGAATAGAGCAGCGTCATGACGATCAAGTCGATTCGGGAAAAAATGGGTCAAATTGGCTTGCACCCATAGCCATCATATGTTTCCTGGTAACTGCTTGGTACTGGTTTGCCAACCCGGTTGTGGATTGACTTTCAGATAGGTATGAGGCTTGAGTGATAAGGCACCTATGTAATAGTCGGCTTTTTCGTAGGCTATGTTCCTAAAAGGCTAGTCTAAAGAGTTGGAGGGGGAGGAAAAGACTATTTATAGTCTATAGTGGCAAACGGATGGGAGACAAAGTCAGATAAAAACTAGATTGTTGCCTGCTATTGTCTACAAGGAGACCCTGATGGCATCAGCATAATGTAGATTCTCCTTACGTTAGATTTTACTGATCACTTGTCTAGACTTCCTTGTTCTTTTCCTGATACAGGAATTGTTCTTCCAATACCTTCCATACCATCATTCGGGTTCTAGAATCGAATATTCGGCTGGATCCAGCCTCTAGCATATAATACATAGGTAGGCTACAGTCTGGCGCTATCACAATGCCCGCCAGTTATAGCCAAATCTCAGTATTCACAATGAGCTCCTCAAGTATTGCATATCTTTTTCAGATCAAAGTAATTGTATTCTCAAGTCATCTTAGATCCATATCAAGACCTTTGTCTTAGCAGCATACGAATAAGCCCCCAGGACATTAGTCGCATATGGGCACACCAACATAGTGCCTCAGACCACTATTATTACCAAAGGCAATACCGTTGTTGCAAGTAACACTACAAGGGTTATCCTCCGCCAGATCATCAAGAACCTCACCATAGAACTCCTCCCCATTAATGCTCGACTTAGCATCGCAGTCATTGAAGTCCGCGTCATCACCAATAGGCTCTCAAGTATTAGAGATGGTGGCAGTGCTGCCGCACATGTCGAACTGAGGGGCGCGTTTGGCAATAGAGCACCAGTTCTTATTGAGAGTATCTGTTAAGCTTGCTGATCGACTTTCGTCACACGGGGATCCCACGGCGAAGGCGACGTAGTAGACGTCAGGGGGAGCGTCGCCAAGACCAGCTACAGCAAAGACACCGAGACAGACATTTCCTGCTGCAGCGAGGGCTGGAAGAGCCAAGAGAGTCAAAGCGGAACGAAGCTGATGATTTTAATTTCTCTTTCTCTGCCAGAATGATTGATTTAAGGACTTACTGAGATCATTGTGGCTGTTGGAGGTGAAAGATGGTTCAAAAGGTTTCGTGTTTTGACTTCAAGATCAGTCGATTGAAATGTTTGTTAGCGAAACTAGAACAGCAGGTACTCAACACATATTTATAGTCCTCCGAATGTCAAGTCGCTAGTTCTTCAACAGTTCAAGGATCAGTATGATCAACCCACCTCAATCTCGATTCGGCCCCGAACGGACTAAGCAACACTCAGCGAATCCTTCCACAGATCTCATGACAGATAATTTACGGAGTAGACTGGTCATTCTGTGATACCTCGAAGACTAACCTTCTATAGTAATCAAACTACAACTAAGTACAAGGTTAGACCTGCATAGCTACAAGTGGTTGAGATCTACATAGAGCTGAGTACCCGCATTCGACATCGAGATCCTTGGCAGTCTTACGGGCCGCTACCCAGACGGGACGTTGAGTCTCTATTGACTACTCAAGTGCAGTGCAGCGCTTGATCTCAATATCTAACTGCAGATTCGGAGAATTGCTTCATTTCCTCACTTGCTCAGCGCAGACTTTAGTGCTAAGAGACGACAAGTTGCCTGCTTCCTGTCGGCAATCCTCCTTGTAACACAATAGAGGTTCCTTAGGTAGACCGAATATGGCTCATGTAAAGCGATTAATGTGGTTCGGCTTATTGCGGGCAGCGACTTGCCGTTCACAGCTCATGGCCTTATGCTTGCATACAACCCTCCATAAAGTAAGCAGCTGGTCCACAGGTCAGCCCGGTAATGCTCAACGCAAGCCTGAAGAACGTTAAGCTATCTAAACAGCCAATCGTATTTTATAAAACTTATCGCACTCTTCCTCATTCCGAGCTGATCTAGCTAGAGTGCATTGTTCATAACTCATTGAACTGCTTATTACCCCAGACCAGTCACGTTTCTGCTTGCTTACCTTAGCGGGCTGATGCGAGGGTCCAAGAGCTAGTCCCCCGGGAATGCGCAGTACAAAGAGCTTGTTTTTCAGTATGTTTACTTGGCACGACGACACTTCAACAAAGGAACCCTGTAGATATTGACATAGCTTAAAATCCTCCATCGCACTTAGATTCTTTCATATCTAGTCTTGCGGACTGCTGCGGTTAAGGTTTTCCAGCCCGGGAGAACATTCTGGTGCCGAATAAGCTGATATTCTGTGGGGATAGAAAAGCCACGATAACCACTCAAGCAGCTAAGCTACATCAAAGCCCCAAACTCATGACAACACCTTACAGCCCTGTTAACAGATCAGCAGTTGATTCGTGTAAAATAAAAATTTATGATAGAACTCAATACAAGTGTCTGATTTGAGCTTCGGCTCAAGATTTAAATCTAATTCTTCTCCTGATTGAGTAAAGACTCAGTGCAGTATAGGAGTAACGTCAGTAGAATCAGCACTAGCTGAATACACAGACGTGGGGGCTCTAGACCTATGAACCCACAAAAAGATCTTTAAGAATGAAGTTCCCAATCTTGTTTCCTGCCCTGCCAATAGGACTACATATGGATGACTACCTTCAAAGGTAGGGCCGGATAGTCCAATCAGGCGTGATATAGAAGAAGGATTTGTTTCGTAGGACAATTTTGCCTCGTGGTTGAGGAGTAACATATGCTGCGTTAGGATGGACATATATATACTTGCATCGTCAGGCCTCAACTGAAAGTAACATACAATTGGCTCATTTCTCTCCTAAATCCCACCAAGAGTTATCGACTTAATGGAAATATACTCATCGATACCATATTTGCTGCCTTCGCGCCCAAACCCACTCTCCTGAACTCCTCCAAATGGACTTGCCACGTCAGATATAAGTCCTGTATTCACACCAACCATTCCAACCTCCAATGCCTCAGCCACTCTGAAGACCCTTGAAATATCCTTGCTGAATAGATAACCAGCCAAGCCGACACGTGGCGAGTTCGCCAAAGCAACAACTTCACTCTCACTAATAAAGGGGATCAATGGCGCCACTGGACCGAACGTTTCTTCCTTGGTGATCAACATATCTGATGTTACTCCCGTCAGAATAGTTGGTGCGTAGAAACTGGTTCCGAGGTGAGGTAGGCGCTGGCCGCCTACTAGCACCTTGGCACCCTTATCCACAGCATCCTGAACCTGACGCTCGATTTTATCCACTGCTTGGCTATGAATAACCGGACCGTGGGTTACACCTGCATCGAACCCATAGCCAACGCTAAACTCTTTTACTTTGGCTGCAAGCTTCTCTGCAAATGTGTCGTAGATGGCTCGGTGAACGTAAACGCGATTGGCACAAATACAAGTCTGTCCAGAAGAACGAAATTTGCAGTTAACAGCTCCTTGAACAGCGGCGTCGACATCAGGACAGTCCTCAAAAACAATAAAGGGAGCATTACCACCCAGTTCTAACGAGAGCTTCTTCATTGTGCTTGAAGACTGCTGCATAAGCAACTTTCCAACCCTTGTGGATCCTGTAAATGACACCTTGTTGATTCTGGGGTCTGTAGTCAAAGTGTGTCCAATATCGATGGTATTTTTCAGCCCATGGACTAAATTGATGACGCCAGCAGGAATTCCAGCACGTCTCGATAGTTCCACCAGCGCATTCGCTGTGAAAGGGGTTTCACCTGCTGGTTTGATGATAGTCGTGCAGCCAGCAGCTAATGCCGCACCAACTTTGCGAGTTATCATAGCGGCGGGAAAATTCCAAGGAGTTATCATGGCGCAAACGCCTACGGGCTGCTTGATTGAGATAATGCGGTTTCCAGGATTGGAAGCTGGTATAGTGTCTCCGTAGACACGTACAGCCTCCTCGCTGAACCACTCAAGGAAGCCAGCAGCGAAATTGACTTCTCCCTTTGCGTCAGCAAGTGGTTTTCCGTTCTCCCAGGTTATCAGGGTAGCGAGATCCTGTGCGTTGTCTATGATGAGGTTATACCATCGACGAAGCATTCTAGAGCGCTCTCGTGCCAGGGTCTTGCTAAATGTCTTGAAGCTTTTCCCAGCTGCTGAGATGGCATCGAGGACATCATCTTTTGAGAATTCGGCGCATTGACCTATAAGTTTTCCGGTGGAAGGGTCATAAACCTCAAAGACATGGCCTGAGCTGGCTGAGGCGGGCTGGCCATTGACAAAACCCTGCTCAATGAAGAGCGAAGGGTCGTTGAGTTTGGGAATAGTATGCATAGCTGGCTGGTCAAGAAAAGAGGGTAGACCTGACAGAAGTTGACAGATGTGTTGGAGGACTGTGGTGAGTAGTCCTGATAAGCCCAGTTTCTAATATGATATGTCACACACTTTAATTTTGAGCCACAAACTAATACTCTTAGTTGTAGTTCTAGCGCTGCCGAAGTGCTCGGTTGGTGAGACGGAGCTCGGCGCCACCCCCGCTGTCCTAACAGAGTCACTGACTTAGCGACTCATTTTGGAAACTTCGTCTAGACTGTTGATGCCGAACCATTAGTCTAGCTCTTATTAGCGCTGCCGAAGCCTCCATCGGCCACTAATCTGTCGGCACCAATATCCCGGCCCTACTCATGGCACGAGAGCACTTACTACAGGATCGCATTGTGATAGTATCCAGTTTCTCGCTGTATCTTTCGGATGAGGATTCAGCCATTCGGCTCTGGCGATTCATCGCTTTGAAAGCCCCTTAGGGTACCAGGGCTTTTTGTGTTGGGCCACCGAGATGGCACATCTGCCGAGCATTGGTACAAAAGACAGGGACAAGCAACAGCTCATAACATACCACCAAGTTTTGTATTCACATAAACTTTTCCACATTTTCAGTGTACTTTTGCACAATGGGTCTATCCATCGCCTCTCCACAGACCATGCGTGCTGTCGTCTTCAAAGGCGTCGGCGAAGTCGCTGTCGAAGATCGCCCCATACCTCAGATCCAAACTCCAAAGGATGCCATCCTAAAGGTCACAAGCAGTGCCTTGTGCGGTAGTGACTTGGTACTTGAAATCAATCCCTCGGTCCTCTGGTCAAGAGGCTCACGATGAATAGCATTTCTACAGAGGCCACGTTAAAGTCCCTCCAGGTTTCATCTGCGGACACGAGTTTGTTGGCATAATTCATGAGCTTGGAGATGATGTCAAAGGATTTTCTGCCGGCCAGCAAGTTGTCGTCCCTTTCTTTTCGGCCTGCGGCACTTGCTTCCACTGCATCAACGGTGAGTCTAGTCGATGTGTACAAGGCCAGTCCTTCGGAATCCCGACAAATGATCGATTCGTCGATGGTGGACAGGCTCAATATGTCAGAATTCCTAATGCACAGGGTACTCTCGTCCTTGCTCCTGAGACAATCCCCAAGGAGATGTTAGTGCTCATGGCCGATATCTTCCCCACGGGATACTTTTCTGCTCAGAGATTTCTATCCAATTTAACTCCCCAAGTCGCCAAGAGGTCTGTCAGTGTAGTTATTGGCTGTGGCCCAGTTGGGTGCTGTGCGATAGCCAGTGCACGATACTTGACAAGAGGAGCCAAGGTCTTTGCCATTGATATGGTTGAGGACCGATTAAAAGAGGCAGAAAAGCTCGGAGCCATTCCTCTAAACCTCATACACGGAGCTGAATCTCTGATAAAGATTGTACAAGACGCGACAGAAGGAAGAGGAGCAGATGTCGTTATGGAAGTCGTCGGTAACGCCAGTGCTTTAAAGCTTGCCCTCGATATTGTCAGGCCGTTTGGTAAAATCAGCAGTGTTGGCGTCCATTCTAGCGAGTTCAGTTTCAAACCCGCGGACCTGTACGCAAAGAACGCGACCTTGGCTCTGGGAAGATGCCCTGCGAGGAGTTTATTTGAAGAGTCGCTTGCGGCCCTAGAAACGGTACAAGATCAGATCAAGTTCCTCGTTGGGACAACAATGAAGCTTGAAGATGCTGCCGAGGCGTTTAGGAATTTTAACGAGAAAAAGGCAAGAGATTTACATTAAAGCGTCTTGATATCTGGTACTAACTCATGTTCTTGTTCAGATTCACAAGGTTGTCTTCGATATGGGATGCTGAGAGCATAGTGCGTAGACACTGTCAGTAGATGGGTATTGATACTCTAGATATAAAGCATAGCTGTTAACAGAGACAAGCGTTTATTCTTGTCCACTGATGGTTCTTGCTAGTTGAATCCAAATACATTGACATTATCAAACCAATCCATGTCTTCAAACATTATTTCGCTGTTGATCCAATTCACATTGTTAACAAAAGTGGTATCGTCCCCATCGTTCAGGGCAGGGCCAATTTTACACTTGTCCAGTGTTTCTAGTCTCGGGATCTTCTCTTCTGGGAAGGGAAATAACTGCCTTGCTTCGATGGTGCAAAGAACGCCAGATGCAGCATTACTAAACATCATGTTGAAATCACCAGCGCCTTTAGCCGAATCTGAAGCGTCTCCGGGTGTTCTTGATTGAGGACGCCACGACCTCTCCACAAGAGCGAGCATCCTGTGGGCTGAAGGCCACTTTTCCGTCATTTGTCTCAAAACCGCAGTCAAGGTATTCAGGTCTTGTTCGCAGCTCTGGTTCGCGTTGTCGTGGGTCGTATTCTTGAACCCAATTTGGGGGATGCAAGTCACCAGCAAGGACCAGTTGTGCAGTGGGAGAAGATACGATATTTGATCCCTACAGTCAAGTTCTTCGTAGAGACGAGCTGCTAGAGTGGACGCTGTTAGGGAAATGATAGGGGCTACCGGGTTCCCCAAAACGCCGCCAAAATGGTGACAAAACACGATCAACGCCACAAAATAAAAGATGTGCAGCTCAAGAATGCAGCGGATAAAGGGTTTGGACGTTCCGTACATGTCATAGAGACGGAGTTGGGGTGGGACATCAGTTATCCATTGGATAAATATCAGTGTGATTTCATGAGCCTGGCATAAACTTTTAGCGGTCTGGGTCAAGGGTAGTGATGTGAAACGTGGTAATTCTTATGCTTACTTTGTCAAGGGACACCTGACTCGCCTGTTCTAAGACACGCTCATGGACTTGGAACAACTCGACCAGTTTTACAAAGAATAATGAGTGTTCATCATGCTCTGGGAAATCTGTAATTCGGAGAAGGTCTACATCAAACACTGAGGAGCTCATCATACATGGTCGGTTCCAACAGAGAGTCTGAACTCTGTCTTGCGACTATACATTTCATGCCTGGTCGATATTAGAGTCACTGGCATAAGTGTAAAAGACTTACATAAAGATACCAAAAGATCCGGCGTGCAACATGCGGGTTTGGTAATCTTGTGTACGTCGACTCTTTATGCAGCCCCAAGTGGAACGCGCAACGCATCGCTTTGCCGCACCACGCCCAAGTACTGTCCATGTTGACAATCTCAGGCGGTACCAAGTTCCAAACATGCATGATGCACATTGACTTGAGGACGGTGATAGGATCTTTTTCATAATTTGTCGAAAGCAACGTCCGTACTTTGGCATAAAGCTCGGCGCAGGTTGACAAGGCAGCAGAGCCTCTTGGGTAGCGTAGTACTGAGTGAGCTAGACATAGAGTCTGCTGCAAGAGTATTGAACAAGTGTCAGAAGTCAGATCAGACTCCTCGAGAACAGGAATATGGGCCCGAATATTGAGTCGATAAGAATCACGAGCAGCTTGAAGAAGAACCTTGCTTGGAGGGACAAGAGCACCGCAGGCACTGCGAAGACTCTCATTTATACTGTTCATCTGATCGCCAAGAAGGTTTCTGTGAATGGCGCTCGACGGATTCGGCCCTGCCATGAGTGACTGCTCTCCAATGTAGCCAAGGGGTGGTGGATGTTCAACTGGGGGCATGCCCACTGCATTTCCTCCGCCTCTACAGTTCTGGCTGGGCTCTCGCGGCACCACAGCGGCAGGGTCCATATCTGATGAATCGCAGTTCTGCTGCTGGATAGATGGACCTCTCTCCATAGGAGGAGTTGGTACTGATCGCTGTGAGATATCCTCAGCTGTCCAGGTGAACTCCCTTGGCTCGGCTGCTGCAACTGCAGGCCTCTGAGTCCTGATATTTGCACGTCGTGGAAGGCATGTCTGGCTGCGCCTTTCGCAAGTAGTGCAGGAGGTACCCGGTCGAGACTCGAGATCGCATTTCACCTATATCCCACTTGTGAGCTGGCCAAGTAAGAAAATCGTTGGGGGGTTCACACTTTTCGAGAATGACAGGCAATACACACGATGACAGCGCGGCTCCTCACAGACGAGGTATGAGAGGCTGACATTAGACGGTGTTTGCTGGCTATAGTACGTGCAGGGACGCCGGATGTATCAGAACGTAGCTAGCAGGATATCACGAAAAGAGCATACATGCATGTATGTTGGTAAAAATATGCTTTGTTTCTTTAATCGAAGCTCCTGATAAATCGCGCACCCCGCAAACCTAGTCTATAAGCAGCCTGAGTCATTCAACTAACAGACGCTATTTACCAGAGACTAATTTTATACGCTGAAATCTGCATTAGCCCGGTTGTGAATGCAGAGTATTCGCAAGGTCGGGATGATCTTCTGTCGGATTAATCTACTATATGGCAGTTTGAAAGCAGCACGCGGGCTGTTTTACTGTATCTCAATAATCAAAAGTTGAAGCAAATAGCTGATACAGTATTACAGCAGAACTTTAGTGCTTGCTAGTGCTAAAGTCCGAAGTATATTCTCCAAGCACCATTAAACAACTAATGTTACCTACGAACAAGCTACATGACGTTCAGAGCCTCTTAAAGACATGGCCTATCGTGCCTCAACTTCCCACACAATGATTTAAATCATTCTGTCGTTTTCTTGGCTTCCTCAACTGTCTCAACGCCAGTCTTATTGTAGGTATCAGCGTCGCCATGCTCACCCTTAACGCCACGCGCGGCAATCTCCATCTCCTCCTGTCCTGCAACCTTGGCATCTTCGAAGTTGGATCCCTTGTACTCTGGACCCAAGCCAGTGGTTATGATGATGCCAACCAGGACAATGCCCGTTGCAATAGCCATTACTGGGCCATAGGCTGGTACCTTTTTACCAGACTGGCTGGTGACGTGGAACTTTGCAGCAATGGCATTAATCATCTGTGTAGATGGACAAGAGATCAGGTTTCCGATTTGGTATGTAGTACCAACAAAGGTTGCACGGAAAGCAGGCGGTGAAAGCTCATTGAGGTGAACAGGAATGACACCCCAGCCACCCTCAAGGAAGAACTGTAAAGTGAAACCGGTAATGGAGTTAGCAGTCGCGCCATAGACAAGAATCCATGGGGGGATGACGCATCCGCAGAGGATTGCTGAGATGATGATTGCTCGACGGCGGCCGCACCATTGCGATATATAGCCCACGGTAATCGCCCCAACGGCGCTGCCTGTCTTCATTATGATGCTGGCTAGACTGGCCTCTTTGTTTGACAGTTCCTTTTGCGTCAGCATCATGGTGGTATAGTTGTCCTGGCTGAGAGAATGTTAGCGTAGATTCGGGCAGGCAAGGGTCATGATAGCCATACCTGAAGTGGGAGACATAGTTGAACCAAGACATCAAAATTATTGCGTAAACAACAATTCGCCATCTACAACACGTTGTTTGTTAGCTGCAGCAGTCGAATGGGATGAGCAACTAACTCTTGACGCATCATCTTCTTGGTTGACTGCCAGAAAGCAGAAGTCGTTACGAGATGTCCCTCCTCCTTTGCCCTGAGATATTGTTTCGATTCGGGGAAGAATACGCGAAGGAGTCCCGATGCAGCGCTCATTCCTGCGCCCACCCAAAACACAATGTGCCAGGTGTTCGTTTCGCCCCCGACGCCCATGTTAGCACCGGCGGCCATGATATAGCCTATTAGAGCACTCAACGTCAGCTATCATTCAAGAAGTTTATTTTGGTCGTGGTTCTTGTACCGAAAGAGTAGCCTTCTTGGAAGATACCGGAAAGAATACCGCGTGAAGACGCAGGGACTGACTCTAGAGCCATAGACACTGCATTGCCATAAACTCCTCCCATGAAAAGGCCAAAGACGCTTCGAACAGCGAGGAACTGTTGGAATGTCTTTGAGTAGATACTTCCAACCTGAAGAGCGGCAAGAACCCACATGTTGAAGATCAACGGCCACTTGCGACCATATCTATCTCCAACCATGCCAAAGATAAAAGCGCCAACCGAGCGCAGCATAAGAGTCAGGGTGACAGCTGATGAAATATTCGTCTTTGTGGTTCCAAAGTAAGCGGCCAACTTGACCTGCTGGATCGTGAGGCCATGGAAGTCGAAAGCATCAGCGGTCCAGGCAAAGATGCCCACAAAGAAACACAGACCGCCATACCAGCCTACGTTGAGGAGTGCGCTAATGGGGTTTTCGAAGGGCTCTGGATCGCGCCATACCCAGCGGCTTTCGCCATGGTCGTTGATCTCCTCAGTGCGCTGTCGCCAGTGGAATAAATCCTGCACATTTTGCTTGGCACAGGCGATTGTTCCTCTGGCAGCAGGCTCAGCTGGATCTCCGTCTCTAGTCATGGTGGAGAGATAATGTCTTAACGAAGAGCAGAACAAGAATTACACTAGAAAGTGAGAAACCACAAGAGATGGACAGGTTTGTTCTTCTAAACGAAACAAGATGCCCAACTGATCCACTCTATATATGCATCGTATCGATCTTGTCTTTACGTGCTAGAATGCGGGGTCCCCAGGGGGAAGAGAAACTAAGCTCATTCAAGACCCTGGTTGCGAATAAAGCCACAAAATGGATGCTTCCATCTCCTGGCATGAGCAAGACTAAGTCGGCGCCTCACAGGTCCAATGACCTTCAAGAAGCAATGGGCACATAAAAGCAGTACGAAGCCGAGATGCACACTACTAGCATGGGATTAGCGCTGCCGAGATACCGATGTTTTTACAGTCTGCTATGGGTCTGATTGGCCCAAAAAGCTTAGCGTGTTGACTGCCGTGCCGAGATGACTGCTAGGTCTCGGTGTGAGACGGCGAGCTAATGGTTACTGTGCTATCCGTATAGTAGTGCTTTTAGGTTTGTCTAGAGTGCCGAGCACGCGCAATCAAGGGAGTTTGTCTTGGGATGACTGGGTTACTTAATATAGGATTAGTAGGTGTTAAACTGAATTGTCTTATTTATTAATCTATTCTAACTTCTAGTTTACTATTACCCCTTTTTTAGTTTTCCTTTTAGTTATATAATTAGTATTATTTATAACTAAGGCTTATTTAGGTTAAACTACTTATAGCCTTATATAATCTTTTTAAATTATATAATATTACTAGTTTAATATACTTCCTTAAAGTAAAACTACTATAATACTTTAATTACTTAGGTTCTTTTTATTAATATACTAAAAGTTATTTAAAGTCTTTTATTATATTTTATTATTATATACCTTACTATTATAATTTAAATCATTTCTTGCTTTTTTAATAAGTTAATTAAAGATTAGACTATTATTATATATTAATAATAAATAAATTTTATAAATAGTAAGTAAATTTTTTAATTAAATTAAATAATAAACCTTTTATTTTTAAGATATTTAAGCCTTTTTTTATTATAAATTTCAATTTTCTTTTCTTTTCTTTAAGTATTAATATTATATTTAATATATACCTTTTTTTCCTTAACTATTTAACTACCTTTTTAAGCTTTATTTACTACTTTTAAAGTATATTTACTAATTATTATTTTAATAAAATTTAATATATATTTTTAAGTTTTATATTATTTTTAGTACTATATTATATATACTTTTATAGTTTAAAATACTTATTTAAGGCTTATTAGCTAACTTTTAAATAGTAAATTCTTTTTTTTAAGCCTTTTACTATTTAGTAAATTACTGTTACGATTCGTGCCCGTAATAGCGTTGTAAGGCTTCTATAAGCAGCTGTACACACCACTGTAATTGCTACAATAGCAGTTATAGCCCAATCTTTTGCCCTGTGGCGTAGTGGTTAGGTGTGACCGTTACA
>JAAOAW010000080.1:0-22892 GCA_013186925.1 Fusarium succisae | reverse complement strand
TATAATTATAAAGTATAGTATTTAATTAAATAATATCTAAAACTTTAATAAAACTAGCTTTATAATAAGTATAATATTAAGCAGTATAGTAATAACTAGCTTAAAAAGGCATAAAAATCTAAAATTAATCTAGCTTAAAAATTAAAAATAAGTTACTATAATTTAAGTAATTAATATAAAAGGCTAAGTAATTAATTTATATATAGTAATTATAAATTAATATTACCTTACTAACTAGTACTAAAATAGTAACTTTCTAAGCACTTAAGCTATTACTATAATACTAAATAGCTAAATAGATAATAAAATAAGCCTTAACTAGCTAAAATACTTTAATTAATATATAGCTAATTAATTAATTAATACTTATTATTTTCTAATTTTTAATAGCTATAAAAGTTATTAATCTATTAATTTTTAGTTATATTATAAGGTTAATAATATTATTATTGTTACGACCCTAGCGGTTACGTCACGTGTACCCCACAAAAACCCCACGTAAGGCGTAGGCCATGGAAGACCTACCTAACTTATACCAACCAACTAACGCTCTCATTATATTAGAACAACGGATACTAGAACGCTGCGCGCCAGGAACGCCGCGCGCCAGGAACGATTCGTCCCAAGGGACTCATCATTCCTCACACAATCACTTAGTATATAGAGCACATTCATTAGCACTTTCATAGAACCTAGCTTACTAGCTATTAATAACACTTCTTTACCTTAATACGCCTCACCTGCACTATTAACTATTAAGAAACATGACTTTAAAACCAACGTGCTTAGTTTAATGCCTTACGTATTCTGCAAATATAAACTTAGTATAGACTAGTTTCCCTATTTAGAACCCTAACCGTTATATATTAATAGCTCTTATTTAGAACGTACTGCATTAAATGACTAAGTAATATTATACTATCAAGATATCTAGCAACACCGGCCCAGCACCTCCTTACACTAGAACTCTACCCAGTAATACCAAAACTGCAGCTAAAGTTTAATAGCTTCGCAACTTAGTCAGAACCTTGCAAGCTTAGATGAACAACCAGCAGAATGCTATAACCAACAATAACGGCGGTAGTAAGCATTAAGGGAAAGACCTTGGCAAAGCTCTAAAGCTACCTAAACCAGAGCCTTTCAAAGGATAAGCAACTAACGTAATTCCATTCCTTACCTAAATAAAAGGATACTTCCGCTTATTTCCTAATAAGTTAGACATCGCCACTAAGAAACTCTTGTTCACTGCACCCCTAATCCAAGGAAGTGCCAAAGAATAGTTCAAACCTATTATAAGGGACTATCTCAAGAACAAGGAGAATCTCCAAGACTAAGATACCCAGAATATCTTCGTAAATTAGGACAATTTCAAACAAGCACTTAAAGACAATTTCAGAGTAGTTAATAAGGAACGACAGGCCACGGCCGAACTGCTCGCGCTCAAACAGCAGAAGTTGTGCGCCGCGCACTCAGCCAAGTTCCGCCAACTGGCAGCCAAGACCCAATAGGACAACAACGCCCTCATAGAAATCTATTACCAAAGCCTTAAGGAAGAAGTTAAAGACGAACTGTACCTTGCAAACAGGCCTAAGGACTTGACTACTTATATCACCATAGCAATCAAAATCGACAAATAACAGTATAAACGCAGACAAGAGAAAGCTAACTACAAACGTAGAGATAACTTTAACCTATATTACCCTAACTAACAATATAACGATAATCACTAAGGTAACTCTTAAAACCAAGGACAATGATAAGGAAATTATCGCAACGACACCTCATACAGGACACAATCAGGCCCTATAATGCTAGGAGCCACACAACCCGATAGTCACGAACGCAAACCACGTAACATATCCAAATGCAAATGTTACAACTGCAACCAGTTTAGACACATGGCATAACAGTGCCCGGACCTACGTAAACCACAAGATCCTAACCAAGGTAGGCAAACTCTAGGACTAACCTAACAGCTTGAACCATAAATGGCAGCAAGAACCCAGACTCTAGGGATAACCCAAAGTAAATATAACATACCTAACGACAGAGAAACGGGAATCGAATAGATAGAGCCAGAACCCTACGTTTCAGGACGCAAGAGAGACAAAAATATCACCAAAGAAGACCGAAAGGAACGCAAGAACAGGGTACAGAAAGAGAATTACTATAGGTATATGCAAGACCCGGAAAAGAAGAAACATATCCAAGCGTAACAATAAAGAAGAAGACAAGAAGCCAAGGAAAGAAAAATCAAAGAATTCAGAAAACAGAGAAAACTTAAAGAACCTCAAACCTTAGAAGTAATAAGATAAGGAAGCCTAGCTATCCCTAACCAGAATAAGCAAAAATAAATCGTACGAACTATCGATAATATCCTAACTAGGACCACGCTTTAAGACACAGAAGAAACATAGAAATAAGAACGCGAGGCAGGAGATAACATCCGTACGCAATGACATAAGAAAGACCAAAGTATAGGACATAGAGAAGGCGCAGCTAAACAAGCAGCACAATACCTCCGCTACAGAGATAAAGAAATTAAATAAAAGTAGAAATAAAAGTATAAACCACTTTACAATAAATACAGAACCAGAACGTACCTAGATCATAAGGACTTCTATATACAGGAAGCCAGGGAATATATAAACACCGACACAATTAGTACAATACCAGTCAGAGCTTATTACACCAACGATGCTATAAACCCACGGCATAAGGAAAAAGAGTTTAACTCTCAGGACAATATATAAACACTTCCTATGTACAAATAATACCAAGACATATCATAGGTCTTATATAAAAACCATTAGTGCAACATATATAAACAAGAGAAACTTAATAACAACTATTTCCTAGTTACAATACCTAGCATATTTAACGATAAACCTTATAGAAGGGAAGAAATGGAAGGATACTTACCCTTTATATGGCATAATAACCTCGGAGTGTTAGAGCTACGATTCAGCATAGCACACTACCGACAGATCCATAAAAACAAGGATCTCCTAGACAGAATCAAACAGAGTCAATAAATAATCAAAGAAGCGGAAAAAGAGTTCAATAAAATAACTTAAAGAAAGTACATACCTAAGAAAGCAGTATCGATAGACGACACTAGCTCAGAAAGTACCGACAAACTACAGTGTCAATAGGAGGCAGATAGCCTATACCTAGACAATAAGTAACTAACTATAGATAAAGAACAATTTAAGGAACTAGAAGAACATTCCTAAAAGCAACTATTTAATAAAGAATTCATTAATAACTACACCGACAGCAAAGGATACTGCAATAGCAACTGCAAAAAGGTCCACTGCAACGCCTCGGGAAAAGACAGATACTATCTATAACAGAGCCACAGATACATAAAGAGCCAAGTCTACGATAAGACGCAAGCGCTCTAAAAGTAATGCGAACAATAAGCACACTAATCCGCCTAGTACTACCTATTCAGATTAAGGGAAGATAGTTAAAAGCTTAGGTTAATAGTAAAGCACGACGAAACTTTATTAACCTAAAAATAGTCACAGAGCTAAAAATACTATAAAGGAAGAAATCATTGCCTTACCCGCTAATCAACATAAAAGGACAGCTCTTCAATTATAATAACAGCATCGTAGATCAAGAGGCTAATCACCTTAAGATCCTAGCTAAAGGAAGGAAACAAAGAGTAGATTTTGACATTATACCTTTAGAACAGGAGACGGACATTATCCTAGGTATGGCATAGCTTAGACAAGAAAACCCAATCATTGACTAGAGGAATAGCCAGGTTATATTTCCTAGTAACCCCAAAAGCAATAACAAAATAATCACAAAGAACAACAAGAGATCTTAAACCCTGACCACTAGAGAAGGCATAGGTAAGCGTAAAACAAAGCAACCACCACCTCCAAAAGGAATACAATACAAGCACAAAAAAGGCATACGAAGCAAACAACAGATCCTAGGCATTCTCTAACAACAAGACCTATAAAGGGAACCAGAACCAACACCAAGCCAGGACAGACTAGTAAACATACCAGAAGAATACCGCATATATAACAAACTATTCGCAAAAGAACTAGAAACAGGAGTCCCTAAACACAGTCAATAGGACCACAAAATTAACCTCACTAATAATAACTTACCACTTTAGAAGTTATACTCACTTAATAAAGGAAAACTAAGGACACAGAAGGAATATATTAACAAAATGCTCAAAAAGGGATACATTAAAGAATCAAGCTCATCCTTAGCATTATTAATGTTCTTTATACTAAAGAAAAACGGAAAACCCAGACCTGTTATCGATTACCGACCGGTCAACGCACGCACCATCAAGGATCGAACCCCACTTCCACTAATCACGGAACTTAAGGATCGATTACAAGGTAAAAAGATCTTTACCACTCTAGACCTCAAAGGCACATATAACCTAATCCATATCAAGGAAAGAGACAAATAGAAAACGGCATTCAGAACCAGATTCAGACTCTTTAAGTACGTGGTAATACTATTCGGTCTTACCAACGCACCCGCAACGTTTTAGCAAATAATTAACAGTATACTTCAACAGTACCTCAATATCTTTATAGTTTATTACCTAGACAATATCCTAATCTTCTTAAATAATAAAGAAGAACACAAGGAACACGTCTATAAGGTCCTAAAAACATTACAAGATGCCAAGTTACTAGTTAAACCGGAAAAGAGTTACTTTCACGTTATAAAGGTAGACTTCTTAGGACATACCATTACACCCAGAGAAATCGGCATAGAAGAAAAGAAGATCTCCGCGGTAGCAGAATAGAAGATACCTAATAATGTTAGAGAAACGCAAGCCTTCTTAGGCTTCGCTAACTACTATTAACAATTCATCAAGGACTTCAGCAAAATCGCGAATCCTTTAACAAAACTTACCAAGAAGGACAAGCCCTTCGAATAGAACAACAAGGCTCAGATAGCCTTTAAACAACTTAAGGAAGCTATCGTCAGCAGACCAGTTTTAGCTATCTTTAACCCAGACAAGGAAATCGAATTAAAGACAGACTCATCAGACTTCGCTCTAGGAGGACAAATCGGTCAACGCAACGATACAGAAAGATTGCACCCTATTGCATTCTATTTACATAAGCTGCACAGAGCAGAGCTCAACTACCCAATCTACAACAAGGAGTTTCTAGCAATTATTAACTATTTTAAAGAGTTCAGACACTACCTCATGGAAAGTAAGCACTAAATTAAGGTCTATACTGACCACCAGAACATATTATACTTTACTATAACTTATAAACTTAACCAACAATAGCTATGCTATGCAGAGTATCTATATAAGTTTGACTTTATAATCATTTACCGCAAGGGATCAAAGAACAGTAAAGCAGACGCAATTAGCCACAGACTAGACTATAATACTGGCACTGTAAAGGCAAAAGAATAAGTACTAGAAAAGAACGAGAAAGGGGAATACAGATTCACCCAACAGATACAGACACTGGGATAGATATAGCCGGCAACCACTAAGGAAATCCCAGGCAAACCTAAAGAATTTATATGCAAATTCCACGGATATCCAGTACACGGACATCAAGAAGTCATAAAGACCCTAAAAAGACTTCTATAACATAGATACTAAGTTAAACGATCTACGGTAAAAAGGGTTATTAGATAATATAACATCTATGCTAGGACAAAAGCACAACGACATAAGCCTTACGGAGAATTACAACCCCTTAAAGTCGCAAAAGCACCATAAAGCTTAATCACAATGGATTTTATTACCAAATTACCGCGGTCAAAAGAACCTTTAACTAGAATCTATTATAATAGTATTATAGTTATTGTTAAAAGACTTACGAAGTTTTCAATCTATATACCCTACAGAGAAGATATAGACGCCAAAAGGATAGTATATATTTTCTACAACAGAGTAGTACAAGAACAAGAATTACCTAAAGAAATCCTTACTAACAGAGGCATAACATTTACTAGCAAATTTTAGCAAGCACTAATAGCCTACATAGGAGTCAATTACAGGCTTATAACGGCATTCAGACCTTAAGTAGACAGGCAGACAGAACAAATAAACCAGGTAGTAGAACAGTACCTATAGTATTATATTAATTATAAACAAGACAACTGGGTTAAGAAGCTACTATGCGCCCAGCTAGCCTACAACACCGCCTACAATAAAAGTACTAGACTCACACCCTTAGACGCTAACTTCGGTTACACACTAAAGGCATACTATAACGCATAAGAAACCGAAATCGTCAACCCTATAGCCATAATCAAGAGCAAGGATCTAAAGAACGTACATAACGAACTCCAAACAGATATAACGGTACTATGATTCCAAAAGGTTAGAAGGACCAACCTTCAAGGAGGGAGACATGGTATATCTATCCACCAAAAACATCGCAACGAAACGACCAAGCCACAAGCTAGATTTCAAATACATCAGACCCTACAAGATAGTCAGGAAGGTCTTAAAGAACAACTACAAGTTAGACTTGCCCACAAGAATCAGACTCTACAAAGTCTTTCACATAGCATTACTCGAATCAGCAGCCGACACAATCCACGTCAAAATCGGCAACGAACCAGAAGAAATCAACGGACCAGAACTCTATAAAGCAGAAGCCATCAGAGACATAGACAAAATCAATAGACAGACCATATATCTAATTAAATAGAAAGACTACCTAGAAAGCGAAAACACATAGGAACCACCTAAACACCTCGCTAATGCTCAACGGCTCCTAAAGAATTTCTACCAGAATCAAACAGAGGCAAAGCATTAAGAAAATCATCCCCTAAACCAAAAGCAGACCAGTCAATATCATTCAGGACATAGTTAACCTGGAGGTCCTTAACCAACGCATTTTCATAAGTATCTAACATCGATAATAAGTTATCTTATTACTCCACCTCCTGCAAACCCCGACGAGTAGCTTTAGAACGCTTCTCTCTCACCCTACTCTTAATTTTACAGATACGCAACAAACAACCGGCAGTGGCAGCCAGACGGGACTACAGGGCAGCCATTTCCTTATAAAGCCTAAGTAGATCTTTACTTACTTCATCCTTATTATTTTCTAACTTCTTCTCCTGCTTCATTAAAGTCATAACTCAAGGAAGTTAGTACCCTAAGAAATAAACAATAAGATTGCAAGGAATGACTTACATGAAGAAGCAACCCGCGTACCGTTACAAGATTTTTTACTTTAAATACACTTATCATAATGACTAGAATCCGCGGATATTACGCACTGCTTATTCCCACGAAAACAATAAGTACAGGGCATTTCAGCCTCGTCCCTAAAGTCACAAACAGAGTCAGCCAGCGCAGTAATCTTACGCTTTTTACAAATTCGCTTAAGCTCTTTATTAACCTCGCAAGATTAATAAGATTTACAGGAATACTATTTAAAAACACGGTTAGACATTGCATAATATAATAGTAAAAGAGTTAAGTTAGGACCAACCGGAAGAAGAATATTAGCGGCCAGGATAACAGGTCTTGAGGGCAAGACCCAACAGAGGGGAAAGATCGTGTTACAACCCTAGCGGTTACGTCACGTGTACCCCACAAAAACCCCACGTAAGGCGTAGGCCATGGGAGACCTACCTAACTTATACTAACTAACTAACGCTCTTATTATGTTAGAACGACGGATACTGGAACGCTGCGCGCCAGGAACGCCGCGCGCCAGGAACGCCGCGCGCCAGGAACGATTTGTCCCAAGGGACTTATCGTTCCTTACACAATCACTTAGTATATAGAGCACATTTATTAGCACTTTTATAGAACCTAGCTTACTAGCTATTAATAACACTTCTTTACCTTAATATGCCTTACCCGCACTATTAACTATTAAGAGACATGACTTTAAAACCAACGTGCTCAGTTCAACGCCCTACGTATTCTGCAAACATAAACTTAGTACGGACTAGTTTCCCTGTTTAGAACCCCAACCGTCACAATTATACTTTATATATTTCTTTATTCTTTATACTTACTATAGCTACTTAATATTAAGTACTTTAGGCTACTAAAAAAGGTATATAATTAAGAAATAAAATAACTAATTAAATAGTCTATAACTTATATTTCTAAGACTAAGTTTTTCCTAGCCTTTTATATTACTTTTTAATTAACTATAATTAAATTAAATATTAAAGAAGGTTTTAAAGAAGCTAGATTTATTCCTTTTAACCTTAAAGTTATAATCTTAAAGCTTAATATATAGCTATAGACTCTAATACTTATTAAAAAGGTAACCTAATAACCTTAAGCTTAGACTTTAAGGACTTTAGTAATAGTCCTTAAGGCCAGATTATAGTTAAAATACTTTTAAAGCTAAATTAAAAGATATTATAATAGCTCCCTAGAGTTAATTCTTAAAGCTTTTTAGTCTTTTATAAAGGTAATTATAAGGAATATATAAAAAACTGCCTTATTAAAAGCTAAGAATTAGAAGCTTTATAAGGTAAATAATATACTTAGCTAGCAATATAGGATAAAAAGGATATACCTATAGAATAGAAAGAGCTTAACTATATAAAAAGGTTAAGATTTAATTAATTAAATAGATATAAGTTTATAAATATTAGCTAAATTATTAAGAAATAGTAATTAAGGAAGGTTAGTTAGGCTAGGTATTTAGTAATATAGTATATATAATAAGACTAGGTATAATATAAGGACCTATTAGGTAGTTTTAAAGATATTTAGTAATAAATATAGTAATTAATTTTAATTAATTAAATAGTCTATTATATTTTTATTATAATTTATCTTAAAAGGGTTAAGATTTCTAAGCTACTTGCTTATCTATACTACTTACTTATTATATACATTACTAATTTAACTTTATTAAGATAATAATCTTTAATTATACCTTAATTAGGTTAATTTATTATATAAGCTTTTTTAGCTAAATTAATTTAAACTAGGTCAATAATAAGCTATTAAGCCTTTTAAACCTAAAAAGGGTTTTAAAGAAAGGTTATTTCCTTTAATTAAACTAGGTAGCCTTCCTTACTGCCTTAAAAGGTAACTTAAATATATATAAAGAGTAGCTTTATAATATAGCTAAAAGGGTATATACTGTAAAGAAGGTCCTAATATTAATATAAAGATAAACACAGGGTAATGGCAGGGTTCTGTAAAGGTTTAAAGGAATTAGATTAACTTTTATATAAGTTAGTTAGTAAAAGTTAAATTAACCTAAAGTTAATAATAACTCTATTAATTAAATATATATACTAAAGCATATAACTAACCGACCTTATATCTAAGAGCAGATAAAGTAATATTAGTAAAGAAGCAGTAGTTTAAACTAGGGATATAAAAGCTATAAATTAAATATAAGGTAAATTAACTTATAAAGTTAGAATAATTTAAAAATAAATTTAGAAATAAAAATAAAATAAAATAAAATAAAATAAATAAACTTAAAGCTAAATTACTATTATTTTTATAATATTCTTAAGTACTAAGTTTAGTTATAAAAATAATAAGTAATTAAAAGAAAAAAAATCTTATAATATTTCCCTTATATCTAAATATCAAAACAAACTCTGGGCTACCTTTAACAAGATATAGACACAATATAGGCAATGACGCAAGCCATAATAACTATTTCTTTAGCTGCAGTAACACTGAGGGCGTTGTTGACAACAGCAGGAGTAGCAGTATTCGTGGGGCGGGGTTTGCCTGAGATGTCTTGACTGTGCCCACCCCGAATAGGCTCAGCACTCGCCTGGCTAGGATTGGTAACCGGGCATTGAGTGGTAGGCTGGGCAGATACGGACTCGGAATCTAGCGGATGAGGTTGGGCGACGCAGGACTGGGCGATGGATTGAGCAGCATCTCCAGGGCATTTAAGACGATCGTCTGTTCCAGGAGGTGGATTGCAGGGTGAAATACTGCAATTTCCAAGACCGCTGACAAGGGGTATAGTGATCCCAGTAGGTGAAGAACAGAGTGAAGTGGTGGAAACAGGAAGTACTCTGGTTGTCATACAGCTTGAGGGCAGACCACTTCCCACAACTAGGGTTGACTTAGGTGAAGAACAGAGCGAAGTGGTTGAAACAGGAAGTACCCTGGTTGTAATACAGCTTGAGGGGAGACCACTTCCCACGACTAAGGTTAACTTAAGAAGTGGGAAAATAATAAGCGAAAACCAAAACTTCATAGTGCTAACAAAGGTTCAGACCAAAACCAACAATAGCATTAAAAGAAAGAATAGTAAGTTTATAGTAAAGTAAGAATTACTTTTAAGAATAAAATATTCAATACTCTTTATATATTCATATGGTCTGTTACTGTATAAAATAGCATATTAATAAAATAACTCATAGCTGCCTAGGACAATCTCGTACAGCCTCCTTTAGTCATAATAACTAAGCTCTATAGAGTAATAATACTTAGGGAGAGAGAAGTAAGCTGTAATAAAATTACTCTTTACATACTTTTATTTTTAGATAGTATAGTAATCTCTAACTCAAACAGGAATCTGTAGAGAGGGGAGCCCCTTCTGCACCAGGAGACTGATATTCTTTAGGTAAATACATCGTTGGGGTAAATCCTAACTACAGGCTTTATTAAGAAACACTGTGACGATAAGGCTAGAGGTTGGCTGATTCATAAAACTCAGTACTATATAAGTCAGTATTACTGGCAGGTTGCCCCTCAGATAGCAGGGAGAAGCCACCTCCTGAGTTAAATTACCAGACTGGGAGTGGATATTGACTCTCTCTCGGTGTGTGTTCCTTGTCAAGGGGTATATTTGTGATATGGTGCCTGCAGGCTTTAGCTTTATCTGGAGGAAAAAACGAGGGGTAGAAAAGAAGAGGCAAGTATTACAGTTCAATGAGGCAATTAAGGTTTTGGGGGCATCCCCACTTGACATAGTCACTAAGGTGAATGCTGAGTCATAAAAAGGCTTTAAAGGTATAGTGATTCAACATCACACGTGAAACATACTACAAATATATATAAGTCACTGTAGTGTTGCACGAATATTCGATTTACAAACCAACTCTCACATTCATTTTATTAAGTCTTTACTCAACACTATCCTTTTCATTGATCTCATATCAGCTATGTTTCTTTTGCCGACCATCGGTCGAGGTGCAGTCCTCGGCCTGATTGGTAGCGTCATTGCTGCTCCTGGTAAACAGGCCTGTGGTTCGGTTCAAATTACTGAACTCCAGCCTTATGAGGTCATTTGCAATGGAGAGACTTCCACTACCACTATTACTCGAACTTATTCATCACGGGTTCAAGCTGAAACGTATTTTTCAGTTGACACCGATTACCCCGAGCCCACCCGCACGGGCTGTGTCACAATTACCACCGTTGTAGCCACTCCTTACTCCACTACCATCTTGCCCACCGCAAAAGGCGATGCAACGACGGTCATCATAGGTGTCCCTGACCGCATTACAGTCACAACTACTGGACCTAGCCCCTACATTTCTACTGTGCCTCCGAGTAAGCCTGGCGGGGTAACCACAGTATACCAGTGTGTTCCCGATTGCCCTGCGTGTAACACTATTATCACGCATGGTATCTCAGCTTATATCACCGCGGTACCTCCTATCTCGTCCGGTGGTCAGAGCACAGTATTAATTTGCACTGGACCTTTGGTTACAAAGACTATCACATCAACTGCGACTGGCAAAGTCCCAGGTACAATTACGGTGCCAGTACCTGCAGGATGCCGAGAAGAATGTACGAAGACAGTTATTATCACAGTTCCACCCCAGCCATCTGGTGGACTAGTTACGCTTACATCAACTGCTACAACCACTGGTGTCACTACCTTGCCAGTAACTAGTGGAGGTGTCACTACTGTTGTCACCTTTGTGGTTCCCCCTCCTAAGCCATCTGGTAGCCTAGTGACAGTTACATCAACTGGCTCAATGACTGGCATTACCACTTTGCCCGTAACCAGTGGAGGTGTCACTACTGTTGTTACCTTTGTGGTTCCCTCTCCTGAACCATCTGGAGGCATACTTACACTCACATCAACTGGCTCAATGACTGGCATTACCACCTTACCTGCAACTAGCGGTGGCACAACTACGGTCGTAACATATGTTACAGTGCCTCAACCGTCCCCATCTGGAGGCATACTTACACTCACATCAACTGGCTCAATGACTGGCATCACCACCTTACCTGCAACTAGCGGAGGTACAACTACGGTTGTTACCTTTGTGGTCCCCTCAACATCCACATCTTCCATCGTTCCTACTTGTACACCTGGGTATCAATGGGCATTTTATGACCTTGATGCGTCCTCGGATGGTAAAACTCATCCTGGTCAAATCCCCAATAATCCTCAAGGGGGCCCACATGCTTTCTGGACCGATAATACCTTCCAGGTTTCTACAGCTTTACAAGGCCAAAAACCAGACATCGTAGGGCACACCATAACAATGGGATTCCCCGTGCAAGGGTCTGAATTCACTATATATGGCAATAGGACTGGCACAGACGCGGCCAATAATATCGTGCAGCATATTGCGTACTTCAGGCCAAGTTCCATTGGTAAATATACATTTAGTGGCCCCAGAGCTTCACTCGATGATGCTGTATATTGGTGGTTTGGGGACGTTGCCAAATCTGGATTCAATAACACCAACGCTTATTACACTGCGGATTATTATGCGGCTTATTCTTTTACCTACGAGGTTACTAAGGCATATGAGTATATTCCCTTTCGCCTTTTGTGGGTTAACGCCCAGCAGATTGGCGGCTTTGCCTTGACTCTCACTGCTCCAAACGGCACTGTTGTTATCTCGGATACTTTTGCATCAAGAGGAGACGAATTTGTATGGGACTGCGATAGCGTTCTTACACCACCATTTGATTTCTAAAGGTACTATATTGGGTTTCTAGGTAAAACTTAATAATTCCTATAAGTACACACTTTACTTTCTATTAGTTGCTATTAATACATTAATACTATTTATATTACTTAATAATATAACTGTATCACTTTTATTTATTTAAATCCTTTTAATTTATATAGTAGTTTACTCTTTTCTTTTTTAATACACTACAGCGCCTCTTATAATAATAACCAAGCTTACAATCAAGCATTATATTCCCTTAGCTAACCTTTAGTAGCCTAGCACGGAGCTACATAATGCAGTATTTACATACAGTAAGCACATTCTTATAAAGTATAAGGCTAGTATAGCCTTTTACATATTTAAATCATAAATAGAATTAAACCTAGGAATAAGTAGTTAGCTTAACCTTTATAACAAGATTAATTATACGTAGTTATTATTAGAGTTTAAGTCTAAGTTAGAGTTAGAGTTACAGTTAAGGCTAAATATAGAATAAAATTGTACTGTAAAATGCCTAAAGTATAACGCTATTAAACGCTTTCCTTCTATAGAGGTCAGTCGCCGTGCACGACTAGCAATTTCCTATTCCGATGCATTGTTTTCCCCTGGGCAAGAGATCCATCGTGATAACGATGGCTACGTGGCCCTTGATATCTACTCCCCTTACCTGCGCCTCTTGCCCTTACCAATCCGCCGCAGTTAGTCTTATCTTTTATTAATTCTTAATAGTAATAGCCTTTCCCTGGCGCTAAAGAAAAAGAAACTAGCTAAATAACTTTATAATAAGTCTAATAATAACTGTAAGACTATACTATATAGCTAATAGATAATATACTTAATTTACTGCTATAGTATATTACCTATACTAGTAAAAACCTTAGTATAAAAGTCCTTAACTTTCTATATATTTGAGTTAATAGCTTAAAGTCTTACTAACCTTTTATAGGCTTTACTAAAGTTTATAAGTCTAATAAGATTATTTATATCCCCTTTTATAATAAAAGCTAAGGTAAATACTAAAGTCTTACTATATTATACCTAGACTAAGCTTATATTAAGTATTATAATAACCTTTATAGTAAATAATATAAAACCTAAATTTGGGCCTGCTTTAAAAATATACTTAATTATTTTATTTACCTTTTACATATAGTAAGTTAAGAGTTATTACTCTTATGCTATATACTAACTAGCCTTCTTAATAAGCTTTTCCTTAATAATAGGATTTGATTAATTTTATAATATTTATTCTTTACTTTTTTAGTTTTATACTTAATAGGCTTTGCTTTTCTATATTACTAGACCTATTGCCTATAAGAAAAAAGGTTCTTAATATAGTTCGTAATTTAGTAATTTTTAGAAAGGGATAACGTAAGCTAGCTATTTTATTCTAGGGTCTAGAAATAGCTATTATATAAAGCAGTTCTCTAGCTATAACGTAATGTCCTCTAGCGTAAACTGTTTAATTAATTTCCCAAGTTTAAGAATATATTATATGGCTTAAGATTAAGATTAATAACCTTTTTACTTCTCTTAATCTTCTTATCCTAAGGGATACTATATTTAATATAGTCTTAAAAGCCCTTATATAAATAGAAAAAGTACTAAATATTATATAACTATTTAATAGCTTAAGGTCTTTTTAGTAATTTAAAGAAAAAGTTATTTATATAAATAACATCCTTACTAACTATTATACTATAGGCACCCTGGCTAGTTATAATTTATAAAGTAGTATTAATAAGATTATAGCTCTTTAAGTACAGCCTAATAATATAAAAGTAAAGTTAAATAAGGCTTAATTAATATTTAAGGAATTAGTAAATACTAATTTAGTTACTTTATTATTATTAGTATAGGAATTAAGCGAAAGTAAGTAAATAAAACTTTAAAAAGGTATAGTAAAATAAACTTAAATAAAAGTCTTTATTTTAGGCTAAATTATATAAGTCTTTTTACTACTTAGTATAAAGATTTAAAGATTTATAAAGTTTTATAAAGTTTTACTAAAGCTATTTTATATTTATTTACTAGTTATAATACAAAACCTACTAGTTATGTAAGTAAATAGTATAGTAAGCTAAAGTAATAATATAAAGTTAGTTTTTTAAAAGATCTTTCTTAGCTATTATAGTAATATAATTCTAAACTATCTTTGCTTACTTATTATAAGCAGTTTATTAAAAGCAAAACTGTATATAAAGCTTTAGAAGCACTTATAAATTAATAAAAACCATAAATAATAAAATATATATATATAACTATCTGCATTAACTAGTATAGTATTGTTAGTATTAATATAGGGAGAATATGTATTAAAGTACTAAGATATAGCCTTAGGGATTAACACTAAGGCATTATAAAAAAGCTTACTCCTTATCTAGAAGCCTTAACTATATATCTATAAGAGTATAAAGAGCTTTTAATAGGACTTACTATTTTATAGTTATATAACTAAGACAGTTAAGCAATGTTTAGTTTAGCTTCTAATATACTATTAAATGTAGTTACTTTTATAATATTTAATAAGCCTATAATATAGTTTAATACTAGAAAAGACTTTAAAACTATAAATTAAAAACAGAAAAGGCTAATACTAGTAGCCTAAATTATACTAAAATCTTATAAAGGCTTTAGTAGCCTTAAATAAAAAGGACTAATTAAAGGTTTATTATAAGGTATGCTGTAAAGATGCTGTTACGACCTAACGGGTAAAAACGCTTACGTCACGTGTACCCCACATTTTTCTCCCAATCAATTACGGTCGCTGCTCGCCGGGGGACTCCACCGGCGACCGCCAAGCACCAGTCACCAGTGACTGAGCAGAAACACCGGTGATTCCAGACCATCACCAGTGATTCTGAGGAATCACCTTTTCGCCAAACACTAGGGACAGTGACCCTCTTAGTATATATACATTCATTTAGCATTAGATAGAACTTAGCTCACCAGCTATCAATAACACTTCTTTACTTCAATAAGCCTCACCCGCACTATTAAATATCAAGAGACGTGACTTAAACCAACGTGCTCAGTACAACGCCCTACGCAATCTGCAAATATAAACCTAGTACAGACTAGTTTCCCTGTTTAAAACCCCAATCGTCACACATTAATAGCTCTTATTCAGAACGTACTGCATTAAACGACTAAGCAATACCATACTATCAAGATGTCCAGTAACACTGGCCCGGCACCTCCTTACACTAGAGCCCCACCCAGTAACGCCGAAACAGCAGCTAAAGTTCAACAGCTTTGCAACTTGGTCAGAACCTTGCAAGCCCAGATAAACAACCAGCAGAATGCCGCAACCAACAACAACGGCGGTAGTAAGTAACAAGGAAGAGACCTCGGCAAAGCTCTGAAGCCACCTAAGCCAGAGCCTTTCAAAGGACAAGCAACCGACGTAATCCCATTCCTCACTAGAATAAAAGGATACTTCCGCTTATTCCAAAACACACTAGACACCCCTACTAAGAAAGTCTTGTTCACCGCGCCCCTAATCTAAGGTAGCGCCAAAGAGTAGTTCGAACCTATTATAAGGGATTACCTTAAGAACGAAGAAAACCTTCAAGACCAAGACACCCAGAATATCTTCACAGACTAGGATAACTTCAAACAGGCACTCAAAGACAATTTCGAAGTAGTCAATAAGGAACGACAAGCTGCAGCCAAACTGCTCGCACTTAAGCAGCAGAAGTCGTACGCCACACACTCAGCCAAGTTCCGCCAGCTGGCAGCTAAGACCCAGTGGGACGACGACGCCCTCATAGAAATCTACTACCGAAGCCTCAAGGAAGAAGTCAAGGACGAACTGTACCTCGCGGACAGACCCGACAACCTGACCACTTACATTACCATGGCAATCAAGATCGATGAACAACAGTATAAACACAGACGAGAGAAAGCAAGCCATAAACGTAAAGACAATTTCAACCTATATTACCCTAACCAACGACGCAACGACAATCACCAGGGTAACTCTTGAAACCAAGGACAACGACGAGGCAATTATCGTAACGATACCTCATACGGAACCCAATCAGGCCCTATGGCATTAAGAGCCATACAACCAGACAGTCACGAACGCAGACCACGCGACATGTCCAAGTGCAAGTGTTACAACTGCAATTAGTTTAGATATATAGCACGACAGTGCCCCGAACCACGCAAGCCACGGGATCCTAACCAAGGTAGGCAAGCTCTAGGACTAACCTAGCAGACAGAACCACAGATGGCAGCAAGAACCCAGACGCTAGGGATAACCCGAAGTAGGTACAACATGCCCAATATCAGAGGAATAGGAATCAACTAGATAGAGCCAGAACCCTACGCTTCAGGACATAAGAAGGACAAAAACGTCACTAAGGAAGAACAAAAAGAACGCAAAAACAAGACTCAGAAAGAAAAGTATCGCCAGTATATGCAGGACCCTAAGAAAAAGACTAAGAAAAAGAAACATATCCAAGCACAATAGCAGAGAAGAAGGCAGGAGGCCAAAGAAAAGAAGATCGAGAAATTCAGAAAGCAAAGAGAACTCGAAGAACCTCAAACCTTGGGAATAATAAGACAAGGAAGCCCAGCTACCCCTAACCAGGACAAGCAAAAGCAAACCTTGCAAACCATTAACAATATCCCAATCAGGACCACGCTTCAGGACACAGAAGAAGCATGGAAACAAGAATGCAAGGCAGGAAACAACATCCGCACGCAACAACATAAGAAAGACCGAAGCATAGGACACAGAGGAGGCACAGCTAGACAAGCAGCACGATACCTCCGCCACAGAGACAAAGAAATCGAACAAAAGTAAAGACAAGAATACGAACCACTCTACAACGAATGTAGAACCAGAACGTACCTAGACCATAAGGACTTCTGCATACAGGGAGCCAGGGAACACATAAACACCGACACAATCAGCACGATACCAGTCAGAGCCTATCACACCAACGACGCTATAAACCCACAACACAAGGAAAAGGAGTTCAACTCTCAGGACAACGTACGAACACTTCCTACGCACAAACAATACCAAGATATATCATAGGTCTTATACAGAAATCATTAGTGCGATATATACAAACAAGAGAAGCTCGACAACGACTGTTTTCCAGTCACAATACCCGGTACACCTAACGACAAGCCCTATAGAAAAGAAGAAATAGAAGGATACCTACCCTTCATATGGCACAACAACCTCGGAGTGTTAGAACTACGATTCAGCATGGCACACTACTGACAGATCCACAAAAACAAGGATCTCCTAGACAGAATCAAACAGAATCAACAGATAATTAAAGAAGCGGAAAAAGAGTTTAACGAAATAACTCAAGGAAAGTACGCACCCAAGAAGACAGTATCATGCAACGACACCAGTTCGCAAGACACCGACAAACTACAATGTTAATAGGAGGCAGACAGCCTACACCTAGACAAAAACAAGCCATAGCAAGATAGCGCGAAAGGTTAGTACCTGGAAAGAGGACAACTAGACCCGCAACGACTTAACAAGGTCATAACACAAAATCTAAACTTGGAAAATAAGCAACAAGCAATAGATAAAGAACAATTTAAGGAATTAAAAGAACATTTCTAATAGTAACTGTTCAACGAAGAATTTATCAGCAACTGCACCGATGGCAAAGGATGCTGCGACAGTAACTGTGAAAAGATCCACCGCGACGCCTCGGGAAAAGACAGACGCTATCTATAACAGAGCCACAGATACGCAAAGAGCAAAGTCTACGACAAGACACAAGTGCTCTGGGAGTAATACAAACAACAAGCATACCAATTTACCTAGTACTACCCGTTCAGATCAAGGGAAGATGGCTAGACGCTTAGGTTAACAGTGGAGCACGACGAAACTTCATTAACCCAAAAATAGTCACAGAGCTTAGAATACTATAGAAGAAGAAATCATCGCCCTACCCGCTTATCAACGCAGAAGGACAGTTCTTTGACTATCTATGCTAGATTGAAGTCGCCCATGTAAGTTGGCAATAATCCGGCAGATCAGAAGAAAACAAAGAGTAGATTTTAACATTATACCTCTAGGACAGGATATAGACATCCTCCTAGGTATGACATGGCTCAAACAAGAAAACCCATCCATTAATTAGAGGAATGGCCAGGTTACCTTCCCCAGTAACCCCAACAACAATAGAAAAACGATCACGAGGAATAACAAGAGATCTCAAACCCTGACCACCGGAGAAGGCATAGGTATACGTAGAACAAAACATCCACTACCTCCAAGAGGAGTACGACACAAGCACAAAAAAGGCACACAAAGCAAGGAACAGATCCTAGGCATTCTCCAACAATAAGACCCACAAAGGGAACCAGAACCAACACCCAGCCAGGACAGACTAGCGAATATACCGGAAGAATACCGCGTATACAACAAATTATTTACAGAAGAACTAGAAACAGGAGTCCCTGAACACAGCCAATAGGACCACGAGATCAACCTTACAGATAATAACTTGCCATTTCAGAAGCTCTACCCACTAAATCAAAAAGAGCTACAAGTTCAGAAGGAATACATTAACGAGATGTTAAGCAAGGGCTACATCAGGGAATCTAGCTTATCATCAGCATCATCAATGTTCTTTGTACCAAAGAAAAACGGAAAAGACAGACCCGTCATCAACTACCGACCGGTCAACGCACGCACCATTAAGGATCAAACCCCGCTTCCGCTTATCACGGAACTTAAGGATTGATTATGAGGCAAAAGGATCTTCACCGCTCTAGACCTTAAAGGCGCGTATAATCTAATCCGTATTAAAGAAGGAGACGAGTAAAAGACAGCATTCAGAACCAGATTCGGACTCTTCGAATATATGGTAATGCTATTCGGCCTCACTAACGCACCCGTAACGTTTCAGCGGATAATCAACAGTGTACTTCGACAGTACCTCGATATCTTTATAGTATATTACCTAGACAATATCCTAATCTTCTCAGATAACAAAGAAGAACACAAGGAACACGTCCACAAGGTTTTAAAAACACTACAAGATGCCAAGCTACTAGTTAAACTAGAAAAAAGTCACTTTCACATTACGAAGGTGGACTTCTTAGGACACACCATCACACCCGGAGAAATTAGCATAGAAGAAAAGAAAATCTCCGCGGTAGCAGAATAGAAGACACCCAACAACGTCAAGGAAGTGCAAGCCTTCTTAGGCTTTGCCAATTACTATCGACGATTTATCAAGGATTTTAGCAAGGTTGCGAATCCTCTGACAGAACTCACTAAGAAGGACAAGACCTTCGAATAGAACGACAAGGCTCAGGCAGCCTTCGAACAACTCAAAGAAGCTATTATCAGCAGACCAGTGTTAGCTATCTTTGACCCAGATAAGGAAATCGAACTAAAGACGGACTCATCGGACTTCGCTCTAGGAGGACAAATCAGTCAACAAGACAACGCAGGAAGATTGCACCCTGTTGCATTCTATTTACACAAGCTGCACAGAGCAGAGCTCAACTACCCCATCTACAACAAGGAATTCTTAGCGATTGTTAACTGCTTCAAGGAGTTTAGACACTATCTTATAGGAAGTAAGCACCAGGTCAAGGTTTACACTAACCACCAGAACATATCATACTTCGCCACAACTTACGAACTTAACCGACGATAGCTACGCTACGCAGAATACCTATGTAAATTTGACTTTGTAATCATTTACCGCAAGGGATCAGAGAACGGTAAAGCAGACGTAATTAGTCACAGACCAGACTACAACACCGGTACTATAAAAGCCAAGGAACAAGTACTAGAGAAGAACGAAAAGGGAGAATACAGATTTACCCAATAAATGTAAACGCTAGGATAGATATAAACGGCAACTACCAAGGAAATCCTAGGCAAACCAGAGGAATTTATACGCAAATTCCACAGATACCTAGCGCACGGATATCAAGGAGTTACGAAAACCCTGAAGAGACTCCTTCAACACGGATACCAGGTCAAGCGACCTATAGTAGAGAAGGTTATCAGACAATGTAACATCTACGCAAGAATAAAGGCACGACAACATAAGCCTTACAGAGAACTACAACCTCTTGAAGTAGCAGAAGCACCATAAAGCTCAATTACGATAGATTTCATTACCAAATTACCGTGGTTAGAAGAACCCTTAACCGGAATCTTCTATAACAGTATTATAGTTATCGTTAAAAGACTTATAAAGTTCTTAATCTACGTACCCTACAGGGAAGACATAGATGCTAAAAAAATGGCTTATATCTTCTACAACAGGATAGTACAAGAACGAGGATTGCCCAAAGAAATCCTTACCGATAGAGGCATAACATTTGCTAGCAAGTTTTAGCAAGCATTAATGGCCTACATAGGAGTCAATTACAGACTTATGACAGCATTCAGACCTCAAGCAGACGGACAAACAGAACGAATAAACTAAGTAGTGGAACAGTACCTACGGTATTACATTAACTACAAACAAGACAACTAGGTCGAGAAGCTACCATGCGCCCAGCTAGCCTATAACACCGCCTACAACGAAAGTACTAGGCTTACACCCTCGGACGCCAACTTCGGCTACACACCAAAAGCGTACTACGACGCACGAGAAACCGAAATCGTTAACCCTGTAGCTATAATCAAGAGCGAGGATCTAAAGAATATACATAACGAACTCCGAACGGAACTAGAATTCGTTAATAAACGGATATAACGGTACTATAACTCTAAAAGGTTAGAAGGACCAACTTTCAGGGAGGGAGATATGGTATACCTATCTACAAAAAACATCACCATAAAATAACCAAGCCACAAGCTTAATTTCAAATACATCGGACCCTACAAGATAGTCAGGAAGATTTCAAAGAACAACTACGAGTTAGACCTACCTGCAAAGGTCAGGCTCTACAAAGTCTTCCACGTAGCACTACTTGAATCAGCAGCCAATACAATCTACGTTAAAATCGGCAACAAGCTAGAGGAAATCGATAGACCAGAGCTCTATAAAGCAGAAGCAATCAGAGAGACACGAATAGAAAACGGCAAACGAGAATATCTAGTAAAATAGAAAGACTACCCAGAAAGCAAGAATACATAGGAACTACCCAAACACCTCGCTAATACCCAACGACTCCTGACGAATTTCCACCGGAAGAATCAAGGAAGGCACCCAAACCCAGAGAATCCCATTCGGACTGCTCCGCAACCGCGGACCAATCCCGAAAAGAACCATCAATCATAGCACCCTCTAGAGCAGCCTATTCATCTTATTCGGCACGTTCAAGCTCATCCATGGAGCTAAGGCCGCGCTAGATTATATCAAGACCCTTCACCTTTACCTGACGACGCTGGCGTCGTAAACAAGTAATCTTAGCAAACTAAGCAGTCATGGCCTGATAAATATAAGAAGACTTAGCCTGGAGAGCAACGAGTTCGTCCTCGGCAATCTCCTCTTCACGTTCGAGACGACGTTTCTTATCAATAATCTTTCGAGCTAACGTTATATTAGCATACCTACAAAACATTTCACATCTTCACAAGGAAGCTTACCAGCTGCTACGGATAAACCATGACTATCACACGAAGTCCCGGACTTAACGCAAGGCTCGCAGCGATTCGATTTCGCAGGATTAAGGACACAGGACTCTTCTATCTTGCAACGGACACAGTTAGAACAAGGCATGATTGGATTGCCAAATGCCATAACTAAGATATGAAGCGATTTGCGGTTTTTAGTCAAAGTTTTCTTAATTTTAGACACGCGGTTAGACATTTTAAGGGGTTTATAGAATCAGAATTAGGCTTACCAGGGACAACCAACAGACAGATGTATTAACCAGGCCTTAAGGACAAGGCCTAGGAAGGGAGGAGATCGTATTACGACCCCAGCGGCTCTATCACGTGTACCCCACAATTTCCACCAATCAACACCATACCTACTATAGACAATCAGCGCTAAGCCTTCACGATCACGACTGATCCAATACGATTAGTACTAATCCAACGGAATCACCACTGATCCAACAAACAACCTCAC